>CAJNDT010006111.1:0-393069 GCA_905221615.1 Symbiodinium sp. CCMP2592
GTTTGAGGTATGGTGCATTGCAGCCGCTGGACGATTTGCCGGCGGATGAAATACAAGCCAAGGCGCAATGGAGTGGGATTGATTGTTTTCTTTCAGTGCCAGAGGTTTCACTTCTGGTGCTTGGGTTCATGCGCCATTGAGGCATATGTTGGACGGGGCTCTCGTGATTTCCTTCTTGCTTCAGATTTTTCTCTGTCACCACAGCAGTGTGGTCGTTTGGACGCAGCTAAAGGCTAAAGTTTGCTTATCTGACATCAGTTTGTCCACAAGCTTCGAGCCCGGTTTCGGACTCTTTGGGGTGTCCCAGATTTGGGGGTCAGCCCAGGCTGCTTGCTTTCTGAATGATTTAAAGCTGCGTTTCGGGCCCCGCTTCGGGGCTCCGAAATCGGGTCCCAAAACTGGGGCCCGCCAACCGGACAGTTTGCACACCTCTGAGGTGGGCCTCTTCTGGCGACATGCAGATTGGCTTCAAGGCAAAGTGCCAGAGAGCCAAGTGCCTGTTTTCATCAACTTGGATGAAACAGCGATTCAGTATTCTTACTACAGTGCAAGCGGCTTGGTGTCTTTGACGCTGTCGGAAAAGCCAAAGGTGATGGTACCCAAGGGTGATCGACGCGGCGGCATAACGCATGTTGCCTTGCTATCCCCCGTGTTGCGAGTTCAACAGCATTTGCCACAAGTGCTGATCTGCAACACGCGGAAGCTTACAAAGACCTTACTCCGTCAGCTTAATGTGAACAAACCCGACAATGTCTGGCTTCTTCGCCGAAGGAGCGCCTGGAACAGCACCGACATCATGGTGTGGCTCATCCAACTGATAGGATACGTGTTTCGCACGAAGTTTTCGGGAATGGGCTTTCAGCCAATCTTGTTAATGGACGCAGCTAGTGTGCATTGGGCGCAACCTGTTGTCAGAGTGGCTCGTCTGCAGAGCATCTTTTTGCTACCAGTGCCCCCCGCTTGCACGCCGTTGGTGCAGCCTTTGGACGTATACGCCTTCTCACGCTACAAGCAGACATTGGAGTGTTTGTTCCGTGATTATCGAATGGCACAACAAGGTCCCGAACAGGCGCATGCCTGGTTTCACAATCTGGTTCAGGCGATTGATTGGGCTCCGAAAGGCGAGCCGTGGAAATTCACGCTTTTTCATGGTTGGGCTTTTCATTGGTTGGGCTTCCCAACCAAGGTTTGAATTTGCACCAGAATCTTGCAAAGCATTTTTCTGGTGGGCGCTTAAGCTGCCAGCCCGGGCGTCTGTCGCCTGCTGAGCTCGCGACTCTCCTACCGCGGCGGTATAAACTCGTTTATACCGATTGGATCGGTGCTCCAGAGCACATCATGCCGCTCCTCGAGTAATGCAAAAGTAAATGCTTGCATGCTGCAGTGCAGCGCGGCTGAACTGTGACTGTAATGTAGCACCAGCAAACGTTGCTTAAGCAGTCGTTCCTAGCTTCACTTCTTGGTTGCCGATTCTTGAAGCACAGACTCTCTTTTTGCGTAAAACAAACAATTGATATCTGTGTGATGGGCGTTGTCTTTGATCCCACGGAACTCAAACTTGTCCTACACTCCACAGAAGCAATTCTAAAGGCATACGTCGGATCCTGTCTCGTGACAATCCAGAAGGTTGAGTGGAGGCTCATGTTGGGGTTTCCGGAGGGCTGCTTCACTGCGGTGTATGAGTCCTACAGCATCAAGCAGGGGAGTCCAACGCGCCAATGATGCTCTTGATAAGCCCGAGTGCCAGAAACTGTTGTCCCCGGAGGCAGCGACGAAGTACCGCTCAGCGGTTGGCAAGATCAGTTGGGCAGGGCAAACGAGAATCGACTGTTTTGAAGCCGAGGCCAATCGACTCCGTTGGTTGTGCATGAAACCTGCCTTCGCGCTTTTCTCCGATACTTGATGTCGGTTGACCATCTGAAGCGAAGGGTCGAAGCTTACGTCGATTCGAACTGGGCCCCCGAACGGAATAACGGTCGGAGGTCTCTGTCGGGATGTGTCGTCTGTTATCCTCGTCGATGGCTTCCCCATCAAGGCATTCACCCGGACTCAGACCAGCGTGGCAATGTCGAGCGCAGAAGCAGAATTGGTTGCAATTACCGAAGGAGCTAAGGAAGCTGTAGGAGTTGTTGCTTTGGTTCAGCACATCTGGGGAGTGTTTCGCACCTGTCAGCCCCGCGATCTACTCAGACTCGCAAGCCGCCATCAACATTGGATCCATGCATGGTTTGCTTCGTCGAGTCACAGGCACATTGATCTTCGCGTGTGTTGGATTCAGGCTGCGATTCAGGACAAGTTGATTACGTTGTCTTGGGTTCCTGGAGCCGAGAACCCAGCTGATGTCTTCACGAAAGCGCTGGGAAAGCCACAAGTGCATTGGGACAAGCTTGGGATCATTGTGCATCTGCCGCGGCAATCCCTCTTGTTGCTTGACCTTGATTTTGATCACGCGGTGCTCTGCATCATGCTTGGAAGAGTGGTGTCTGCCCCCGTCCGTGAGCGCTTTAGTCGCCAGCTTGACGAGGTGAACCCTTTGAGAAACCGTTGGGTTGTGGTTGAGTTTTGCACCTCAGTGAACTCCGGCATGAAAGTTTCTGCCGAGGCCTTCAAAGATCTGAAGGTGATCTGCGTCACGGAAGAGGAAAATGGACTGTCTGAGGACACTATCGCGATGACTCGAAGCTTTATCGTGCGCATGGTTGAACACAAGGTGCGTGTGCTTGTTTGGTCTTCGACCCCGTGCACAGGTGGATGCTTGTGGCAGCATCTTCACATGGGCAGAGCTGGACACGATGCCCGCCTCAGGAAGCTGTGGTGCATCCAGCGCATGCTTTGGAAGAACCTTTGCCTGTTGGTGTCGCCAGTTGAAGGCACGAGTGCCGAGCTTCAGCCGTACTTTGCAGTCGAGTGGCCCAAGACGTGCCAGTACTGGAGCTGGAAAGACGTTAAGAAGATGCTTGCGAGCCGCGAGCGTCCTGTGATCACCAGCTTCGTTGATGGCTGTGCTGTCGGCATGATTGGAGCGGATGGAGCATTGATTCACAAGCGTTGGCGTGTGGACACCGACTTCGAGCCGCTTGCTTGTACGTTGAACAGCATCCGTTGCACCAAGGACCATGTTCATTCCGAGAACTTCAATCTTCGCGAGACGCAGCACTACCCCGTTTCCTTGTGTGACAGAGTGTTGCAATCTTTGAAGTGAGCCCAATACGTCGCGTCCTCAGCTTAGACTCAGAGACGCCGCACACCCGCAGCTGGTAGCCTCGAGGTGAGTGCCAGTTAGAGTTTCTTTCTTTTTGAGTTGAAGCCCATCTTATCCTGATGTTGGGTCTGGCAGCCATCGAGCAATATCGCCTGGACGGCAACTGGGTTGCAGCTTGGAAGCTGACGCAACTGATCTCCACCTTTTGCGGAGTGGCGAGCGCGGGACCACTACCTACCGCAGCTGCGGGCGGACCATGCGCATTCGAGGCTAGTTCATTCCACATGGACTGCAGCAGTGATCGCCAGACTTCGCGACGAAGAGATTCTGGTGAAGAGGCGCTTCAAGCACGACGGCAACAAGAACGACGACACGCCCCCCCAGAGACCTGGAAAAGGTCGGCCGCAAGGAAAGGGCCAACCGAGCGAAGCAAGCACCAAATAGGCGCAGCCAGCCGGCAGGATGCGAAGGCGCTCCCTGGTTGGCGACATGTGCCAGAGATTTTGCATGATCTTTTGAGTGCGACGTGCACTGACTTTTCTGTTTTCGTGCGTAGTACTGCGTGAAGCTAGTTGGGGCCCGCAGTCTAGGCGCCGTCATCGTAGATGGGTTGAGCGACGGGCTCTTGATGTGGCCACTAACTTGCTTGTCTGTGCAGTTAACTTTTGCTTCTTAGGGGGCTCGCGCCGATGTCCACCACAAGGTTGTCGCGGGAGCCTTTCGCCGGAGCAATCGGAGATGGTCCAGGGTTTGAGGAATCGGGTGCGCGTTTTGAGCCGCCTGGTGGAGGGCGACGACCTTTCTACTGGGTGCGGCTCCAAAATTAGTGGGTTATGTGATGATCTCGAGTCTTTTGAGCGTACGCTAGACTCCTTTAGGGATCTGGTTTACGGAGCTGCCAAGTTTAGTACTTCTTGCAAGTCAGACGGAGCTAGTAAGTACCCAAGTGGTCCCCACTGTGGCTTCCAAGGTGGCCTCCCCTGAGCAGTTGCGGGGCTTTGACCCGGTGCCCTTCTTAAGTGAAGAGTTCAGGGTTGCATTCGAGCATCCGGACTTGTTGTTGAGGGAGCAGGTGCTCAGGAAAGTGCCGCCACTTATAACATCGAGCCACACGGAGCTGTGGCACTTGATGTGGCGCTGGGATGCCGTTGATCGTCTATGCCTTGCCTTAGAGACACAGGGTAATCCTGAACATGCTTGTAACCTGTTTTGTTTGGCTAAGCCAGACGGTGAGCTGAGACAGATCATCGACAGACGGCCGCGGAATGCAGCAGAGCTGGGGCCCCCGCCCTCGGCATCTAAGATGGGTCATGCTTCTTCCTTCCTAGGGATCACAGTTCCTCTTGAGGGCTGTCTGAGAGGTTGTGTGGATGATTTGCGCAACTTCTATCACGAGTTTAGTGTGCCGCTGGAGCGCGCTCTGAGTACGCCTGTGGGGCCCCGGTGGAAGCTTCAGCAATTTGCTGGCTCACGTGCGCTTCAGCGCCTGGAAAAGAGGCATCCCGGTGTCACCAAGGATGGCGCAAGGTGGGTGAGAGCATGTTTTGCTGGGCTGTCGATGGGAGATCATTGGGCTCCGGCGCTGGCTCAGGCTAGCCATGAAGGGTTACTAGAGGCTTGCGGCGCTTTAGTGCCTGATGAGAAACTCGTGTTAGGGTCACCGTTGCCTCGATCTCCCTCTCGACATTACTCGGGAGTGTGCATTGACGATAAGGTTGGTATTCAAGTTTTCACTTGTGTGCCTGAGAAAGTGCCACCCTTTAATCCCGATGCTCCCCCCCAAGGCCGAGACATGGAAGTGTGTGCTTTAGCTGAAGCTGCCTATGTCAAAGCTGGGCTGCAGATCCACCCTAGGAAGAAAGAGCGTCGCGTTCGGGTCTTCAAGGCTTGGGGGGCTCAATTCGAAGGCGACACCGGCACTGTGTCCATAGACAGGACGCGGCTGGTCAGCCTATGTATCTGTACTGCTCGAGTTGCAGCACATGGAGTGATTTCGGAACGCGTGCTGCAGAAGCTGCTAGGGCTGTGGGCTTTTGCATTTCAGTTTAGGCGCCCATTGTTTTCCATTTTCGAAGTAGCCTACCATGTAAGTCATCCGTCAGGCAATCCCGGCACCCCTTTCAAAATGCCTCGAGGTCTGGTGCAGGAATTGTAGCTCGCATCAGTGCTTGGTCTGGCGGCAGTAGCTGATCTCAAGGCTCAGGTATGCCCAGTGATTTTTGCGACTGATGGCTCTTCAGAGGGGGCGGGAATCGTAGGATGTAAAGTTGGCGTGCCTGCTGCCACAGAGATCTTTCGGAGAGCTGACATGAGGGGCTTCCACACCCGATTGCTGTCTCCAATCAGTGCGTACTTGCAGGAGCAGGGCATGGGCCCGCAAGAGCCAGATGTGGAAGAGCGGTGCCAAGATCCACTCGAAACTCAGGCCTCGGAAGAGGGACAACCCAAGTGGAGGGGTGAGGTTACGATGCTCAGTGAGATGCCGCCACTTATCTCAGAATGGTTCCATAAGCTAGCCCTTCGGTGTGGTTGGCCCAAGGTCCCGAGGCTACCTGAGTTTCGGTTGGATTTTGTAGAGCTGTTCGTTGGCTCCTCCGGAATCACTGCAGCCATGCATGAACGTGGCTTCTTGGTGGGCCCAGCCATAGAGATGAAGATGGGATCTTTTTGATCAAGGCCTGTGCTATCTGAATCTCTTATTGGGGTTGTGCCGCGCTGGTAGAATAGGCATGCTTTGGCTTAGCCCACCGCGTCGCAGTTTCTCTGTTGCTCGGCACCCGAGACTACGATCTACCGAGTACCCGTTAGGACTGGAGTTGTTAAATTCAGAAGTGTTGGAGGGTAGCTTGCTGTTGCATTTAGCCAATTTAGCCCTAGCTTTGTTTCTCGCCCAGCTCTCGGTAGGCTCTGTGGCAGTTGTCTCGGTGCCTTGGAGCGCTTACTCTAGGAAGGTGCCGTGGTGGCAGTATGCCGTCGCATGCAGCCTAGAGTATCGCGTAGACATGTGTAGGTTCGGTGCACTGCAACAGAAGCCTACAGCACTGTTAACCTCCGTTGCGCTGTTTAAACGGTTGAGCAAAAGGTGTCGATGTTCTGAGGCCCATGCTAGAGACGTTTCCTCAAGGAGCGTAAGTCAGTATCCTGCGGAGTTTTGCAAGGAAGTAGCTAGAGTTTTCGAGGATGTCTGCACCTTGAGGGATCACAAGCCTGGAACAAGTGCCAGTGAGAGTGTGCAAAGCTTCGATTCTGCGAGATGGGGGGAACTGCGGGACCACCGTGGAGCGCAGAGATTTGTTTCTCACCTGTGGGCCACCCATCTAGCGGAATCTCTCCCCTGGAAGCCGCTGCGAGCATACCGATTTGCACGTCCCGATCACATAAATGTGTTAGAGTGTCATGCTCGCAAGACCCTGATGATTTTGGCTCCTATGAATAGTCGAGTGGTTTGCTTTCAAGATTCACTGGTCACATTGGGAGCTACATCAAAGGGTCGCAGCTCCAGTCATGCACTCAACTCAGTGCTTCGTCAGGACATGGCGCTTCAGATAGCTAAAAACATTTATCCTGTAGGTATTCATTGTCCCACTTGGGCGTTGCGTGCCGACGATCCTTCCAGACGACGCAAAGTGCGTCCACCTCGCATAGCTGTACCGAAGTGGCTTCTGAGTCTCCGCGCAGGGGCCTTGTCCGTGGGACAGGATGATCTGGACAGGTGCTCCGACACACCTCGCTCGTGGGCTAGGTGGCTCCTCCTGGGGCAAGCGGCTGCTTTTGCTGCTGCTGGTGACTTCCCCTCAGTGGGTGCTTGGGCCCAGGCCTGGAGCGACGCCTCGCGACCGAAGCAACCTGGACCGTGGGCGCGTCACCCCGGCAACAGCGAGAGTGCGCACAGGCCTGTGGGACAGCTTCCTGCAGTGGTGGAGCGAGGAAGAGATCACAAGCACGCCATTGACAGAGTGGGTGCGACGGAACCCGATCGACTTTTCCCTGCATCTGGAGGAATACGGACGAGTCCCCTACGAGAAAGAGGAACCGAGAAGGAACTTTGCAGAAACAGTCAACACAGTGAACCAGAAGTTTCCCTTCCTGAAGAGCTTTATGGCTGGACCCTGGGGGCTTTTAACCACCTGGGAAATCCTTCACCCGAGTCACGTACATCCGCCGATGCCACTACCGCTCCTCAAAGCGGTAGTGGCAACGGCGTTGAGCTGGGATTGGACGCGATTTGCCCTCATGCTTTTGATAGGGTTCCTCGGTTTATTGAGACCTTGCGAACTATTCGGTTTGAGGGCCAGCGACTGCATTCTCAGCAACGACAGTGGGTGTGCCAATGTCATCTTCTTAAGGTTGGAGTTGGTGAAAGCGAGGACTCGAGGTGCGCGGCGGCAGAGTGTACGCCTCGAGGAGCCCTTTGTCGTCGACTTCCTGCAAAGATCTTTAAATGTCATGACAAACAGCGAGCGGCTTTGGAGCTACTCTCCAGGCCTGTTTCGCAGCCGCCTCAAGATGGTCTTGAAAGAAGTGGCAGATCAGCCCAATCTGTGTGTTCCTAGATCCTTGAGACCTGGCGGGGCGACTTACCTGTTTCGGTTGTGGCAAGAAGACCTAGTCCGGCTACAGTGGCGAGGGAGATGGTTGCATATGAAAACTTTAGCTCACTACGTTCAGGAGTTGGGCTGTTGTAACGTCATGCAATCGTTGTCTCCCGGAGCCCTCAAGAAAGTACACCAGCTGGCAGCTCTGTGTGAGCCGGCTTGCGCAGAAGTGGTGCTGGAGGTAGACTTAGTGTCACAAGTTGAACGGCTTGTTCGACAAGTCAAGGTGGGTCGGCTTCGTTTGCAGCCCCGGGATCTTGAGGTGTCACACTGAGACCACTTCCCTACTCAGGCGTCCCGCCCATCCCGCCCGACTGCCAGAGTTGGGTTAGAGGGCGCGGATATCCGTGCTGCATAATGCTGTGATACTTTGAGATCTCTTCTTGTGGGCAGATGCACGAAAAGGAAGGCGACCGACCACAGTGCCTCACACAGTCAAGCATGTGTAACGATGCTTTACGAAGTGCCAACGTGGTCGAAGCTTCTTTGCTCAGCCGCCATCTGGAGAGTCTTGAGCTTGTTTTGTGCCAACTGCCTCAAGGATGAGACTGCAGTTTGAAAGGATCCTCAAGGGAATCTTTGTGAAGTGCTTACCAGAAGCACTGGTGTCTCTGAGGGGCCTGAGTTGGTTGTGCGAGTTTGGTTGCAAGCTGTAGTCCAGAGTTTACTGCAGTGAAAGTGTGACCGAACTGCTTGGCTCAAGCGAGTGAAAAAGAAGTCCGAGTGCAGCGCTTCGCTTTGCAGTTTGTCCGAAGCCACTTCGTGAAGTTTGTTTGCCGACTGGGAGAGCTTCGTGAGCTTTTGCTTGCAACTTCAAGGTTTTGAACTTGGTTGTGACGGTCTCGAAGTTTTTCGAATCGTCACGTATGTGTCGGTGCATCCGATGTCGGTGCTCTTTGGAGCTCCGCCGTCAGCTGCCACTCGGCAGGTGCTTCGCGCCATTGATACACAGAAGCGAAAGGCTGCGGGTCTCGCTCTTGGCAACAGTTTGCAGAGTATCACAGCCGTGTCTCTGCGTCGCACTCTCTACGGTTTTCGGGTTGCGACCGATTTCCAATTGATCGTGCGACTTGGCTTTCAAGTGCGCGCCACCATTTTTCAGATTGATCTTGAGGCTTTAGTGGTGCTCGCTTCGGTGTCCCGCCTCGCCTATAGGACGGTTTTTAGGCTTTACGAGGGCTCGGACTTCTTCCGCGCTGCGGCCATCCAGTCTGCACTTATTGACATGCAGCCCTGCGCGTTGGGATGGCCTGGGCTGCGGAGCCTGCCTTACTTCTCCATGGAGCCGTTGGGCGACCTCCCGCTTACGCGTCTGCGACCGCCGCTGCCGGTATGCGCTCCACACTGCATGGAATCTTCACTCTACGATGAGCTCTTGCTCTTGCGAGGCCACCAAGGTGGAAAGCTTGGGCGTGGGCAATTTTGCAATAACCTGGGCCCCTTCATTCTCTGGGGAGTAAGCTCTGTGTGCCTCCGCCTTTCATCTTTTGCCCTTGCGATACCCACACATGGGAAGCTGGGCCTGGTGTGCAAGCGGGGCCAAGACCTGGCTGGTTAGCCAACATGGCATTTACCATGCGGCATTGTTGGTTGCATTGCGCTCGTATTGTGCTGCCCCTCCAAGACCCACCATGTTGGGAAGCTGGGCCTGGATCAAAGTGCTTGTGTTTGCTGGTTGGTGACACTGGCACGCGCTCCTTGGGCGACTTCAACCCAATGCCTCACCTTTCTGGCATGCTTGTTCTCCTGGGAAACTCCGTGGCGGGCCCCAAAGGACTTTCTACCTATGTTCAGGAGCTAGCACACAGCCGATGGCTCTGCACGGCGGGTACACTGCAGCAGCATGCTTTGGTGTTAATTGCGCATCTGCCCTGGCGAGACCCACGATACTGGGAAGCTGGGCCATTTTATCTTCTACGCATTTGCCACTGGAACATGCTGCTTTGTGGATGCTTGTACACACACCGCTTCGTCCTGGCCAACAAGACACCTGAGAGCTGTGCTTTGAAAGGCCGAACGATCCCTGCTGGCTAAGTCTGCAAGTCGCGGCCGGTTTCACCTTTACATGATTCTCTTGTACAGCTCTTTATTGTTTTCTTGTAGTTCTTACTGGGACCGAGTGCAGCAACTGCTGTCTTTGAGGCCCGCCCACGCCAAAAAAAACCAATCCTGCCTTTTTGCATCGGTCAGCCTTCGGTTAGCCGCCGGCCTACAGATCCAACACGGTTAAAAAGAGAGCTGAAGTGCTAGAGCAGCGCAAGCCTAAAACGATTGCATCAACAACAAATTCTCACACATAGCAGATCATGCCAGTGTGCCAGGCCTCACAGGCATATGGGAAGCCCGTTTTAGAGTCTCTAGAGGGGCCCCTGCCCAGAGCTCATCAACGCATGAACCCAGCTTTGATCACACTGTCCTGCAAGCCAAACAAAACACTGCAGCAGCTGATTTGCTAAATTTCACGGGTCGGGGGGGTTTGGTCGGAAAAAAAATTATAACTTTGTTGGTTGTTGGTCTTGGTTGTTTTTCTTTTGTTTGGGCCTTGGGGCTCGGGGGGATAATTTCAAGCAGGCCTTGCGTTTTAGATTTGTTTGCCATACATCGGAACCTCCCCGCTGTGCACATATGGCATGTAACTCGTCATGTAGGGTACAATGTAGGGTCGATCTACATCACAGGATAAGAATAACGATTTGTATCTACCCTGAATTTGCATTGCCCCATCACGATTATTGAGCTTTCTGCTTGTGATGAATTCACACACTCTTGTTGGAGCCGCGAAATTTGGGCCTAGAACCTAGAAGAAGCAGTGGGAGGGACAGAGCCGGGATGACCGAGTGGGCCGGGCCGGGGTGGCGGGCGAAGATTGACTGACTGATGGACAAAACACTAAACCCCTAAACCCCGCCACCTGTAAATCCTAAACTTCTCAGGTGCGTAGCCGTACACTCGGTGAATCAATGTTCTCTTGAACGTGCTTTGCAGTCTTGAGACATGCCTGACAGGTTTCCTTTATGTCGTTTCAGTTGGCAAAACCAAAGCTTGTGTGTTCTTATGCCGATGTCTAACATTTACTAGCATGAAATCAGACAAGTGAAGTGAAGCCGCCGCATTTAAGCATTTAAGCAAGCGCAGAACTAAACAGGATTCTCTTTTAGTACGGGCTATCGAACAGGGATCAGCTTGGGTTGGAAACCGGTATCGCCGGAATTGTGATACCACAGGGGAAACTGGCTTGGGGCAGCCAAGCGTTCATAGCAACGTTGAGATTTGATCCATCCATGTCGGCTTTGCCTATCCTTAATATCGAGATCATCGAGATGCAGAAGTCCCAAAGAGTCGGGACCCCGGCCCCTTCAGTCGTGCATCATACGATACGATATCATACAATACAATAAAAAGTAATACAATATAATGTAATATAAGGTACTATGATATAATATAATGTAATATAATGTAATATAACGTAAGATAAGATAGGATAAGATAAGATAATATAACACATAATACAATATAATATGATATAAAATAAAGTAGAATAAAATATAATATATCGTAGCATAACCTGTTATAATATAGTATAACACATTATGACTTAACATAATATGACATAGCATATTATAACATAATACAATAGAACAAAATGACAAAAGAAAAAGGGGCGAGAGAGATTGAGCTAGATTTACTAACATAGCATATTATGATATAATACAATAGAACAAAATGATAAAATAAAAGGGGGCGAGAGAGATTGAGCTAGATTTACTAATTTAATACAAGAAACGATTGATCGAACCAGAGATGCTTAACAGCAGCACATCGTAATCAGGACAGCAAAAACAAAGAAGATTACAAAACGAACGTCCCAATCAGAAGGACTCGATAACATATCGGTATCATTCCGTCGAGGGCCAGATTTTTCCCAATGATAACGGGTAGCCCCCCCCAGCGGTAGCTCTCGCCAATTTTCTGCGAGTGGGATGCCAGGTTTTTCCCAATGATAAAGGGGTAGCCCCCCAGCGGTAGCTCTCGCCAATTTTTTACTGCGAGTGGGATGCCAGATTGTTCCCAACGCTAAAGGGGTAGCCCTCCAGCAGTAGCTCTCGCCAATTTGTTGCTGCGAGTGGGATGCCAGATTTTCTAAACTTTTGCAAACCAACAATTGTACATTTTGCACACCAAAAATTGTTCGTTTTTCAGGCAAACCAAAAATTATACTTTTCTTTCGCTTAAACCAAATTTTATATTTTTCTCGCAAAACAAAACTTGTAATTTTGTTTCTCGCAAACCAAAACTTATTTTTTTTGGCGTGCAAACCAGAAAAAAGTTCTTTCGCGCAAACCAAAAACTTGTAATTTTTTTTGCGCAAACCAAAGATTTTTATTTTTTTCGTGCAAAACAATAACTATAATTTTTTCGCGCAAACCAAAAAGTACATTTTGTCGCGCAAACCAAGCACTAGAACTTTTTTCGGGCAGCCCAAAAAATATACAAAACAATTTCGCGCAAACCCAAAATTAATATTTTTTCGCGCAAACCAACAATTATAAATTTTTTATCGCGCAAACCAAAAATTATAAATTTTTTTTCGCGCAAACCAAAAGTTATAAATTTTTTTTATTTCAAACCCTAATTATAAATTAAATTTATAATTAGGTTCCAAAAAACGCACGCGGCAGATTCAGGTTTTTTGAAGGCCAACCTTGAAAAAAACCTGAGTCGCCCGCGTGTGTTTTTAAAACGCACGCGGGCGACTCAGGTTTTTTTCAAGGTTTGGCCTTCAAAAAACCTGAATCTGCCGCGTGCGTTTTTTGGAACCTAATTATAAATTTAATTTATAATTAGGGTTTGAAATAAAAAAAATTTATAAGTTTTTGGTTTGCGCGAAAAAAAATTTATAATTTTTGGTTTGCGCGAAAAAAATTTTATAATTTTTGGTTTGCGCGAAAATTTTTTTATAATTTTTGGTTTGCGCGAAAAAAAATATAATTTTGGGTTTGCGCGATTTTTTTTAAATATCTTTTGGGTTGCGCGAAAAAAGTTCTAGTGCTTGGTTTGCGCGACAAAATGTACTTTTTGGTTTGCGCGAAAAAAATATAGTTTTTGTTTTGCACGAAAAAGAATAAAAATCTTTGGTTTGCGCAAAAAAATTATAAGTTTTTGGTTTGCGTTTGCGCGAAAAAAAGCTTTAAATTGTTGGTTTGCACGCCAAAAAAAGTTAAGTTTTGGTTTGCGAGAAACAGAAATTATGAGTTTTGGTTTGCGAGAAAAAGTGAATAATTTTGGTTTGCGCAAAAAACTTGGTTGGCACGGAAAATATAATTTATGGTTTGCATGAAAAAAGTATTATTTTTGCTTTGCACGAAAGAAAATTATAGTTTTTGGTTTGCACGAAAATTGTTTTGGTTCGCGAGAAAAAAAGAGCAATTTTTGTTGTGCAAAATATATATAGTTTTTGGTTTGCAGAAAATCTGGCATCCCACTCGCAGTAACAAATTGGCGAAAGCTACCGCTGGAGGGCTACCCCTTTAGCGTTGGGAACAATCTGGCATCCTACTCGCAGAAAAAATTGGCGAGAGCTACCGCTGGAGGGCTACCCCTTTGTCAATTGCAAAATTCTGGCATCCCACTCGCGGTAGAAACTTGGCGAGAGCTACCGCTGGGGGGCTACCCCTCTATCATTTGGAAAAATCTGGCATTCCAGTGGCAGTAAACAATTGGCGAGAGTTACCGCTGGGGGGCTACCCCTCTATCATTCGGAAAATCTGGCATCAAACTCGCAGCAAAAAGCTGGCGAGAGCTACGCCGGGGGGTTACCCCTCTATCATTGGGAAAATCTCGCATCCCATTCGCAGTATACAGTTGGCGAAAGCTAATGCAGGGGGGGCTATTTTCTACCATTGGGGAAATTTGGCATCCCACTCGCAGTAAAATATTTGGCGAGAACTACAGCTGGGGGGCTACCCCTTTGTCAATGTCCAAGGAAAAATGCAGACATGTTGTTTTGTACCCCCTTTGCAACTTTGGTTATGATGGTGGTGTGGCGGTGATTGGACGAAGTGGCAGCGCTGCCAGGTGTATTGATGAAGCCCAAAACCCAAAAGCTGTAGATGCCTTGACGAAGCCTTGATAACCGCAAACCAAAACAAACCTACAACATCGCACAACCCCAATTCCTAAAACCTTGAGAGAAAAACAAACACCTAAAAAGCTCGAAGCCCTAAACCCCCAAGCAACCCTAAACCTGAGACTTGAGAGCCCTAAACCCTAAACTACGGCTCAAGCCCGGCTCACGCGGTTTGAAATTCAAGCTGGCTCGAATGTAAGCTACGCCTCAAACGGCTCAAGCTCTGACACGAAACCGGTGAAATCATCCGTAAGACCACAAAAGTTTCCAGACCCTCCCAGACGACACGTGCCACAAGCTTGTAAACCTTGGCGGCCGGAGGGTGGACAAAATACAGCCGTTCAAAAACGAATACATCCATCCGTTCGATCATCAGGGTCTGCGAAAGTTTTTAGCGGCTCACCCTGTTCCAGCCTAGTTGCTGCCCACATGCCTTGTGGGACTATACAGTTCGATCCCTGCAATGAAGCCTCGAACTTTCTGAACCCAAGTGTCCTGCGGAATGGCTGAATCCTGAACACTGCCCTCGGGCCGGGGCTGAGCGTCTGAAAGTGTCCGATTGCGGTTTATCATCAACTCCTTGTATGTCTTGTGGTATGGCAAGGAAACTCTACCAAACGAGATCTGGGTGCAGTTTGCCGTTCCAGCCGCTCCAGCCTTGAAGGCTCCACACCATAGATCACAAAAAAAAAATTGGTGGACAAGGCCCAAAAGTTATAATTTTTTTTTAAACTGAACTTCCCAATAGAAACCCAGACCCGTGAAATTTAGCAAGCTGATTGAGCACTGGGCATACGAACAAGACACAGGATATCTCGGCACTTGTCAGACCCCAGCCATCTTGAGCACACAGCTCATGAGATTCAGTGGGGAATTCAGAGGAGAAGTAGGCAAGCTTACACACCGGGTGTTATTGACCCCCCCTAACAAACATTTCGCTTAAGTGTGTGTTGCCCTGTAATCCTGTAGTTGAGCTGTTTGCCACATGATTTTGTATAGCTTGCAACAAATGTTCCACTGTGGTGTTTAGGCTCAAGGGACGCACCCAAGACAGCCGTGCGCCCGAGGAAAAGTGAAGTGCGAATATCTGTGTGAAGTGAAAGGGTCCGGAACGTACCCGTAAAGCGTTTTATGGTAGCGGAGCTGAAGGCCAGGACCTTCGGCTGAAGAAGAGCCCAATACAAGGAGAAAAGAGCCTTGGGCCCCAGTGTCACGGAAAGTGGAGAACAGAAAAAAAAATTGAATGGATCAACCAAGTCCAGCTGGAGACGCGGATTTGCCTGTGTCCCCTGGTCACGGTGGTCAGGGAGGAGATACACCTAGTGATACGCCAATGGCGATGCCTGCACCAGAAGGAGTTGCAGGAGGATCCCTTCAGGCCCTGATTGGGAACCTGTCGGCAGCAGCGCAAGCTTTGGCTAGTGCTGCAGGTACAGGAAGTACAAGGAGTTACGACTCTGCAGCTAAGCTGGTGAAGAGTCCGGATGTGTTTGCTCCAAAGAGTTTGGAGGAGGAAGTTTCACAGTGGCCCGACTGGAGTTTCAGTTTCAAAGTGTTTGTGGGCTTCATTGATCCCACCTATGCAGAAGAGTTGAAGAAAGTGGAGCTGGCACCACCGAAGCCAGCAGAGTACACCGTTGGTGAAAGAGAAAGAAGTACAAAGCTGTATGCGATATTGGCCTCATATCTTCGGAATAGGCCATTGAAGCTGTTAAAGTCAGAAGAAAGTCCCGATGGATACTCCGTCTGGAGGAGACTGTTTGAAGAGTTGGAGCCGTCAAGCCGAACACGAGGGCTGGCAATGGCTCAAGCTCTAGTGAGCTTTCCCCAGATGACGAAGGGGACTTCTATCTTAGACTATCTGCTTACCTACGAAAAACTGGTTGCAGAGTACGAAAAACTGTCCGAAGGAAAACCTTACGATGAGAATTTGAAAATCGGAACAGTGCTCAAAGGTTTGCCCAATGAGTTGAGAAAGCATATCCTGATAGGGCTGACCCCTAAGACGAAGTACGCAGACATCAGGAAGAAGTTGCTTGAGTATGAGAGAAGTACCCAATCGTGGAATGCGGAGAACATCTTGCAGTCTTTCAACATGGAAAGCGCGACAAAGAGTACACCCTACAATGGGCCACAACCAATGGATGTTGATCGAGTGAAAGGAAAAGGAAAAGACAAAGGAAAAGGATACGACAACAAAGGAAAAGGAGGAAAAGGGAAAGGATACGACAACAAAGGAAAAGGAGGAAAAGGAAAAGGGTACAACAACAAAGGAAAAGGAAAAGGAAAAGGATACGACAACAAAGGAAAAGGAAAAGGTGGCTATAGGAATGCGCGTGCAGTGGACGCTGGTGGCTACGGAAAAGGGAAGTTCACAGGAGAGTGCCACATATGCGGAAAGACAGGACACAAAGCGTCTGAGTGTTGGCAGAACCAGGGAAAAGGAAAAGGAGGCAAAGGCAAAGGCAAAGTGAGACAGGTAGAAGAGGAAGGAACCCACCAAGGAGATCACGAGAAGAGTTCCTCCAGCAACGGCCCTCCTACAAAGAACGAGACTGGTCAAGTGAGGCAGATCACAGCAGAAGCGGCGCGACAAGCAAGACGAGTTGAGATGACAGAAGATGAGGATGAAGAGCTCAACTTTGTGAGGCTGTGTCAGGAGTTTGAAGAGTTAGTGCAGGGAGAGCTTAGAAGAGTTGAGGAGTTTGATATCTCTTCGAATGATGAAGAAGAAGAAAGCGAGGAGGAACCAACAGATGGTTTGATGGAGTGGTACCAAGGATGGTGGTTCTTGGAAACGGAGATCGAAAGAAGTGTGAGAATGATCTCTCAAGAGAATGAAGTGAAGAGAGCAACAAGAGAAGTGGATGCATGTGAAGTGGTGCTTGACAGTGGAGCTGACTGCCATGTGTTGCCTATGGAGTGGGCAGAAGAAGTAGGAGAAGCTTCTACTTTCGAGTATCATCTTAAAGATGCGCAAGGGAAAGTGATCCCAACACTGCCTGTGAGGCAGAACGTGACGTTTGTCTTCACAAAGGCATCTGGAAAGAAGTTGAAGATCACCGACAGTGCTGTTTGCGGCAATGTCACCCAACCTTTGTTTGCGGTAGGAAAGATGTGGAAGTTAGGTTGGGGTACGGTGAACGAGGATGGAAAGTTGTGGTTGAGGAAAGGAAGTGTTCGTATACCGATATACTTCAAGAGGAGTTCCTCCATGGCGAGGATGTGCATCAGGAGGCTTGAAGAAGAGGAAATGAAGGTGCAGCCGGTGAGGCTGGAAAGAGAATTGAAGAATGAACTGAAGAGCAAAGAAGATGAAGATGGATGGTTTGTGCTGAATGATGGCACACCTGCAAGGTTTGATTGGCACATGGGGAAGACGTTTGACCCAACAGGTCAGTTCCCCAACAGGCTCTACGAAGGAGAAGGAGATGAAGGAGATTATTTTCCTTACCGAACAACCTTGCTAGGAAAGCTGAAAAGAAGTGGAGAAAGAGTGTTAAATGAAGTGGATTGGAAGAGTATGGATTTCTTTGAGTGTACGGAGATCTGGAAGGATCGTGAAAGAGTGCAACTTGGGGCAAGTTCTCAAGACAGGTTTGAGGTGATGGTCACCTTGTTGGAAAAAGGAATGAAGGAACCGAGTGACTATGGGTTACTCACGAATTTGGAAGAGCTTGAAAGAGAGCTGGCACAAGAAGGAGTGCCAATGGAGGTCACGGGAACCTCCACAAGTTCGAAAGAGAAGAAGGAGAGTGAGAAAGAGGAACCGAAGAGAGGAGTTCCAGTGATAGGTGAAGATGAAGAAGAAGTAATGGTGATTGGACCAATGAAGTTGACACGCCAGAGCGAGTTGAAAGAGATGAAAGCGGCGTGCAAGTATCTGCATATCTCTAAGAATGGATCGAAAGAGATTTTGTGGAAGAGATTGAAGAAAGAGGTTGAGTTGAGTAAAGTGAAAGCGCAAGCCCAAATCTCTGAAGACATTAGGAAGGAGTTTGAGAGAGAGCCAATTCCAGAAGCTCTGCCGGCTTTGCCGAGCCCGGAAGAGATAGAAGCCCACGAGTTGACGCATTTGCCGAGAGCGCCCTGGTGTGAAGCATGCCAGGCGGCAAAGAGTAGAGAAGACAACTTCGAAGAAACAAAAGAGAAAGCGCAACGGCCCGTGTTTAGCTTGGACTTTATGTTCACAGGAACGCAAGGAGATGAGAAGGAAAGAGATCCGCTTGCTATTCAGCTTGCTGGGGTTGACAACGACACGAAATTCCTGATAGCTATTGCGGTGCCAACGAAAGGAGGAGATGCGGTGATAAACCACGCGGTGAGTGAAGTGGTGAGAGTGTTAGCCCTTTTGGGTTACGCTGAAGTGGTTCTTAGGACAGACACCGAGCCAGTGATGATTGCGATCAGAAGAGGAGTTCAAGTGGCAAGAGCCAAACAAGGTCTGAAAACGGAGTTGCAGGATGCCACGCCTGATGAGCATCAAGGGTTGCTTGTGGAAAGGTATATCCAAACTGTGAGGAACCTTGCAAAGACATTGTTGGCGACGGTGGAACAAAGGAGTGGAACGGCCATCGGATCTGATGTCCCGCTTTATAGCTGGGCGTACAGACATGCAGCATGGCTGCATAACAGGTTTCACGTGGGAAGAGATGGCCGAACGGCGTTTGAAGCAACGGTTGACAGAACGTACAAAGGAAAGTTGGCCCCGTTCGGATCAGCAGTGTTTGGAAAGGCAGTGCCAAAGACAAAGGAGAAAGGAGAACCTTGGGAAAAAGGAGTCTTTCTGGGAAAAGACTATGCGAGCAATTTGAACCTTATTGGCACAGGTCGAGGAGTGATTAAAGCGAGAACAATGAGGAGATGTGCTGAAGCATATCAGCCGGAGCTTTTGCAACTTTCGGTTGGAGCTCCATGGGACCATCAGCTAAAGGCTTTGAGGTTCAAGAAGAAAAGAGTTGTGCCTATTGATGATGGGCCAGGATTGCCAAGGTTGGCCGTCAAAGAAAACAAAGGAGTGGAAGAAGAAAAAGGGAGCGAACCTTCGCCGCCGAGCGAGCGCCAAGGAACTTCGAGTTCTTCGAGTAAGAGTTCGTCGCTGTCTGGAGGAACACCTGAAGGAGAGCCAATGGATGACGAAAGCGATGATGATGACGACGACCCAGGAGAGGTGAGAACAAAGAGAAAAGCGGAAGATGAATTGGTGCCCGATGAGATGACGCTAGAAGAGTTTCAAAGAGAGATTGCAAAAAGAAGTGCAGAAGAAGAAGGAGAAGGGTCACCAAAGAAAGGACCAAGAGTAGACGAAGGAACTGGAGAGGTAGAAGAAAGAGTTGAAAAAGCGCCAAGACTTGGAGGAGAAGCACGAGGAAGTGCTGCGCGGGTGGAGTACCACATTCGGAGATTCGTCAAGAGCGAGGATCCCGAAGAGCACGGAGATGAGTATGTTGATCTCGACGAGACACAGCTGTTTCTTGAAGAAAGTCGAGAGTTCCAGAGCAAGTGGAACGAGAAGGTGTGTGAGACAGAAGAGGACCTAACGGTTAGTTGGTCTCACGAGTATGATGATGGGCCACCCAAGTTGGAAGCTGAAGATTTGGAGAAGGTGGACCTGAAAGCGGAGAAGGCAGAAATCGAGAGACTGTTGGAGATGAAAGTTCTCAAAGAGGTGGACCTGGATGAGAATGGAGAGTTGAAGAAAGGACCGAATGGAGAGGAACCAAAGAGACTCAGTACAAAGTACGTGCTGGATTGGAGGCATAGGGACCTCCAATGGAAGAGGCGCGCACGCCTAGTGGCGCGAGAATACAAGTGGCTGACAGATTACGATCTCTCAGCGCTATACTCACCAACGAGTATTGGTTCGAGTATCAAGCTGTTGTCAGCTTTGTGTGCGAGTTCAAGAGACTACGAGATGATCTCGATAGACATCTCTGACGCGTACCTTCAAGTGCCACAGAAGGAGTACACAGTTGTGAGTTTAGGAGGAAAGTGGTACCAACTGCAGTACACCCTGCCTGGACAACGAACAGGAAGCAGTGACTGGTTTGAGCATCTGCGTGAAATTCTGGAGACAGAGAAGATGGTTTCAGATGTGGGATTACCAAGTTTCTTCTACAAGTTTTCGGAGACGCCAGGAGAAGGTGGAACGCTCATGAGCACCCATGTGGATGATTTGGAAGTGTTTGGAAAACCAAAAGAGAACCAAGCGGTAGTGGATCTGCTGCTGAAGCACAAGCTGAAGATAAAATTGGAAGGTCCAGTGAAGGTTGGAGAAGGAAAGTGTACTTTCTTGAAGAGGACGTTCTTAGGAACGAAAGAAGGAATTCAGATCAGGATGGACGGCAAGTATCTAGAGAAGCTGGAAGAGATTTTAGGTTTGGGAAAAGCCCTGCCAAAGAAGTTTCCGTTTCCAATGGATTACGGAAGATCGTTGAAGGACGACACGCCTCTGGATGCAGATGAGCACCATCTGTATAGATCCTGTGTAGGAATCCTATTGTATATGACGCCAGAGAGACCTGACTTGGGATTCGCTACGAAGTGGTTGTCAGGAAAGTTGGCAGCGCCAACGCGAGGAGACTTAGCAGTGCTTAGGCACGTGGCAAAGTATGTGAAAGCGACAGCCCATTATGTGATAGAACACAAAGAGGCATATCCTGGAAAGAGTTTTCTGGATCCAAGCGATAAGAGGACTGAGAATGCCTATAAAGACGTTTTCACGGCAAAGAGTTTGATCGAGGTAGTAACCGACGCCGACTGGGCGACCGACCGTGAGAATAGGCAGTCAACGAGCTGCGTCTTGATTTTCGTGAACAGCAACATTGTTTACTTTCACGCTAGGAAGCAAAAAGCGACAGCTTTGAGCAGCTGCGAGAGTGAACTGGTAGCAGCCGTTGAAGGTTTGAGCGAAGGAGTTTTTCTGCAGAACCTGTTACACAGAGTTCTTGGGATTAGGCCGGACATGGTGATCCGGATGGATTCTAGCAGTGCTAGGTCTATCATCTTGAAGAAAGGCTTAGGAAGAACGAGGCACATTGATGCCGGACTGCTTTGGGTACAAAGGCTTACTTCAGTAGGTCTTCAAGTGAAAGCGATAGCTGGAAAGGAGAACCCTGCAGACGTAGGGACAAAAGCCTTGACACGGAACGCTGTGGTGAAGTGTTTGGAAAGGATTGGTGTAAGAACTGGAGAAGAGAGTGAAGAGGTAAGAGTAGCAAGTGACTTTAAGATTCCTACGAAGTACCTCAGGAGGTTGGTGATGATGATGATGATGGTTCAACAATGTGAAGCAGTGATGGTGGATGCTTCGGGTTGTTGATGATGGTGATGATGATGATGACTATGGTGGTTGTCATGCTTTGCAACGGTAGCTTGTGGAAGAGTTTGGTTGGGAGTGCTGAGTGCATGTTTAATTCCGCCGCTGCCGTTTTCAGCTCAAAAGAGGAAGTGAGTAGGAAGGAAGTGAGGAGACAGGAAGTGAAGAGAAAAGAAGTGAAGAAAAAGGGAGAATTGGAAAAAGAAAGAAGGAAAAAGAAAGAGATGGCGGACGACGAGGCCATCAAAGTGCTGATCCGCGATGACCGTAAAAGTATAGAGGCCATCCGCCTCTGTGAAAAAGAGCTCAAGACGGAGCGCGGACAGCGCCGAAGCCTCGAAGCGCTATGGCCCGAAGTGCAACGCCTCAACCAGCTGCGCGAGGACGCGCCAACCCCGCCAGAGGCCAAAAAGGCGGAGGTTCAAGTGCCTGAAGAGTTTAAAAAGACAGCCGAGGAATTGGCTGCTGAGGCACAGGCTAGCCAAGGAAATGCAGAAGCTAGCCAGTCAAGTGTTATGGAAGGAAGAATAAATGAACTGAAACAAAAGGCTGCAGAGGCTGCCGAGAGGCGAAAGGGCCAGAAAGAGAGGGCAGATGAGATCGCGGAGAAAGCAAAGGAAACAAAAGAAGCGGAAACAAAGGAGCCGAAAAGGGCCGAGGAAGAAGAGAAAAAGAAAAAGAGAGAAGAAGAGGAGCAGGAAGCTTCTGAAAGCGAAGAGAAAGAGAGCTCGGAGAAAGAAGAGGAAGAGAGCTCAGAGAAAGAGGAAGAGAAAGAGAAGGGCCAAAAGAGAAAGAAAAAGGCCGATGAGTCGACCGACGATGAGTTTCAGGAGATTATGAAGAAGTTCGCAAAGAAGTCGGTAATAGATGAAGAGAAAAAGGTCCAGGACCTGCTTGGACAGATGAGGGTCCTTCAAGAGAAAGTGGAGGACAAGCGAAAGAAATTCGCCATTTATGGTGATCTGTATACGTACAAGCAGAAGCAAAAGAAGTTGAAGGAAGAGGAAAAAGAAAGGCTCATTGCAAAAGAGATCGAGGTTCAAGAAGAGATGAAGCGAGTAGCAGATGAAGCCTTCGTTGCCAAGGAGGCAATAGAGAAGCAACTTGATAAGTTGAGGAAAGAAGAGGAGCAGCAAGAAGTGGAGGCCACCCTCATCATGGATGAGGAAATGGCAATAATGAAGGAGATGGACAAACTTCGTCCAAAGCTACATGAGGCTCTCAATGAGCTGAAGAACAAGAGAAAAGAAATGAGATTGCCAGAAGGAGGATTGCTTTTGAACGAAAGCGACCAGAAGTTGCTTGAGGAGCTGGAGAGAAAGAAGTCAAAAGAGATAAAGGAGATCAAAGAAGCCAAAGAAAGAGAAATGAAAGAGGAGTTGGAGAAAAAGGAAAAGGAGATCACGGATCTCAAGGCAGCAAAAGAGAAAGAAATTGGAGAACTGAACGAAGAGCTGCGAAAAGTGAAAAAGAGAAAAAGCAGTGCCGGAGCAACGCAGTCCCAGCAAAGTGAGGAAGTGGAGAAGATGAAAGAAGAACGCAAAAAGATGAAAGAAACCATCAAAGAGTTAGGCAAGAATAACCAAGCATTGGAAGATGAGTTGCAGGCGTTGAAAGAGGAAGGAAAAATCAACGACGACCCGGAAGCCTCAACTCAGCCAATGGTGTGCGCCTTATGTTCACGTTTTGGACACGGTGCCGACACCTGCTGGGATGCGGACTATAATTATAGTTCCACTGGCCAATATGCTCCAATGGCCCAACGCGAAGGAATGAGCAGAGAACAGTTCCTGTCTTGGTACAGGAAAAACGAACTGACGGTTCGAAGGGCCTACGCCAACAGGTTGGAGGCCTCTAAAAAGAAATATAGGATTGACAATGCGGAGAAAGGAAAAGGGAAGAAGGCACAGCAGAAAAGCAGCTAAAGAGAAAAGAGAAAAGAGAGGAAAGAGAAAGACCGTACCTCAGGTCTATAAACAAGGAGGGATGAAAGCAGTAGACCAAACCGGAGGTCTGTAAAGAAAAAGGTAATCTGGAGGCTGAAAAGCCGAGAGGGGGAACCCAGTTCCCAAACGAGGAAAGAGTTTTCTGAAAGCTGTACAACAGCTGCACAAGGGAAGCCGAAGAGTTTCTCTACGATGAGAGTTTAAAGAGTTTTGTGGCCGCGGCCACTGACGAGTTCTTTTGTGGCTAAAAAGCCAAAGAAGTGAACGAGTTTGAGAGCGGCCAGTAGGAGTAGCTCTGTTTCACTCGTTTCACACCACGACAAAACGCAGTGCACAACGACGTGTTTAAAAGAGGAGTGAGCGACTGTTTTGGGTTCGTTGCACCTCTAGGAAAAAGGGAAAGGCGAAAAGAGGATGCACGAAGAGGGGGTAACAAACATTTCGCTTAAGTGTGTGTTGCCCTGTAATCCTGTAGTTGAGCTGTTTGCCACATGATTTTGTATAGCTTGGAACAAATGTTCCACTGTGGTGTTTAGGCTCAAGGGACGCACCCAAGACAGCCGTGCGCCCGAGGAAAAGTGAAGTGCGAATATCTGTGTGAAGTGAAAGGGTCCGGAACGTACCCGTAAAGCGTTTTACCCCCGCTTGCAGGTGCCAGCATTCACCGATGGTGTTGCACCTCGCGCTGTGCCTGTGTGCTTCACTCCATCATCTATCACATCGGCGTAGCCTGTTATAGCGAACTCCAAGAGAGTTTGATGGGGATGCCGCACACCCGCCCTACATGTACACAATGATGACACGCCGACGACTTTAGCTAGCTCTACTGACCTCAAAGAGATCAGTAGGACGTGGTATATAGCTCTCTTTTCTGGGCCGCAATAGCCGGCCGCTGCATTGGGAAGCGGCAATAGTAGTCCGGAGTTTTCGTGCCCACAGGTTGGTATGATCACGTAGCGCCCGCTGAATAGTCGACTCGACTAAAGCCTGTGAATGAAAAAAGACCCCTCCTTCGAGGGGGGACTACACTCTCATGATTGCAAACGGTTGGAGTCGATGCCGCGATACATGTCCATTGTTTGGCGATCCTTCGGATGAATTGTGAGGGGCTCCACATTCGATGATATACGTGGGGTGAAGCTGGGAGCTGTGTCGCCCCGGTTACAAATGCGAGCTGGGAGTGATGCTGGCATAATCGGTGTAAGTATTGCTTGTTGCGCCCGACTTGTTTCGAGCATACAACCTCCTGATTACTACAATGTGGATCAAGCACCACGTCAACATGCACGTTTACGTGAAGGTGATTCTTTTCAACGGCTGAGCATGCTTGAGGCCTTAGTTCAAATTAGTATAACAAAAGCGACTTTGTAGCTTGCTACCCGAGCCTTTTTGTTTTTATACGGCGAGTTGAGGCGAGCCGAGGATTTCAATTTTTTGTTTTCGCATGTCGTCTGTTTCCATCATCGTTTTTTGCGTGATGTGAATCTCGGCTTCAGGGTGGGTGGGAGGGCCTCAAGACGGCCAACAGCTCCCGCCCGCCCGACCCGTACAAAGCACAGTGCTAAGCACGTGTTTCACTGTCCAACAACAGGCCGTAACCCTCGGCCTGAAGCCCCGAGCTGTGTCGCCCCATTTACAAATGCGAACTGCGAGTGATGCTGGCATAATCGGTGTAAGTATTGCTTGTTGTGCCCGACTTGTTTGACGAGCATACAAACTCCTGATGACTACAATGTGGATCAAGCACCATGTCAACATGCACGTTTACGTGAAGGTGATTTTTTCAACGGCTGAGAATGCTTGAGGCCTTAGTTGAAATCAGTATAACAAAAACCCATAGTTCAGGGTCCTTTGGGTAATGCAGGTTTTTGTCCAACAGCAGTAGTTTCGTTGATGGAGTCCTTCCAATCGGCAATCTCTGCCCTGAGCATTGCAGACGCCAATACAGAGCAATCCGCCCATGCACGGGATGCACCAGAAGCTTGGATTTTGTTTGCCGTCGGCACACATGCCAGCGCAAGATGGGCCACACTCCGGCTTTGCGGAGTCGCAGCGTTGGTAGTCATGGGCTTTTTAGACATTCTGACGATTTTGAGGAGACCATCTGCTACCCCCCCCATTGATCTGGTCAGCAACAGCAACTAGCATTGGGCCGGTTGTAGCCATGTTATCATGTATTGGCAGCGGTTACGATTGGCGCCTTCAAGCTGCGTTCGCCGCTGCCTCACTATTCCCCATAGTAGTCAGCTATTTGGTCTTGTATAGAGTTCTTCCAGTTCATGGATTGGATCTTCGATGGCCTGATTTGGCATCGACGATGGACCTTCATCGTACAGATCCCGGAGTGATTCTTTATTCGCCTATCGTGGTCGCACTTCTTTGCGCGTGCCCAGTCGACATAAAAAGCATGGTGCTGGGCGTCGCTTTTCCGTGGTACATTGTCGGTACAAGCATGTTTGCCGTATCTGCTGTGATATCGGCGGAGGGGAATGTCGAGGACGTGACATGTTTGATCAGCGGCGACGACAGTGCCCGCCCAGTCAAAGCTTGCATCTTGGCTTGCATGGCAGCGAGTGTCATGCTGAACGGGTTTTCTGGTCTAGTGCATCTGGAATTCGCCAGAAAAGTGCGGGCCGCAGTTCCGACCAGTGGCCACCAAGCATGCCACACAAAGAGGATCATCTGGCGGATATTGGCCGCTGCCTGTTTGTTGACGCTGGTGGCGTACTTTGTTGTGCTGATCATGTGTGCGATGTCCCGGCGCAGGAAACTCCAAGTTGGTAGTTTGTGCTGGGGACTCTCAAGATTCGCGCTGTGGCTCATCGCCGCATGGCTCCTGGCCTTACCTCATGTTGCGACGTGCACACTGCTTCAGGGCAAGTTGGAGCACGTGGTGGCACTTCTCCAGCGCGCGGAAGTTGTCGCTGACTTGACAGCGGCTTTCAGAGCTTGCCAGGACTGCAGGAGGCAGGGCTTTGCATCAAGAATGGGTTCAGGTTTTAGTTTAGGGTTCCCTGGATTTTCCAAAGCCATCATTCCAAGCTCGGGTTCTCAAGCGTGGCATGGAGTTCCAATCCTCATTGCTTACCTTTTGAAAGGACTGCGCATCTGAAGGGTTCCCATATGGCCCTCATCTGAGTGTAGACATGTAAGTAGCCACTTTGCTCAATCAAACTTCGTGCAGAACTTGCCTATAGGCGCTTCCAATGCTTTTTGGTGTGGCACTTCGTTTTGGATGGACTGTCATTGGTTTCGGGTCTTGCTGCTGATGCGGTCCTGGTTTTCGGCTGCACGGACTTCGACATGATGGCGTGGAACCTGGGCCTCAACCACCCACAGCTTACAGCCGCCTTCCTGTCCATTCAGTTTGCTGCGCTCGTGGCCTTCCACGAATCTGTCGAAGAGACCGTGGAGAGATTTCGCCATTCATCGAATGATCAGGCGATGTTTGAGAGGCTTGTGCTCAGGCGGGACGAGCTGCAGCTTCCAGTGATGGGACAAGTTCGTACTCGTCGATGGTTTGCTCGTGCAGTCCTATCGAGTCTGCTGTCGACAATGATCACAACGGCACGCAACCTACTCAAAAGTCTGATTTCTTCTTGTCACAGTCCCCATGCAAGGCTGCAGTGAAGCTGTGGAATCCAGTGCACGCCGGGCGTAGGACTTTTTGGCAGATCGACGATTGCCGACGGCGTAAAATGTCTGTGCTGGGCTCTATAGACTTGGGTGAAGGGACTTTCGGATCCAATATCTTGCAGAACCTCACGGAGTGGAAAGTGTGGCTGGGCAGTCTACTGCTGGAGGACTAGGCTTTGTTAGGCGGTTTAGGGTTTAGGGTTTCAGGCCCCGATTTTATGGACAATATGCCCGATTGATTGAGTCTTTGGTCTGCGAAACTAAATCCTGGAGCTTGGTTGGGCGCGAACGAATGTGTGTTGCAAGATGTGGGGTTTTGTGGGACCCCGTCCATGTTGTAGACATCGAAATTGTCATGGCAAGAGATGTTCAGGTTTTTTCATGGCTGGAGCTGCCCGGGACGAGTTGGGGTGATACGAAGGTGTGTGTGTGTGTGTCTGTGTATTACGTCGTTGCAGTTGAAAGCCTTTTTTTCATTCGCAGACATGTAGAAGATGGAGTAGCTTCGGCCGGACACAAGCTTTTGGTTGGTGGTGGTTGGTTTGATTGACACGCCTGATCGTCTGCTGCAATGTCTCGCCGGACTCTTGTGTCGGGACATCGAACTTGCAGCTTCCGGAAGCAGTTGGGGATTGGGTTTACGATTTTTGTTGCATTGTTGCATTCCACGCGACAAGCTGGTTTTGCGGCCGCAAAACTGCCGACAGCTGCTTGGTGGATTTAAAAAGTACTATATGGGTTTAGTATTCAAGTTTTGGTGGTTATCCATGTTGCAGACAATTACTTACACATCAATCTATGGACATGTGGTTGTATCCAGAAAGAGGTTGCGTGGTCACCACGGCATGATCCTCTGCCTGAGCTTGAAGAGCTGGAGCAGGTGTCGAGCGAACAAGCGTTGCGTCATCTGCCATGGTGTTCTGTTCTGCGGGTCAGTTGCATTTTGATGAAGATTGCTAAGTTGAGATGAGCAGAAAATTAAAACAACATTCATGCAATAGCACTGTAAAACTTCACTACCCGCCGCATGTTCAAGCCCCAGGGCTCGTCGAACAGATCAAGAATCCAGTGTGGTTGCGTTTTCCACCTGGAGCAAACGGACAAAGCTCCAACATGTTCTAATCGAGGGCAAAAGTCCAATCTGGAAACCCTTTATTATGTCAGTCTGTTGATGTGATGCCTCGACAGGTCGCGGGGCCAAACCCGAATCTTGCCATCGGCGTGCTGCCGAAGTTTCTCACTGAGGCTTGGCTTCGCTTGCTTTGTTTGGAGGGGCAGCCTGCATCAGGATAAATAATGTACCCTCTTGTTGACGTTGGTTTAGTTGTTGGTAATGTTAAAAAAGGCGAATGCAACGACTTTGCGTTCTCATAGTCACAAGCTAGAGCCCTGGTGAAGAACCTTTCACTCCCTCCACTGGTCCTGCGTGGGCCAAGGACTCAGAGATCAAGACTCTGAATGCCGTCGCCGGTCATGCCCAATCCTGGGAGGTCAAGGACCACCCTAAACCCCACAACTTGAAACCTAAAACCCTAAATCCCCAAACTCCTAAACCCTAAACCCCTAAACCCCAAACCCACCTTCGAATCCTTTTTCTGCAAGGACCGCCACGAGGGCCTCGTCTTCACCCATTATGTCCGACGCATTGAGTCTGCCTTGAGGGAAGTCGATCTGGACCTGCCTCTTGGAATGGCAAGGGAGAACCCAGCGACTCCAATTCCCCTTAATTACGTAATATACTTTACATCACATGAGGGCTCCGAATACTTAAGGGGTTCTTGACTCTCTGAGAAGGTGAACTTTTCATATTACTTCCCTGAGCCCGTAAACCCGAGGGTTAAGGGTTTAGTGAAACCCCTGAACCCCCGAACCCCTATGCCTCCAAATCCCTAAACTCGCAAATCCAAAGCCCTGTAGCCCACGACGGTGCGTTTCCTAACCTGTAACATTCCCCCTTGCCTGAGCTGCAAGGTACCAGAAGCTCTTGCTCACTGCGTGGTCCGTAGACCAGCAGATTTGGAAGAATTTGGGACCCCTCGACTACACGCTCCCTCAAATCGAGTACATTGAGTACGACGTGGAGAAGCTAGGCTGCGAAGGGAAGATAGCAAAGCACAATGACAATGGATCCATGGTGTCTCTAGTGGCGCTGCTATCAGATCCCTCTGAGTTTCAGGGAGGTGCAAACTTTTTCAAAGGCGCGCCACAAAAGCGGCGAGTGGTCCTGCAGACGGGGGATGCCGTCTTCTTCTATGGCCACCAGTGTGAGCATTGGATCTCCCCGGTGACTTCGGGTCGCCGGGCCATTCTCCAGATCGAGCTCCAGAGCCCCAAGTTGCTGCAATCCCAGGAAGATCCGGAGGAGAGGCCTCCGGGGAAGAAGGGGAAGGCCAAAGGAAGCAAGGGTGCCGGACGGACACGGGGACGACGACGGTGAGTGGATGCTATCTCTTTCATGCCCACGCGCTAATCTGAGACGCGGCAGTCGCTTTTGGCATGCTCCTTCCGGCGCGGCCTGGGACCTCAAAGACGACCTCCCTGCACGAACTTCCACAACTGGCTGGGGCTCCCGGGAGCCTTTTTCCAGGACTTCCTGCAGTTGGAGCCTCCCAGCAGAAAGCTGCCCGTGCCGAGTTCTTGCCAGCTCCCAGCCCTGGTTCTGAACTCCGAATCCCAGGTCATGCAGCCAACCGACTGTGGGCTTCCTCTCCAAAAGTCCTTTTTCGGCTTTCCCGATCCGGAACAAAAGAGAGAGCGCACTTGGGATTTCCTGAGAGCCATCCCTTCTAAAGCTCTAGGAACCCATAGTGAAGCCTCTGAGGCCATACGGGCTCCCACAAGTCAGGAGGCTTGCTATATAGATAAGACTGAAGCTTCCTTTATGGCCTGCTGGAGGGGCTATTTTAAGAGTTCCCATAAGGATACCTGGTTTCTCCTCTTTACCCCAACATGCTTTTCTATTGTTACAAGGCCCCTTCATCCCTTATGGTAGTCCTGCATAATGACCATTTAAAGCCTTAAATAAACCCTAAATGAAACCCTGGAAAAGAAATTCCGGGCTGTGGGTTTTAGTTGAAAGCCATGTCAACGGGGATGGCAGAGCATTGGACTCGAGTATACTTGGACGATCACGAGACTTAGTGGGTAACCTGGTGCTGCAAGACTTCCAGGAGGCTGTAAGGGGCTCTGTAAGTGTCTTAATTTTGGTTGTAAGTATTTCTTAAGTCTAGTTATCTTGTTGATACCCCACGCTACAAGGTCTCGTGATCCTTTGAGTATGTTCGGGTGGTAAGGATTCGGCTTTCAGGATTGTTTCCAGTTCAAGTAGATAAACAGGAACGATTCTGGCTTTAGAGTTGCAAGTCTAGGCGGTTTCATGACATGTGTGGTTCAAGTTTAGGACTGCAGATTGCTTCCCAGCTTGCAGAGATGCCGTGGCGCTCCTTTGTGCAATCAATCGCTCCTGGATGCTTCGGCTGCTACAGCTTGTCTGACAGGTTGATAACCCTAAACCCTGAACCCCGAACCCCTAAACCCTGAACCCCTAGACCCCTAAACCCCTAAACCCGTAAACCAGAAGTAAGAGCAATCTCTCCAGGAGCATGCGAAACACGCTCGAAGCTCTGAATCTCAGCTACCCTCCCCAACCCATAGACCTTACTGTAGGGGAATTAATAATTTGACAGGGTTTTGGGGGTTCCTGATCAGAAATTATGGCATAATGTACACCCATACGCTATTCCAATCATGAAGGCCCCGAGGCTACTACCCAAAACCCTCAACCCCACGGCTCAAGGCCGCGAACTTGATCCTTCAAACCAAGCAGAGAAGCCCTACAGTGACCCCCCGTAACAGCAAGTCGACCAACCTCAACCCTAAACCCTAAACCCTCAACCCTAACCTCCCCAACGAGCTGGCCATGCTCTCCTCATGGAACCGGCCATGGCTTTGGACCTCTTTGTTCCAATCTCAGACCGGTCGTGGGATGTTTGAGATCTTGATATGCAAGAGCCTGGTAAGCCGGTTCAGGGTTTAGGGTTTACTGCAGGATTGAGGGTTTGGGGTTGAGGGTTTAGGTTGAGGGGCTTTGTGGAGGGGGCTTGGGCGTCCGTATGGGAGCCTGAGTAATGACCGATGCTGCAATACACCTCCCCAAAACCAAGTTCTAATTACCAAGGCCCCTGTATCATTTTACTTAAGGCCAGTGGTTCAAACCCGAGGGGCAGATGCTTGTTAAGATGCACTTCACGCTGCGAAATCTCCGTTATCTTTTACACCCGCAGTCTCAGGCACTGAAACCGAGCCGCAAACGAAGAACTGCCAGAAAAGATGTAGTTTTGCGTAATGTAGTAGCATAGTGCAGCAAAGTATAGTCAAGTAGCGTACAGTGGCATATCGCGTAATATAGCGTGGTATAGTGTAGTGTAGCATAGTCTGGTACATGATTGCGCCATTAACTGGTTGGGAGCCGACAGCTTCGATTGTAGCCCCCAGCGCCTGGCCCTTAAACCCTAAACCCTTAGACCCTTAAGCGCTTAAACCCTAAACCCTAAACCCTAAATCCTAAACCCTAATAAACCCCTAGACCCTAAACCCGAAACCCCTAGACCCTAAACCCTGAACCCTTCTGAGGTTCGGGGGCCTTGGGACAGCGATCTTGCTCTATGTGGTTCGGCTGCGCCAGGTGGGGGTTTAGGGTTTAGGGTTCAGGGTTACTCGCTTTCAATCGTAGGGACGGGCGCAGCTGGCGATTCTGGGGCCCCGGTTTGGGGCGCTGGGCTCCCTGGGATCACTGACAGACGTTTCATCGAAGCAGTCATCGTTGCAGTAGCTCTAAAAGTCATCAACGACTAGACGAAAGGCGCAAGAGAAAGAGCAGGGGTAAACGCGTGGATTCGTAGCATAACAGAGTGCTCTGCATTTTGGTGCTATTTGTGTGAGCAGCAGCTGCTAGACTTTCGACTCACCTCAGCATCTGAAGCGAAGAACTCCAAACCTGAAGTCCGCAGCCTTCAACAGCCACATGCTCGATACGTGGTTGTGTCCCGACGGGCGCCCCCCCTCGTCCACCCCCTCCCCAATGGTCCCTGCCTGTGGTCATCCCCCTCCCCACATGTGGAACGGCTTGGAACTGAGCCTTGGAGTTTGGGTTGAGGGTCCGGTTCGAAACAAGTGGCAGGGGAACGCACAGTGCACAACACCGGATTCTAGCCTCGGCCGCATTCACAATCCTGTGATCAGATTTTCGGCAAGGTTGTTTCAGAGCCCGTAACAGCCCGGGAACGCGCCCGGTCCTGACATGGGACCCTTCTCCGAATGTCGGGGTGTGTAGAACGCAGATGTCCGGATTGCAATTGGGGTTTAGCATTAGCTTGCCACGTGTGGTGGGAAGGCCCTGAAGAGGCCGAAGCCATTGGCAGGCCGGGGGAATTGCACCAGGAGTGGCAATTGCCGGAAAGGACAAAGCCAGATCATGGTTATTATTATATTATTGGCTACAGTAAAAATTTCACAAGGTTCTCGCAAGTCTGGAGTTCACGTCCTATTGTGTACCTTGGCGAGGGGAATAGCAGACCTCGTACGTGAGGATAGAAAGAGAGTGTTCAAGCTGCCATGCATAGTAGTGATCTTTGTGCAGTTAATGCTCAACAGTTTGCCGGTGGCGGTGGTGCTTCATGGTGGCGGTGGTTCTGGTGTGGCTGCTGTGGTTGGTAGGTCTTTCTTTTGCTTGTTGGTTTCTCCCGGCTTGCTCCGTCTGACTGTTTATAAGGATTTGCGGCTGTTTGCTTGCTTGTTTGTCCGGTTGGTTTGTAGGCTTCTTTGGTTGTCCTTCAGGCAATACTGTGTGCTGCAGCTCCTGCATCTATGGGTGGTGGCAATTCTCAGTTGTGTTGTTGCACCCTGGGAGTTTCCGAAAATAGGGGACCCTAATACAGCACCCTAAAGAGTAGGAACCCGTATTCGGCTCTTCCACGACAAGTCCGGCAGAGGCTTCCTTGGGGCTTTGAGTGGAAAACTCCAGGAGCGATCCTCTTCTTGCAAGTTCACAATCCCAAAGCCCCAAAAACCTGAACCCTAAGCCCTGCAACCCAAACTAAACCCTAAACCCCAAACCCTATAACCCTACCCCTAAACCCTAAAGGGCCCTAGACTCCAGACCTGAAGCCCGAACCCCGTAGGGCTGAAGCTTCACCCCAAAAGCCAAGCTCCCTGGCGGCTTTCGCGCTCCGTCAGAGGCCGAGAAGCAGAAACTGCCTCGGAGGACGAGGAGAGTCCTGGGGAAATGGAGGGACGAGAGGGGTGCCTTTAGGGATATAAGCCTTGTTGTTACTAAGTTCACATTCACATGTCCGAGCCTCAGGGATTTTGGGCTTTTGGATCTTTCCGCCCCCGAATCCGTGGCCCCTAAACCCCAAACCCCAAACCCCAATCCTCGAACCCTCAACCATATACCTCAAACCCTAAACCCTCCGCGATAAAACCCCAAGGCCCAAGCCCCCGCCTTCCTCCTGCGATACTTGGAGGTTCATGCGCAGTTGTAAGTGGGGTTATAAGCAGGGGAACTATAGTTATAAGTTATAACCCCATATGTATCACGCCACTTCTAACTACCCATGAACCTCCAAGATAGGCCCCAAACCCTGTACCCTTACAGAACCCCTACAGACCCCTTTAAAGGGACCCTTAGGGGGGAGCCCTTATCACTACCCATGAACCTCCAAGTAGGAGGAGCTCCCCTGGGCTCTTCCAGAACCTCCGAGCTGGGGGCCTCGAAATCTGGCAACGGCGCAACTGTTTAGGGTTTAGGGTTTAGGGTTTAGGGTTTAGGGTTTAGGAACATTATGGCCCCGTTTTGGGTACCCTAAATATTAGGTGCCGTACTATATGAGGGACCCCAAAAGGGACCATAATTTTGACAACCACCCATATGGGAGATTCCGGAAACTTAGGGGCGCCTTATTCTGGGGTCCTTCTAACAAGGATCCTATTATTTGAGGTTTTAGATGTTTGGGTCCCCGATGTTCGGAAGCTCCCATATCATAACTTCATGATGTGAGATTGCTGTATATGATAGGCTATGACAGGCCAAGATAGGAGATGACATGTTATTGAAGTAAGCTATATAATGAGACAACCCCGGTGCAATGCGCTTTTCATCCAGTAGCTGCTACTCCGAAACCCCAAGCCGACCCTGAATCCTGGATCCCAAACCGCCCATCGCCGCACTACGAACATTCCGAAGACTTCCAGACCACTCCAAGGCGCTGGACCCATGGAGGCCTTCCACCCCCCGCGGCGCCCAGCGTTGCTCTTTTGGATGAAGCCTCGACCCTGAGCCCCCCCCAAACCCTCAAGCCTTGACCCTAAACTCTAAGCTTTCCTAAACCCTCAAGAGCCCGAAAGCCCTCAACCCAAAGCCCTCAAAGTCGTCGGGATGCATGGGGAAGAAGCTCTGGCATGGAGGGCTTCTTGTCTTCTGCAAAAACTCCTTTTGGGGATTTTCAGGCATATTGTAGTATGACCTGCTATACTCCACGAGAACGTGCTCTTCTGCGCTGCAATGTCCTCTTATGGACGAGCCAGGCTGAAGACTAATTTGCATCGGAGTTGCAGCTGGCGACATTGGCGATAGGAGATTCCTCGTCCTAAAGTGGGGGCCTTGTTTGTAATTATATTGTAATGGGGCCCAAGACCCTACTCTAATCATTGAGGCCCCTGTATTATGTTTCTCTGGGTTTGAGGTCGGCTGAGGGACAAAGGTGGAGCCGCGTCGTCAGCATTGGTTGCAACAACAAAAACACCAGGATCCATCTACAGCACCAGCCGAAGATGCGACGAGAAGGACACCATCAGCAGAAGTAGCAGAGCCTCGTCGGATAGGCGTAGTGGCAGTCGTAACATGCAGCAGTAGTAGCAAGCGGCGGTGGCGCTGACGGTAGTGGACGATCTGGACTTCTTCGCATCTTGCCTTTCGTCAGGATTACTCGGATCTTGATACCTAAACCCTCAACCCTAAAGCCTAAACCTTAAACCCTAAACCATAAACACCAAACCCCAAACCCCACATCCTTGCAAAGCCCCCTTTCAGCACGCTTTGAGCGCCTTGCCTCCCGCCATGCCTGGGGGCAGACCTCAGCTGAGGCGATGATCTTTAAGGGTCAAAGGGGCCACTAAGGGCTACTATAAGGGATCTATAAGGGCTACTATAAGGGATCTATAAGGGTACTATAATGTAGTGGGTCTGATTTCAGAGCTTCTTTCGGTTCTCGAGCTGATAGAAGGGATCAAATTTTTGTGAGGTTTTGAACATGGGTTCATTCAAGGTTCCGTAAAGTGTTTCTTTAGTAGGGGATATATGTATATGTATATATATATATATATATATGCATTTTTATGTTTTGAAGAGGTTTCGGGGTGTAGGGGCTGTAGTGATTAGAAGTACAGGTTGTACGTAGCGCATATTATACTGTGGAATATTCCAATTCCATGTACTTCGTGTGTGTGCTACATCTACAGCTATCTGTGTTTGAATACATGTGTACATGTATTGTGACAATGGGTAGTAGTGCATTCCAGCCTGTCACAGGGCTTGGGGAGTGTGCTAGGGATTCAATCCTTGTGGCGTTTGAAGCATCCGATCCGATGGGCTCAGGGTGTCGTTTTGCGTTTTCATACGCGGCGATGAGTGTTAGGAACCCCGAGAGCATAGTACCCCTCAAGTAAGCAATATTCCTTGAACTGTTGGGGCTTCAATTTTCCGATTGGTGGGGAGCAGCTTACTCGACGCATGGATGGGATGAGCAGAAGTCACGAGTTGCGCGGTTCCTTTCAGGAAAGGCCGTGCTTGGACTCCCCCCTTTTCGCGCGGGAAGAGCAAACAGTGTGAACCGAACACTGAGCCTGGCAAGAAAATTCAAGGGGCCGGCAAGAAAATTTACGGAGTCTCCGAAGTCGACGTCCATGGAGGGCAAGCTGGGAGCGGCGCATCCGGCAGCGATCCTCCCGGCCGCTACTGCGTTGTCGGCGGCTGTGCTGCCTGTGACCTTCTCTTGGCGCCCCGCTGCGGCACACAGCAACAGGAAGTAGATCCAAAAGGAATCGGGAAGCCGGCGCGACTTGCTGCACTGCTATCAACCGGTTTGCACCCGGGTGTGGCTTCATCGGCAGCCGTAGGCGCGGCGCCCCTGCGGCACCGCAGTGGGAGTATCGTCAGCGAGGCTGCCCCGAGGCGAAGCAAAAGGCGCGTCCGCTGACGGCGTATCGGAAAGCGTTTCGGCCGCGGACACAGTTGCGCTGGCACCACCACGCTCGAGAGCACTCCTGCCGTTAGGTTCGCGCACCAAGCCACAGCCACTGAGAGCTCGCAAGGTTAGTGCACGTTGGCCTGTCACGGGTAACTTCGCGACCCAGTGGCATGGTTTGGGCTACTGACTTATACAGACTGCTGGTGTGCGGGGGTCCAGGGTGGCTCGCTTCGCCGATACGATCCGATACGACAACCTCGAAGTGGGATGGGCACGCCGTCTCGACGCGACCCACTTTCGCAAGTTTTATTTCTCGCATGCACCGCCGCAGCTGCGAGGTTACTAACGAACACTTTCCCCACGTACGACAGCGAGGTCACCTTGGAGAGGGCCTGCGAAGCAGCAGCAAATGAAACGAAGAGCACCAGCACGAAGCACCTGGCGAAGCCCATCGGTCATTCCTAGTGTACATGTCTTTTGCAACGATTTCAAGAAACGGACAAAGTCTCAGCCACTATTGCGTGGAGCCATTCAGGAACAAGGTCTGGTCAACTTGATTTTCCAGTGCATGCGCGAAGACGTGCAGGAGAAGAACAGTTGGCAAGCTCGCCACAGCGCAGCTGGAGAGCCATTGCCATCCCCGTCACCGTGTAGCTGCAGGAAAGACCCACTGCCACCACAAAATATTCCAAAACCCAAGTCCACCGTGGCTGAGAAACCCCTACGGCTGCTCACCAGTCGCCACCGCGCAGCTGCAAGAAAACTACCAAGTCCGGTCAGCCTGTTTGTGTCATCGCGCGCACGGAAACTTGCAACAGAAGAACCACCACAGCGCAGCTAGGAGAAACCACCGCTACACTACCGCTACTTTCGTCACAGCGTATGGCTGCACGAAAGATGCAATTCCCCTCCCCAACCGCGGTCCGCAGCACAGCTGAAAGAGCTTCACAGAGCATGGTGGCGGACGTTGCCAGGTGATGATTCATTTGAAAGAGTCGCAACCGAATGACCCTGCATGCGTCTGCAAAACTGCGCCGCTTTGCGTCTGCCACTGTACGTCTGTAACCAAATATCGGCATGTCAGAACGTCAGGCCGGCACACAGGTGTGGTGTTGGGGGATGTTGAAAGCGAATTGGGCGCTGAGAACAATGAGACCGGCTCCACACTGCGGCAGCAAATACGTGTTCGCCCAGCCATCCTACCCGGAGCACGTGTGCACGTAGAAGGAAACATGCTGCCTGGAAGCACGCCACACGCGTATCACGTGTGTTGCGCTTGCCGGCAAATATACGGAACTGACCATGCTCGTGAACCGCGCGAAACCATGGAGGCCACTCCAGCGTGCGACTAGGCAGCCCCCGTGGCAGCATGGACATGGGCACAGCTGGCACCGGCGCACTACACGTCGGGAAGTTCGTGCAGCGACATTGTCTGGAATCAGGCTGGATGCATGATGGGTACGCCGAGTACCACGACGCCGCGTTCGCGCAGCGACTTGTCACCTCGCAGCACATCCGGCCACCTCGGCCGGCGTTGGAACATTGGACCAGGCGAACATCCGTGTTTTGCTGTGGTTATTTCTTTACCGCCAGTTCGTGGTTAAACACTCCGCCACATGTGACATGCGACGATGTCGCGTGCGACCCATCCCACATTGTCCGCCTGGAGGCGAGCAGGAGGCTCTTGTGATGAGTGTTTTCGCGCATTGAGAGTGCGATCATGATCATGGTTCACTCGCACCGTGCATGCTGCTCACACATTTGCCTAAACATGGGCGTGTGGGTCGCCAAGCGTTGCTTTTCACGGGCTCCGAGCGTATACCACCGAGACCTAGGCCGCTACCTCGGATGTGTCTTGGAGCGGCGTCGCGACGATGGTCACATATCGGGCTCAGGACAGTTTACCGTTCCGAACCGTTGAGCAGGCAGCGTGTCGGCATTTACTCGCGTCAGTTCTGTTGCAAGAAGGCGGAGGGCCTCGATTTATTCGTGGTCGCGGCGTTGGTTTTCCTCGAGCGCCTGCACAAGCGCTGTGTTGCGCTTCGCAAAAATGTGGGATTTCCTGGATTGTCGGGACGTTGAGGCAGCGCTTCCGCCAAGTCGATGTCGTCCAGCCTCGCGATTTCGGGGAAGGCTTCGCACGAGGCCGCAAGTCGCCCGCTCGCCCCGACGGCACAGGGAGCCTCCGTGTGCGGAGGCAACGTTGGGTAGCGACGGCCAAAAGCCCGGACCAGCGCGTCATACAGGCAGTGATCGCGGTTGGTCAGGACGCGGTGGGGACGGCGGCGGCTTGGTGCCTTGCGAGCAGGTGCCGGAGTTGCACCGCCTCAGCACCAAACCGCCAGCAACTTCGACGCCGACAAGGATCAAGCGGCAGCGTCGGCTGCCGGCGAGTTCTGGATACGTGTGCATGTAGCAGGCAATAGTGTCGCAAATAAAAATAAAGCTGTTCGAGCATCGGGGTAGGCAAGGGGGTAGAACCGGACAAGTTGAAACCACCTCTGTTTCCTACACTGCCGCCGGCCATCCGCAAAAAAACGGGAATGTCAGGGACTGGCTGGTGACAGCACGCAGCAGCGGTGGCCACCGGGCCGGAGCTGCATGAGGTCCTCGCCGAAGCGCGCTAGCTCCCCCGTGCGGTCGCGCTTCTGTTGCCGTAAACCGTAGTGCCGAAGCGGTCCCTGTTTCGCACGCGGAACAAGGCGTGCAGCGAAAAGCAACAAGGGTCGCCACGAGCGGCCGCATTGGAGATTTCAGCATCGTATAATATTTTGGCATGATGATGGCTCCAGCAGATCATAATTAGTCGGTTTTGAGCCAACACGCTGAGGCTGCCCTTGTAAAAGACCCCGAGTAAGATGCCACACCGTCGTTATTCTTGGTTCAGATATGTTCAAATTCAACATTACCGGTCTTGTTTCAAGAATGTTTTTGGTGCTTCTGAATCTCTACACGCTGTCATGCCCACATGCCTGCGTGTAGCCTGGCTCTATTCGAAAAGCCCCGCCCACGCACGCCTTATTTCTGTCGGCTCAACATGTACACGCACCAGCAGTCATACAGCTGGGCGTCAAGGTTTCGGTTTGCAAAGCCACTCCGACGCTTGCCAGCCTTGCTCAGTTGCACAAGCCAACACATTCTCGGCCTGCCTCAGGTCGATGCTTTCTTTGCCTGGAGCCAATACTCCAAGTTGCCGCCCAATAGCCTTTGTATAGGTTCGGTTCACACTGCCTTGGGCTCAGGTTCTCAGCCTTCTCGTCCTCCCGCTGCTCGCCCCTCAGGCCCGAACCCTTGGTTTCCCTCCCGAACCGCTCCTGCTCAGGTGCCTTACAGCTACTATGCCTTCAATGTCTTTTGAATGCAGCCTCGGTGACTTTTCACAGGTACCAGGCAGCCGGTTTCACGCCCAGAGCCCGCTTCGATCGCTCTGCTACAAAGCCGCTGTGCCCCAGACTCGGCTTCAGCCTTTGCTGTACTTCGGTTTCAGACTGCCCTGTCAGAAGAATTTAGGTTCGTTTCACACGTTGTTAATTTGCCTTGGCTTGCTCAGCTATTAATTCTCGCCGACTGCATGCCTTTTCACTCGCCTTGTCACAAAGCCTAGCCAGGGGGGTTTCGCTTTAGATTGAATCTGCCCTGCAGCCTCGGTCCTTCCTTGCTAGCAGCACAGCCTACAGATCCAGTACGGTGAAAAAGAGAGAGCGATGTGCCAGAGCAGTGCAAGCCTATACCTAAACCTTGCCGTTGCTGCCAATGTCGTGTCGATTCCTTTCAAACACCGTGGCCAGCTGATCAGCGTGTTGAAGCACTGTGGATTCGGGCTTTCGGGATGTAAAAGGATGTTGCGGTAAGAGCGCACCTCGTTGCGGCGGTCCCGAATCCTTTGGGGGAAGATGCCGCGGCATCTCCGCACACGGGATTGCTTGCGCGACAAGCCAAGCTTGTGGGAGGTCGGGCCCTAGCTATCGTGCGCGATTACGTTCGCTTCCGCAGCGCGCTACCGCTCGGGTTATGCGCTTGGCCCGATCTTACGGGAGCTGGCTGGCGCTCCCTTGGGTGGCTGATCAATATCCCCAGCACAACAGCGGGTGAAAGCCGGCGGGACGATGTTGGGCCGTATGAGCCGGGCGGCGGTCAAACATGTCAACGGCATGCGCAGAGATTTGGTCGATACACCGGGACATGAACAAGACATGTATTGTCGACAAAATCGAAGGCCCCTGCCAGCAGTCCACACCATGCCCGAAAGTTAGCTTCGGGTTTAACGTGATTATTTTCCTCACGGACTTTTTGGCAAGCATCCGGGCGCGGTCCCCATGCAGCAAACTACTGAGCCACGGCTGGCAAGCACGCCGGATGTGGCGCACGCGGACCGGTGGTCACCAAGCGGGTCGAGCGGTCCATGGCAGCGGCAGTGGCGAGGCGCGAGTGGCAAGGGCAGGCGCAACCATCCTAAGTACGAAACCAACATCACCCCATGCGGGAGGTGAGCATAGGTGAGCGGAGGAGTGTCGAACGAGTCAGCGACGCGGTCACTCAACCCTGGCCATCAAAATTGGCGGTGTTGAAAAAGGGAATTGGCAGCTGGGAACGTGCAGCTGCAATGGACAGAAGTCCGGACCCCGTGTGACAGAGGCGGCAACACACACAGCGCGCAGGGACGCGGCGGCGCTGCACGCCCAGGCCCGCGCGCAACCGGAGGAAGTCACACCGGCACTCCAACGACCAAAGAGAGGTGTCCTTGAACGATGAGACACACTCAGAAGTGAAACCATCGTCATGATCATAGTTTCAACATGCCAAAATATGCAAAACAAGAACCAACACACACACGTACAAACAATGAAGGAGTAACACATTTAAATACAATGTCATCAATGGCCAGCTCAGTCAGAGAGTGGATCTGGATCCACGTTCACATCTCACACGCCGACGCATCGCGGCAGATGGTGGCAACAAACACGACATTGCGCAAGATGTCACGTGCTGTGTTCATGGTTTGGTCTGTGCTGAAGAGTGTTTCCACGCTCACTATGTTTGATCTCCGAGTTTGCTGTCGCCAGCGGCGGCGTTGTTGGGAATAGGCAACACCATCCAAGATTGTATGAGACAGGGAGTCAAAACCATTAGCGCAAAATCGGCATGAGTGCAGTACCATACCGTTGCAATGACGCGCAAACCGACCGACCAAAAACTCATCATGTCCACGACGCACCAGACCCCAGAATCTGGCAGCCGTGGGACAAGCATGCCTGTAAACGACCCTGCGTAGGTGCGGTCGTGTCTGCCATCGAGCGTAGCGCGCCAAGGGTCAGTGCAGATAAAACAACTTGGAGTTGCCGAGATACGGCATCGCGTACATGACGCAACCAAGACTTCACAACCGTCTGGGGTGCACCGGTGACCATGCCCAAACTTGAGGTGGGAGCTCCACCGAAAGTTCGCGATCACCTCAATGCGGCATTCATAATGTCTGGAAGTTTACATCTCGCACAAATTCGTCTGCGGCGACTGCAGCTCCAGCTTCTCGGCAGACGCGAGCAGCTGCACGTTCAGTGGTCCACCCCTTCAAAACACGAGGGAAACAGAGACGTGGTCACCCAAGGCATCAAGCGGACGCCCACAAGCGAATCGCGCAGGAGCAAGTGGCAAAGCACCTGATTTTGCGCGGACCTTTTCATTGGCGTCTAAATCGACGTGGTCCCGCCCAATCCCAAACCATCCCAAACCTCTAGGCCGACTGCGCTCGAGCGTATCCGGTGAGCCATACACCTCAGCCGAAGGCAGATGCTATGACAAACACCTGGCATTTTTTGGGCGCAACCCACCCGACACTTACATCCTTGTTATGACGCCCTTGAAAACTAGAGGCCCTCGTTGCACCCATGGAACTACCTAGCAAATAAGTTGTGATCGACAGCTCCTGCAAGCTCCAAAAGGCTAGCGTTCGTGCCTGTGCCCACAAGTTCAGGAGCGCAGCATGCCGCGTGGTGCAGTGAACTGCTAAACGGGCAAGCTAATAGCCATTGCCACAAGCCGGTGTCCGTCTGAAACGGGCGTCGTGGCTTGCCACTCCATGTAGCCGGTTGTCGCACCGGTCCCCACACAATACCAAGCGTGGGTTGTTCTGGGGAAGAAAATTTTTCTCCCTTGGCAGATCCGAACTAGCGCTGCTGTTTCCTAGATGCGCCACTGCAGTTGCGGTGGAAACGGCAGACGGCTCTTCTCAGCCGCTTCATCGCCCGGCTCCAGCATGGTCCACCATTCGTTGGTTTGCTGTTTGGTTGGCTTTCGCCGATTTGGCTATATTGTACCAAGCATGCATACACACATCATGCAAGGTGACGGACGAAAACATTCTTGTTAACGAACAAGGCCTCGGACGTGTGGTGAACAGTTTATGTCGCACCACAGACGGCACTACAGCAACTGGGGACGGGGTGGACCAGATGCTAGTGATTATAATATCGAATCAATGAAGTCGAGGATCCCCATTTTCGCACATACATTGGTGGGCAACTGCGCCGTGTGGTGGGAAGAAGGATGTGGACGGATCTAGTATTTTTTAATCCGTGGATATGCCCCTCATTTCTTTTCCAAGTGCATGAGTTCCTGTATGAGCTAGCAACACAGGCCGGTCGATTGCGTTGGAGGCATGCCCGGAGCCAAGGATCTGCCCAGGTGTTTCAGGTAGCCGCAAGAAGAAACAAAAGAAGCAATGTTAAGAGCACGGAAAATGGGCAATGGAATTGGCTGCAGAGTCAGAGACGTGATCCGTAGGCAATAGTTTTCCATGTGCTGTAGTGGTTTCTCCTCATATCCCCACATGCAGGGTAGGGGGCATCCGTTTTGAATTGGTTCACAGAACCATCTCCAGGAAGTTTGTTCTCCAAAGCGCGGGTTTTCGAGGTTTGTGATGCAGCCTGCTTCGAGCAACATGTCAATTCGTTGGAAGCATAGCCATGCACCGGCCAGGGTAATCCCATTGATAAAGCATCGTTCGAAACCAAAAACTCAGAACCCCGGACCCCTAGATCAAACCTCAAACCGTCACACTCGTGCTGGCCCGCCTTGTTGGCCCAAGCCTTGCATTGCACATCCATCCGGGACAGTTTTGGTCGAGGACGACGCCGGCTCTGGGGTGCCTGGCTGGCAGAAGTTTTTTTTGGGTCGGGGCGTGATGGCACTGGGCCTAGCAGCTGTGTTTTGTTTCGCAACTTTGGTCGGTTCTTGTCAGGCCTTTGCTCCAGGGGGCCGAGCTTGGAAATGAGCTCCTTTGGAACGCTCTTCAAGGCGCTGGCGCTGGGTTATGGACGCATATTATTCTGGATTGTTTTGGAAGTTCAGGCTGATATTTGGTACAGGCCCATGGAACTTTTAAGAACAAATTACCTCATATTTGAAAAAATTATAATACCGTAAACTTATGAGGCAGGTCGATGGCATTTGTTCTTCCCAGTGGTCGGCCATAAGTGCGTAGCTAGCTTTAGCTCAAAGCCAGCGTGGACATAGTCCGTTGCTGAAACACGGTCACGGGTGGAGTGGTGAGGCTCTCGGACTAGCCAGCCGTGGAGCCTGGCGTGCGGGCATTTGCGCGTTACATGCTCTGTGAACTCTTGGCAGGTATCAACGTTTGGCGAGTCACACGGCGTGGGTGTGGGATGTATTGTGGATGGCATTCCCGCGAACCTCGCCTTGTGCCTCGGCAATAATTAGAGTATTGGACTTCTTCCTTCAGCATCTCCGACTCTCCGTAACCGGAGCTCGGGAACCCGTGTGCTTCAGAACCAGAAGTCATTGGTAAAGACAGTGTGTGTCAAGGACTGAAGAAGATGTGCAGCCACAGCTCACTCGGCGGCGGCCTGGGCAGAGCTCACTGACGACAGCGAGGAGCGTGCAGTTTGGACGGCTTGTGCATCTGGTGCTACAGAGTGATTGTCTGTATGGAGCTCCAGGCTAGTTGAAGGAAGCAGGCAAATTCTCCTGCATACGTAGGCGTTTCAACAGAAAAATGAGGAAATTCATGCACACGCCTGCAGTTTAGTTTCCAGAACAGCACAAAGAGCAAGCGAAAGTATCATCAGCTGGGCTTGCAACACTTTGCCAGCGAGATCGAGAAAGAAAGCGCAAGCAACAGGAAAGATAGTTGAATCAATGAGCCACCAACCATCAGCAGCATCTGTAGTGCTATCATGACCAGCATCAGCAGTACAAGAAGTGGGCATCATGTCCTATTGGATCGTTCATTGCGTATGCGTTGCAACTATCTCCACCATCATCACCACCAAATTCCTCCTCCTCCTGCTCCTCCTGCTCATAAGAACCATCGTCGTTGTCGTCGTTTTCGCCGTCACCGTCGTTGTATGCAATATCGCCGACATGGTCATACTGGTTGTAATTACCATTGTCGCCGTTGCGTTCTTGATCTCTCCAAGCATCATCTGCACTACTTTCTCATCACCGTCATCATCACGACAGCTTCCGTCATTGCTTCCGTTATGTCGGTTGCGGCCAGGAATGAGAGCGACACCGTGACAATAATGTCTGGTACAGTGCCTTGTCTGCATGAGCATCACTCAGAAGATGTCCCCTGTTGTCATCCGGACAATGTTTTGATGCCAACTTGAAAATGCTGCGAGGACAAGCTGTGTTGATGGCACGCACATTGGTTTGACGAGCGATTTTGGCCCAAGCCTTCTGCTTCGCAACTGGTTGACAGATAGATCGCAGCCAGCATGACAGCCCTCCCTCCTTTCGGTGATGCCGTCCCCCTCGGCGATCCGGCTTGGTACCAGGGCCTGAACACGCCTTTCTACAAGCCCACGCATGCTGCCTGGCGGAAGTATGTGCGCGACTACTGCGAGGAGGTTCTAGAGCCGGTGCTGGACGACTGGGAGCAGTGCGCGGTGAAGGGCAACTTGGACAAATGCCACGAGTACATGCACCAGACCTATGCCGAAGGCGGCAAGCGGGGAATTCTGGCCTGCGCCGTGGGCAAGCCTTGGCCCAAGGATTACACGGACTGCAAGGCACCGGAGGATTACGACAACTTCCACGAGCTCATCGTGATCGACGTGCCTTGTCCCGTCCTGGAGTAGGCTTTCTGTTTGTTGAGTGTGCCATGGCACATAACTTGGCGAGAACAAAACCTACAGCAAAAGCTTTTTCGAAGACCAAAGCAAGCATATACGAACAGATGCAGACAGACGGGAGATGAGCAGAGAAGCAACAAGCAGCACTGCGAAGGAGACCACGCGCATCAGCGGGGGCATCTCTTGGGCGGTGCTTGGGGGCTTGAGCATCGGCCTGCCTCCAGTGGTGAACTTCGGAGTTCCGGGCGACCGAGATCTTCAAGCGCGATGCATCAGGGAGTGCCTCAGCGGCGAGAAGGTCATCTGCCTCTGCATCACCGAGGCTTCCGCAGGAAGTGATGTTGCTGGCTTGGCATGCCGCGCCGAGGATGCCGGAGACCATTTCCTGGTGAACGGCGAGAAGAAGTGGATCACGAACGGCATCTACGCCGATTACTTCACGGTGATCGTGCAGACCGGACCGCCCGGCTCGCGCCAGAAGGGCTTGAGCATGCTCCTGCTGGAGAGGTCCATGCCGGGAATCGAGACCAGGAAGATGGACTGCACGGGCATGTGGTCCAGCGGCACCACATTCATCACCTTCGACAACGTGAAGGTGCCGAAGACCAACATCATCGGCAAGCTGAACGGTGGCTTCATGCAGGCGATGTACAACTTCAACCACGAGAGGTGGATGTTCCTCGTCCAGGCCAACCGCGGGGCGCGCGTCTGCGTGGAGGACAGGTGCTGGTTGCGTCCGGCCATCGAGTTTGGAATATGGGTGGTGGTCAAAATTCTGGCCCCTTTTTGGGTCCCTATTATAATACGGCACCTATTATTTAGGGTACACAACAAGGGACCATAATTTTGACAACTACCCATATTAGGATCATTGATTCACTAACCATGTTGTGGATGCATCCTTCCTAGGAAGCAAACCAGGCCTAAGCCCAGTACGTTTGTTTGAGCCAATCCTTGCCCCAATGCCCCAAACACAATGTAGAGGCCTAAACAACTACCAATGTGATTCCTTGGGGTTCCTTGTTGTAAATCTACTTGTCAGGAGCCCAAAATCCTACTCTGATTGTTAAGGCCACCACAAAATTCACGTCACGTGCACCTTTCCCCATGTGTGCCGCCAACCTGTGTGCCATGTAAGTCACATAACGGCCTTTATCTGCTTTGATCCTGGCCATGCGGCGCCGCTGTTATCCTGTCGCCATGGTCCTGCTGCTCCCAGTCACTGTCTAGCCCGAAGGAAAACGTAAAAGGGGTCGGGTATTGTACAGATGTCATAGGCCAAGAAGTCGAAAGCGGTAGGCCCAAGGCTCAACGTTCTTGGAAGGAGTCATTGAAGTTCGCTCGAAAGCGCCGCACCTTCGGCAAGTTCCTCATCGAGCACCAGGCACCGTCACGGTTTCGGCTTAGTCTGGTGGGCTTGAGGTTTCTTTGGTTTGCAAGCCATCTTGAAGACACCCTGAAGCACGGTCACGGCAGAACCGCCCAGTGCTGGCACCCGGAACTTGAACTTGCACGGCCTTATACCCTAAACACCGAAAACTGCGAAAACCTAAACTTGGGAGGCAAAAAGTCTAAACCGTAGGTCATCCAGCACAAGATCGGCGAGATGGGCCGCCAGTGCGAGGCCCTGCAGGCCTGGATCGACTACCTGACGCTCTGCCAAACCCCCCAAAACCACCCAAAACCTCTAAACACCCCTAAGCATCCCTAGGCCCCTGAGCCACTAAACCCCTAAACCCCTACTGAGGGTTTTCGTTGCACTTGAGGGCTGCTACTAGCAGAGAAGATTTTCTTGAAGCTCATCAGAGGAAGGGAGTCGGAGACTTCCAGGTCCGTGGCAGTTCAAGCTTGAGCATTGTCTTGCAAGCAGCCAAGGACGTTCCAGCTCACCACCATGCTCCCAAACTCGATCCAGCAACTTCTTGTCTTTGAAGGGGTCTGAAGAATCCGTGCAATCCCAGTCTGAACATCTTCTGCACGGCGGTGTAGATTTGTCAGCATGCAACCGACAGCCCCGCCGTGGACGTTTGAATCGCGCAGACCCAGGACCAAGGAGGAGCAGAACAAGAAGCTCGGTGGTTACATCGCCCTCCTCAAGGTTTCGGCCACGAAGCCCCTTGTCTCCAGCACGGAGAAAGCAGATAGCCCTAGGCACGCAGACGCTGCTCCCACGTTTCATCATTTCATTTTCCTGGTATCCCAGGACGGTGGAGTACTGCGCCCGAGAGGCCCTGCAGGTCTTCGGTGGTGCTGGCTACACCCGCACCGGCCAGGGCGAGAAGGCTTTTTGGGAAGCCTGATAGGATCCTCATCGGTGTACTTTGCTGTCCAGCGAATGCAGATCCAAGAGAATTCTGATGCTGAACGCCATGGAAGGCCCTAGAAGTGGAGTTTTGAACCCCAGAACCTCAGAACCTCAAGGCCGAGTCATTAAACCGTAAGCCCGAACTTGCTTAGCTCCGAGTTCGAGAGTCAAGAGCCAATGATTCCTAAGCCCCAACCCCCCGAACCCAAGACCCTGACTCCGGAAACCCTGAACCCTAAGTGATAAATCAAAACTTTAAACCCTAAACCCTAAAACCTAAGCCCTAAACCCTAAACCTTAACCCAAAGCCCTAAACCATCCGAAAAACCCTAAGTGTGTCCTTGGCTCACGGATGGCGGCGCCTCGCTCCCCGAGCAGGTGGAGCGCGTCTACCGCGAGGTGAAAGCCTGGGCCATCCCCGGAGGTAGCGAGGAGCCCACTCAGCCCACATGCCCTTCTGTAGTAGTAATAGTAATAGTAATATTAATTAACAGAAACAATACCCACAATCGTCACAGTCGTAGTCATAGCAATAGTAATAGTAATAGTAATAGTAATGGTAATAGCAATAGTAATAGTAATAGTAAATAGTATGTAAATAGTAAATAGTAATAGTACTAGTAATAGGAATAGTAATAGTCATAGTCGTAGTCATAGTGAGAGTAATAGTAATAGTAATAGTAATAGTAATAGTAATAGTAATAGTAATAGTAATAGTAATAGGGAAAGTAAAGGTAATTAGTGTGTGTACATGGGTGTCTCCGAAGATTAGGGGTACCTTAGTTTGGGTTCCTTACTATAAAGATCCCATGCCTTCCTGTAGTGTGTGTGTGTGTGTGCTGTGCTGGATGCATCGCTTCTGAAGCTGGATTTTCCTGAAGCGCTTTTCTCGCCGAAGTTTGTATCGCATGACTTTCGAGCACATCTCATCGCGGAGCAACCTGCCATTGCAATATCATTGTGCTCGTCCAACGAGGAGGGTGACAGTGTACTCATGTCGGTTTAGGAAGATCGATAGCTGTGCCTCCAAATCGCTGGCCTCCTAAAGTAAGAATAGAAAAGCAAGGCCCCGTGCTGGCAAATCCTGGGAAAGGTTAGCTTTCACAGTTTTGACAGTTTTGGGTTTCTTCAGCATGCACGGCTGCAGTCTCGCTGCTGGCTGCTATCTGCTGCACCCAGTGGTTTCGTGACATCTAGCATTGAGTAGCAAGCCAAGGTTTGCACGGCCTCAAGGGCCGCACGAGTGCAATTGCTTCATTCGTCAAGCTCATGATTATAGGAGCTAGCCCTGTTGTAGAGTAACGTGCAGTAACATGAAGAGGGAGAGAGGGATGTGTGATGATGTGGGTGCATACACACATACATACATACATACATGCATGCATGCATACATACGTGCATGGATATATATATATATATATATATATATATATATATAATATATGTTCACATACATACACACGTGCACTTGCATGCACATGTGTGTGTGTGTCTACAACTGGAAGTGTTTTCCGATGTGTGCCGGTTGCATACTTGTATGTACATGTATTTGCATATGCAGTTATACACAAATGCAGGTACACACATGCACATGTGCACATACATGCATGTATCCGTAAATGCTCAACGTGCATCCTGGGTCCCAGGTTTCTGTTGCAGGTCGCTTCTGACCGACAGGTTTGAGAAATGTGGTTATGGCGAATGTGTGGCACCGGAGTGTCAGATTGGGATTTCACAGTGGCGGCTTGCGCAGAGGAGATCATGCTCAACCTGGCCGCTGGCAGCCTGCGCTTCGTGAAGAGGCCGACGCCGGATCCCAGGGATGCGACGATCAAGAAGCCACTCGGCTGGTTTCGGAATGTGCATGTAGCGTACAGTGCAGTGTTTTAGGACTTTTCGAAGCCCGGCTGCAAGGCTGGGGGGGATAGGTGGACAAAAAGCAGCAAGCATACTCAAGGGCCACAACGAAGAAGCTCAGACTGGAGTGAGACATTGGACTTCCGAAGACATGGAACGCCAAGATGCAGCTTATAGGATCTTATAGGTTTAGGGGAGGCGTCCTTACATGCAAGCCTGCAGCAACAAGGGTTATATCGAGTGCGATGCTTGTTACACGAGAAAGCCTTGAAGATCCATCTTGACTTAGTAGCTGAGCAGGAAACCTTTGACCCCTTGGGGTTTGTGTAATCCTACCATACTTGAGAAGGTTAACCTTTTCGTGGGCTAGGGTACTCAGCCCCTTAGATGACCCGCAGAAGGATCCGAATAGCTGTAGAGTCTTTAGAGAACCCTGTAGCACCCTGTAACAAGAATGAGATCCCCTTAAAGATCGCTGATCTCACCCGTTCTCACCAAGTTATAAGGCTCTAACTACAACCGCCCTCTGGGATCTCAAAGCATGTCCATGTCTAAATTCCAAAACGCGCTCAGGCTCAAGGAAGAGTTGGAAGGACTGAAGAAGTCCTCAAGCGGCCAAGCGAGGCTGTGAGAAGAAGGGGGCCTTTTGCATCTAGCTGACACTGCGGCACGCCGGTCCTGAAGGCGTGGAAGCAGATATACAAAATAGCTATCCTGACTCCTCGACGTGGAGCTTGTATATGATTTTGGCCGCTTTCGGCTGTTGACACAATTCAGCTGTACAGCCATGAAATAGCTTGTGCTCGGCACAGACTCTGTGGAGAAAAGCTGGGCAGTGTTTCTTACTTGCGAGTAGACGGGTGGAGACCTGCCTGACAAAGGCAACAATGACCATGTTAGGGTTTAGAGTTTCGGTTTCGATTCTTCTCCGTGCCTGCTGTGCTGGTGCCTGGGCCAGAGCCCTCGGTCCAGTTCTAAGTTGTTTTGCTGGCATCCATCAAGTTTAGGTGTAAGGGTTCAGGGGCTACCGACTTCCAATTTTGGCCCAAGCCCTCTGCTCTGCAACTTGTCGAGAGATATAGATCACTGCCATCATGACAGCCCTCCCTCCGTTCGGTGATGCCGTCCCTCTCGGCGACCCCGCTTGGTACCAGGGCTTGAACACGCCGTTCTACAAGCCCACGCATGCTGCTTGGCGGAAGTACGTGCGCGACTACTGCGAGGAGGTTCTGGAGCCGGTGCTGGACGACTGGGAGCAGTGCGCAGTGAAGGGCAAATTGGAGAAATGCCACGAGTACATGCACCAGACCTACGCCGAAGGCGGCAAGCGGGGAATTCTGGCCTGTGCCGTGGGCAAGCCTTGGCCCAAGGATTACACGGACTGCAAGGCACCGGAGGATTACGACAACTTCCACGAGCTCATCGTGATCGACGTGCCTTGTCCCGTCCTGGAGTAGGCTTTCTGTTTGTTGAGTGTGCCATGGCCCATAACTTGGCGAGAACGAAACCTACAGCAAAAGCTTTTTCGAGGACCAAAGCAAGCATATACGAACAGACGCAGACAGACGGGAGATGAGCAGAGAAGCAACAAGCAGCACTGCGAAGGAGACCACGCGCATCAGCGGCGGCATCTCTTGGGCGGTGCTTGGGGGCTTGAGCATTGGCCTGCCTCCAGTGGTGAACTTCGGAGTTCCGGGCGACCGAGATCTTCAAGCGCGATGCATCAGGGAGTGCCTCAGCGGGGAGAAGGTCATCTGCCTCTGCATCACCGAGGCCTCCGCAGGAAGTGATGTTGCTGCCTTGGCATGCCGCGCCGAGGATGCCGGAGACCATTTCCTGGTGAACGGCGAGAAGAAGTGGATCACCAACGGCATCTACGCCGATTACTTCACGGTGATCGTGCAGACCGGACCGCCCGGCTCGCGCCAGAAGGGCTTGAGCATGCTCCTGCTGGAGAGATCCATGCCGGGAATCGAGACCAGGAAGATGGACTGCACTGGCATGTGGTCCAGTGGCACCACCTTTATCACCTTCGACAACGTGAAGGTGCCGAAGACCAACATCATCGGCAAGCTGAATGGTGGCTTCATGCAGGCGATGTACAACTTCAACCACGAGAGGTGGATGTTCCTCGTCCAGGCCAACCGCGGAGCCCGCGTCTGCGTGGAGGAGCTGGCAAGAACGGGTCAGTAGGGAACCTGCTGCCACATAACCTCCAGGCTTGCGCTAGCTCTTCGCGGGGAGGAAAGGGAAGGACATCGAGAGCATTCCTCTAGTACCAGTGTAGTACTAGGTTCTAGTAGTTGTAGATTTCGTCGTCCTGATGGTGGTGGCGGCGCTGGTGGTGGTGGGTGGAGGCGGAGGTGGTGGTCGAGGTGGTTCGAGAAGACATACCCGCAGTACCTCTGTTGCGTATGTTGAACTTATGTAGCTTGTGAATCTAACAACTTTTGCCGCGTGTCATCGTCACCAAGTCGCGTTTGTCATGCGAATCGCCACTGCCAGCAACATCGTCACTGTCACGGTGCAACAGGTCTTATCTTTCTCCACATACTTCCTTACACTAAACCCTGAGACTTAAAGCTCATGGAAGCTCGACCGACTTGAAAGCCATGCCTGCCTGTGAGCGAGTGTGTGAGTCGAAAGCCCATGGAAGGAGTCCCTGAAGTTCGCCCGAAAGCGACGCACCTTCGGCAAGTTCCTCATTGAGCACCAGGCACATGCTCTGTGAAGATTCTTAAACGTTTGGCAACCCTGAACTACAGACGAAGACGAGGTTTCTTGTCGAGGCGGAGGTTTAGAGGAGGCTTTTGTTCCCACTGCACAAGGGTCTAGGTGGAGAGCTTCACATACTGCAGCGTCTGCAAACCTCAACCTCGTAGGCTTGATGCCCAGGCCGCCGAGGTCACAAAGCCTTAATGCGTGCACGTGATCCAAGCCCTCACCTGCCCACTCGTCAAAACCATGCACCCCGCAAGTGCTCTTCGAAGCCGCATTCCATAAACGGAGGTTCGTGGATGGGTTATCATTTTAACCCATATTGGGGACGACTAACCTCACTTATAACTACCCATGAACCTCTAAGTCGCGACCGTGGAGATCTGAAGCATCCTAACGCTTCGAAATCGTCGCTACTCTGCCATCCTGAGCTTCGGGGAAGAAGAGGTCTCCAAGCTCCCTCGTCCCATCAAAGCCTCTACAGCCCTGTAGAGGTGAAGGTTGCTGGCCAGATGGTATTTCGGATGTGGGGGTGTGGTGTCTGCAGTGCACGGCTGAGGGATGAATAGGCCCCTACCGTAATACCTAAAAGCACCCCTCGACCCCAAAACCCCTGAACTTCAGTCCCCTAAGCCGCAGGCTAGGTAGGAGGGAAAAAAAGCTGCAGGTCATCCAGCACAAGATCGGCGAGATGGGCCGCCAGTGCGAGGCCCTGCAGGCCTGGATCGACTACCTGACGCTCTGCCCCAAAGCCCCCCAAACCCCTAAACATTCCTAAACCACAAAACCACCAAAACCCCTAAACCCTAAACCCCGAACCCCTTAAACCCCTAAAGTGTAGGGCTGAGGGTTTAGTTCGGGTCTGTGGTCGGGAGTGGAGGCCTGATGCCCCGGGCTGACAATCTTCGGCCATAGTCGTTGCACATGCTTCCTGGAAAACTGAGGACGTTCCAGCTCACCACGATGATCCTAAACTCACTCTGGCAACAATTTTCTTCTGAAGGTTGAGTGATGTCTGAGGCATCATTTCCCAGCAGGAGTTTTTCAGTTGCTTTCGCCAGCAGTCCGCAGCACTGCAGCTTGCGCCTTGCCGACCCAGGACCAAGGAGGAGCAGAACAAGAAGCTCGGTGGTTACATCGCCCTCCTCAAGGTTTCGGCCACGAAGCCGCTCGTCAGCATGAAACCCAGACCCTGGTCCCCCACAAAGTCCAAAGCGACTCCCACACTCCTTCAACTAAAGCTGCTCGTGCTCAGGAAGATGGGGGACCCTAATTTCCCCGAAATAGCAGGATCCGCATGATAAGGACCACCAGAATAAGGTGCGCCCTAAATTATCGGAAACTTCCAATCTCAACTTCCTGCTGTCCCAGGACGGTGGAGTACTGCGCCCGAGAGGCCCTGCAGGTCTTCGGTGGTGCTGGCTACACCCGCACTGGCCAGGGCGAGAAGGCAACTATCGGCACGCCACAGCACAGCAGTTTCCGGCTTGGTTTGCTGCCGTCCTACGTTTTTCGTGAAGCACAGCGACAAGCCTCAGGACATGAGACGTAACATCGAGTTGCAAGATGGCAATATGCGCCTTCCACCGTTCTAACTATTGAGACCGATTGAGGCCCCCATATAAGACCTGGAAGCCTTTCCAATTTTTTTGGCAACAAGGGCAACCCTTGTAGGCTGCTGTTTAAGAGCCTCCGCTTTTTGTCTTCTTCCGTGCGCGCTTTCTCGCAGGTCGAGCGCGTCTACCGTGAGGTGAAGGCCTGGGCCATCCCAGGCGGAAGCGAGGACATCATCGGCTTGTTGGGGGACGCTCGATTGGGTTTTGGGTTTAGGTTTCAGGGTTTGGGAGAGTAGGGTTTACGGTCTAGGGTATGAGTCAGCGTCAAGGCGATTCAGGACGCCGAAGGCCTCCTCCCATAGGATAGGATACTTGATCAAGGCCCATGCGCTTGAGGCTGCAAGCGAATACCCGAACCCGGAAAAATCGACTAACATTTCCGGAAGCTTGAGGCGAAACACAGGATCCTGTACCCGACTCGCGTAACTGAAGGTTCGGGGATCGGTGTTCAGGCAGCCATGAGAGCTCACATTGGGGCTTAGCTGAAGGGATCCGAGGCTTAGTGCATTGCAGTCCCTGCTGAAGAGTGGGGTTTCGGACGCTTTAGACGATTTCCTGAGCCGCGCATGGCGGACATGCTACGGTACCGGTTTACTAACTGTATCTCAAAGCCAGCTTTGAAATGAGGCCAAGCCCAGCTTTCTTCGACCAGACTGGCAGAGACCTCGCCCGGCTGTGCCTAGTCGTGACTGCCGAAACCTAAAGCATCTCTTGTCCCATCGCCTCCTGGGGACCTCTTCAACACCATCTGGGAGTCTAAGAGCATTATGAGGCATATGAGGCGCTGAAGTTGAGTAGCCGAAGTTTCAATAGTAGAGAATCCGGAGGAGATCATGCTCAACCTTGCCGCCGGCAGCCTTCGCTTCGTGAAGCGGCCCACGCCGGATCCCAGGGACGCGACGATCAAGAAGCCGCCCGACTGGGCATGGGATCTCCTACTTAAAGGATCATGGGACTTAGTAACTAGGGTTATACTTAGAGTAACTATACTTTTAACTACTGCTTGGTCGGTCTTGGACGCAGGGCGCACTGAGGTTACATGTTTGTGTGAAGCTGTGCTTTTCTTACTTCCACCTGCGGTGCCTCTGAAGCGAGGAGTGTTTTCCCCACTGCCCCCGGCCCTGGATGTGAGGGGGTCGTAGTTGCCTTGCCATAAGGGTTGTAATTCTAAATGGGTTCCACAAGGTTTACATAGGGATCAAGGTGTCAGGTCTGAAGCGAGAGGCCTGGATGCAAAAAGGTCTGAAGCAAGTTGAAGCTACTTGAGCCTTTCCGAAGTCTTCCATAAGATCATCTGAGCCAACAAGAGCTGGGAGTTTCTGAAAATTAGGGGTACCTTTATTTGGGGGCCTTATCATAGGGATCCTACTGTTTAAGGTGCGACAGGTCGGAAACTCCCACCTGATGCCACCGAGGTTGAAGGAGGAATTGGAAGGACTGAAAAAATCCGCAGGTGGCCAAGCACGGCTGTAAAGACAGGGTGGCATTGAGGGCCGAGATTGATTTCGGTAAGGTGCTGACTGGCATATTTCATCAAGCTTTACTCGCATGATATTGCGTTACATCTGTGTATATAGTGCGATTGTGGAGTCATCCACGGATATGGCAGCACCACTACCACTGGCTAGACGCTGCGGCGTACTTGTTTCTTTTGTTTCCGAACTATTTGCTGCGGCATGCCACTAGCACAGGCGTGGAAGCAGGCAAACCCATTTTGACTGTTGGTATTGTGAATCTGGCCGCTATCGGCTGTGGACACAATGCATTTGTACAGCTGTGAAGTTGCTCCGAAGACGGCACACAGATCCCACGAAACACAGGGACAAGGCGCAATGAGCCACTGGGACCCTGAAGGGTGGAGGCCGGCTCTTGCCGGAAGAGATTGGTTTGATAGCAATTTTGGCCCAAGCCCTTTGCTCTGCAACCTGTCGAGAGATATAGATCACTGCCAGCATGACAGCCCTCCCTCCGTTCGGTGATGCCGTCCCCCTTGGCGATCCCGCCTGGTACCAGGGCCTGAACACGCCTTTCTACAAGCCCACGCATGCTGCCTGGCGGAAGTATGTGCGCGACTACTGCGAGGAGGTTCTGGAGCCGGTGCTGGACGACTGGGAGCAGTGCGCGGTGAAGGGCAACTTGGACAAATGCCACGAGTACATGCACCAGACCTATGCCGAAGGCGGCAAGCGGGGAATCCTGGCCTGTGCCGTGGGCAAGCCTTGGCCCAAGGATTACACGAACTGCACACCACCGGAGGATTATGACAACTTCCACGAGCTCATCGTGATCGACGTGCCTTGTCCTTGAGCAGTGAGCAGTCTTTCCGTTTGTTGAGTGTCCGGTACTGTAGCACTTGTAACGTTCTTCGCAGGCACAAACACACATCAGCAGAGTCAGATAGACCTTACAGACACCAAAAAAGCAGCAAGCAGCACTGCGAAGGAGACCACGCGCATCAGCGGGGGCATCTCTTGGGCGGTGCTTGGGGGCTTGAGCATCGGCCTGCCTCCAGTGGTGAACTTCGGAGTTCCGGGCGACCGAGATCTTCAAGCGCGATGCATCAGGGAGTGCCTCAGCGGGGAGAAGGTCATCTGCCTCTGCATCACGGAGGCCTCTGCAGGAAGTGATGTTGCTGGCTTGGCATGCCGCGCCGAGGATGCCGGAGACCATTTCCTGGTGAACGGCGAGAAGAAGTGGATCACCAACGGCATCTACGCCGATTACTTCACGGTGATCGTGCAGACCGGACCGCCCGGCTCGCGCCAGAAGGGCTTGAGCATGCTCCTGCTGGAGAGATCCATGCCGGGAATCGAGACGAGGAAGATGGACTGCACGGGCATGTGGTCCAGTGGCACCACCTTTATCACCTTCGACAACGTGAAGGTGCCGAAGACCAACATCATCGGCAAGCTGAACGGTGGCTTCATGCAGGCGATGTACAACTTCAACCACGAGAGGTGGATGTTCCTCGTCCAGGCCAACCGCGGAGCCCGCGTCTGCGTGGAGGAGCTGCGCAAGAGAGGGCTACCGCGAGGGCAGCAAGGTTGGAGCGAAGTAGAAAGTTCCATGCATTGTGAGCAACGCCCTCACTAAGCCTTTGCCTGATTTGGAAGAAGGGGATGGTGACGATGATCACAACTAAGCCATGTAAGTCTCTAAGTAAGCAAAGTAGCTGCATCTACCTAGCTGCAACGATGACGAGAAGAAGGGGGAAAGCCAGTCTCTGCTTCGTCGGCGGACAATAGTGATGATCATCTTCGCTAAGCCGGTCCCCAAAAACACAAAGACGCTACGATGCAAAAGCCTACGGCCCTAAACTTGCCCTAAACCCTCCATCCCATGGTTGGGTATATATATATATATATATATATCATAAAAAGGAGCTCCAAAAAAACACCTCCATCCCGTGCTTCCTACCCTCAGAGCCTGAGCCCTAAGCCCACGGGAGGAGTCCCTGAAGTTCGCACGCAAGCGACGGACGTTTGGCAAGTTCCTCATCGAGCACCAGGCCGATCCTTGTGCCTAGATCCTAAATTTCCGTGCCCCAAAACTCATGGTTTCAATATCCTAAACCAATCCTAAACCCTAAACCCCTAAACCATCCTAAACCCCTATAAACCGCAGGTCATCCAGCACAAGATCGGCGAGATGGGTCGTCAGTGCGAGGCTTTGCAAGCCTGGATCGACTATCTGACACTAGGCTCCATCGTCGTTGCAGCGAGGTTCGCAGGTAGAGTTAGGGTTTAGGGTTTAGGGTCAGAGGTTGTTTCTTTCAAGCGGTTTAAGGTGCGCTGGAAACGGGAGGTAGTTGAGAAGGCTTTGCTGACGGGGCGTTGGGTTTTGAGTTGTGGAGATTTTTAGCTTCTAGCTCCGCGCTTGAGATGTTCGACCGGAGTCTTTAGCCATGCATTTGACCGGCGTGTCTCTGTATCGCAAGATGGGTCTAGATCTTGAGCCGAAAGCCGAGGACTTTCCAGCTCACCACCATGATCTTGGACTCGGTCTGGGAGAGTTTTTTCTGTGCAGAAACAATAATCAGTAGTGGAGAAGGCTCCTGTTTGGAAGGCGCGCATCGATATATGCAGCGTAGTCGCGAGAAGCGGCTGAAAGTTTGAGTGACTGCCAGAGTGGCCAAGGACCAAGGAGGAGCAGAACAAGAAGCTCGGTGGATACATCGCCCTGCTGAAGGTTTCGGCCACCAAGCCACTTGCCCCTGCCTGGAACATAGCTTTTCGGTTCTTCGTTGGCTGCATCCAACTCGAAAAAGTTCCTTCCGGTTGCGGCGGGCACATGGGACAGGCCATGGCAGCACATAATGGCAGCTGTCAACGCGACAGTGCCGAGGGCGTAGTCACATTGCCACCTTGCAGAAAAGATCAACAACGCTTATCGTAGCTGTCAATACCGGCCGAGGACGGTGGAGTACTGCGCCCGAGAGGCCCTGCAGGTCTTCGGTGGTGCTGGCTACACCCGCACCGGCCAGGGCGAGAAGGCAACACTTTTGTGGAGTCCAGGCTATCACCCATTCATGTGGATCATTATTCAAGCATTTTGGATGCTTATGCAATCATCTGGATAATGACAGTCGTAGGGTGACGAAGCCCGACCCGTCGCTGTTGTTGTCATGCGCTATGAGCGGCCTCGGACCTGCATGTGCGCGGTGACGTGTTGCAATATGCTAACTCGCTGTAGCACTTGGTACACTGGCCTTAATGGCACGCATGCTTGCATCCCAAGCTGCGCTGTGTCGAAGTCTACCGCGTTTAACACTCCAGACAAGCTATCAAGTCGTATATCAACCGCGAGAAGAGGCGGTATCGCGGGTTCGTACAGGATGTCGCAACATGTTAGGTTCTCCCGGCAGGCATTCTTCATAATGCTCGTAGCAGCTACCAGTACTCACTGCTGTAGCTTCAGTCCTGCATAAAGTTGGTGTTGCTAGGACAGCCATCCCATACTAGTTTCCTAAGCTCCTGGTAACAAATACCCCCCCCTTTAGAGTGGACCCCTCCAGGTGGAGCGTGTGTACCGAGAGGTGAAAGCCTGGGCCATTCCAGGTGGAAGCGAGGAGATCACACGTTTGTAGCAACAGTCAAGAGGTCTCAGGATGGGGCTTCTTGGCTTAAGCCTGTAGTCAGGGATTTTGGGAGTTTGTGCTATGGGTGTGTTGGTTTCTGCAAGGGCGCCAGTGTGCCAGGTCGAGATTTGGTAGTGACTTGGCGTATTCAGTTCCGGTGCTGGGTTGAGCGAGCTAGAAGCTCAGTGCTTCCCCACGCCCATGGAAGCGTTACAGGTGTAGAGCCTGCAGTTCTGGTGTCCCTCCGTCTTGCAATCGGAGGACACACCAGCCTCTTAAAAATCAAGAACTTATGCAAGACTGTTGTAGAGACCCCACACTTCCCCAGACCTTCCAAAAACTCTTAATTAAGGAATATACCTGAAATTATGGTAGGATCCCGAATATGATTTAAGATTAATTAAGGGATTTTGGAAGTTCTGGGTCGTTGTGTCTTCGGAGGAGATCATGCTTAACCTGGCCGCTGGCAGCCTTCGCTTCGTGAAGAGGCCCACGCCGGATCCCAGGGACGCGACGATCAAGAAGCCGCCCGACTGGGCATGGGATCTCCTACTTACAGGATCATGGGACTTAGTAACTAGGGTTATATCTAGGGTAACTATACTTATAACTACTTATAACCCCAATCAAGGTACTTATAACCTTACCTGCTAAGTCCCATGATCCTCCAAGTAAACCCGAGATCCTGAAGCCGGCGTTTGGGATCCTAGAGTTTTCGGAACACATGCATCGGCCCCAGTCCGGGTTTGAAACGGGCTTTTGGAAGGTTGAGCTAGGGTTCGAACTCCAAACCCAAAGTCGAAACCACAGCTGCGACAGTTCACACCCTCAGCACTGTGCCACCCGAGCCCAATGGCTGCATATGAGGAGTCATTGAGCCCTAGAACTTTTGATGCGCCGTTTAGTTCTCGCATCAGGGTTTAGGGTTTTGGATCTTTTGCTGCACTTTTGTGGCAGGAGTTGAAATACGAGCTTTAGTCTAGAGTCTAGTCTACAGAGCTCCGTCAACATTCTAAGAAGATTCCTCATCTTCGGTTCTGATGAGTTTTACTGTCTTGAAGCGCTCCTACGGTCCTGGGGAGAAGGAAAGTTTAAAGTTTTGATTGTCCAGTGGGGTCTGGGCTTTAGAGTTTGCGGTGTGGGGTTTAGGCTGCAGAGTTTGGTGCGTTGTGGGGAAGTTGGTGAAGATGTTCTTTATGAAGATGTTCTTTATTGCTGTTGGTTGGTTGGGGTGCGAGGAACCTTGCTTCGTGATTTGTGCATGTCCGTGGAACCCTCTTCGCAAGAAATGTCACCTAAACACTAAACCCGAAATCCGAAACCCCAAACCCTACGCACTTAAGGAAAAACTCTACACCCTCAATACAGGAGGCGAAAAAAAGCATAGGTTCCAAACTCCCAAACCCCGAAACATTCTGAAGCTGAGGCTGAAGGAGGAGTTGGAGGGGCTCAAGAAGTCCGGAGCCGGACAAGCAAGGTTGTAAGTGGGTGGAGACGAACGAACCTGGGTGGCAATTTGGGAAACTTTGTAACTTTCACCGTTTTTTGGTTCTTGTAGAGGTACCTATTCATAAATGCTTGTCAGTGCCCCAAAATTACAACCCAGGAACGAAAGTTTTGGTCCGACTGCGTCTGCCCATGCAGACGCAGCTGCGGCATGCCTGCAACAACGGCGTGGAAGCAGCCATAACTTTAGCCTTTGTGTTTTAGCTTGCCTCAATCGAGCTGCCCACGGCTGTGGGCTTGCTTTATCTGTACAGCCACATGGCCATTCATAGAATCGGAGACATTTGGAGTTTGTGGCAGGGGCAAGCTAGTGACACCAAGTTGATGCGAGGTTTCGCCGCAGATTCCAAAACACTTCGGTACATTGAGTGGCAGCCGATGCATTGTGTTTCTGAAGACGGTTTCGCTTCATGCAGCGATGACGGAAAAATGCTGTCAGCACTGCGAGACATGTGAAGGTTGCGCTGGTGTTGCATTCGTGAAGCCAACGGTCTCTGTTTGTGCTGCCGGCCATGCGTCCTCACCTAATATGAACTTTTAAAGCCTAAGCTCAAGTTCCTTCCGTCTGAGGAGAATGGCATGACTTTGGGCACTCCAATTGCGATGATGGTCCGCAACCAGGAGAAATGAACATAAATGAACGACGGACCTCCCTTGTGATCTTTACCCGTAAGGGATGTAAGGGCGAGGGTTTCGCGTTTCGGGGGTGAGGGTTGAGGAATTCAGGTGTAGGGCTTAGAACGCTGCAAAGCAGAGAGGTGCCCTGGGCTTGGAGGTTCCAGGCCCTCCAGCCTTCCAGATCTTGAGGAAGGCAGAGTTTCAATGGCTGCTAAGATCCTAAGATGTGCGAGAGCCGAAATCGTGTAACCCTAAACCCTAAACTCGCAAATCGGGCTTCGGGGTTTCGGGCTCGGGATCGGGTTTAGGGCGCAGCCGCGCGTGCAACAGCATTCTTATGGTAGTAAGTGCCACGGGCTGCTGGGGGCCAAGGGTGCAGTGCTCGAGTTTCAACCCTTAGGTACCTGGATTGCAGGTGTCGTTCCCTGGGCAGGTGCCGAAGATATTCGCGTGCTGCGCCTGAGCTTGACCTAAAGCCTAAACTCTAAACACAATCCTAGCGAGACGGAGAAGGGTCGTTCAAAGAAACACAAGACTCCTTGGACCCTAAACCCGAAGCCACTGTACAGTGAAATCTACAAGCTAGTCCACCCGACATTCTAGAAGCGAGGATTTGACATGCTTCAGGCAACACAGCAGAAGCAGTAGTAGTAGTAGTAGTAGTAGTAGTAGTAGTAGGAGTCAGAATAGATCAGGTGAACCTGGGAATCCCTAAGCCCCTGAACCCATGTCATGATTCCTTACCTTTGGTTCGTAGGGAATGGAGGAATGAGGTACAATTATAACTACTAGTACTACCATTCTTCCATCCCCTATTAACGAAAGGTAAGTACTGCCCCGAATCCCTAAGCCCCTGAACCCAAAACCCAAAACCCTAAACCCTAGCAGTTTCGGAGGATCAAAGGAAGTTCGACTACGCCAACACCTCAGCAGCGCCGCGGCCTGGCCATGCGGACTACACCTACCAGGCAGGCCTTGGCCAGGGTGGATGGGTTTGCGGTTTAGGGAAGGGTGGGTTTGACTGACAACCAGGCCTGCTACAGAAAGGGACAAAGGACCGTGAAAGTTCTGTGTGAAGTAGCACCGCGGAAACCATGCCCAGTCTGCCAGCCCTGATCGAAGCGTCGAAGTTCAAGACGGACCCTAAGAAGTTACGCCGACGTTCTAAACTCTGAGCCCTCTACCATGAACCCTGAGTTGGAGCGGCCGGACGGCCACAGTATCCCTGAGAGGTGAAATACGGAACGCGAGCCTCGTCAGGCGGCGGCAGGGCGTCGGCACGTGGCCCGGCCTTGTTTCATTCCGTAGGATTCAGGGCTTCGGTTTGAAAGTTTGTTTTTGGATTTAGAGTTCTGGGCTTAGTGTTGGCTATACGAGTTCCAGCGAACCGGGGGACCCTAATGTAAAAGCCGGTTGTCAAGACTCCTAAACCCTAAACCTCGCCGACTTAAGATCACATGCTTCGCCTGATGGTCCGGGTGTGAGCGTCGACGAAACCCTAAAGCCTATTATCAGGACTCCTTTTTGGGGAGCCTTGCGGAGCTCTTGCGAGTTTGCACCTAGTGTGAAAGCGTAAACCCCCAGAAAGCCTCGCCTGGACTTGTCCGAGCCAGTCCAAAGCTCAAGCCCGAAACCTTAAAGGTTTGCGGTTGAGGGTTTAGGTTACATCAGTCATTATAGGCGATTCACGCCAAAGTCGTCACTGGTATCCTGCTTGTCGGTTTAGGATCACGTCAGGGTTTAGGGTGTCCGGGTTTTTGGGTGAGCCCTCTGTGGCCAAAGCCCCCGGTAAGGGAGTCTCTGAGGCGAGACTATTGGCCGTGTGGCTGCAGGGGCGGTGGCCGAGAAGTGCCTGGGATTTTCTCATGAGTCAGAAAGTTTAGTTTAGGGATTAGGGTTTCGGGTTCATATACTGACAGTAAAAATCCTTGCAGCAGAAGGATTGCTATGGAGAAAGCCTCGACGCAGTGCGCTTCGTACCGACGGTGGGACTGAGTCATATTCATCATAATCATCATCATCACGATCAGCATCATCATTATCGTCATCATGGCCATCGTTTCAATCGGCAGAGCAAACTCCTGCAATGACTGTGTGATGATGAAGACGAAGATGATGATGTTGATGTGGACTGTAATGGCGATGGTACGATTCGAGATGAACATGATGGTAATGGTGATATGGTCATGCCCTTGCCAAATTGATGGCGTACTACAGGTGTCACATTCGCTTCAGGCTCATCCCAACGACTTGTACAGAGGGTATGGAGAATTCATTCTTCTGGAGGCTCCGCAGTGTGTGTGTGTGTGTGTTTGCTTCTTGACACCTTGGTCAGTCTCGGAGCAGCTCGGACTTCCACTGTCGCTCGAATCGTCGCCCTACGCCTCGAAAACCGAAATTCAAGACTACGCGCTGAACCTACCAGCCTCAGCGTGCATACGCGATGCCGCAAACTGTGGAGTCGGATGAAGGGTTTACACCTCAGGTGGTTGAAGCTGGAGCACGACACCAGGATCTCGTGCTGGGCACCATGACGGCAGAACTCTGAAGCATCAGTTGCCCTCAACTCCAAAGCCTGAACCCTTATTCGAGCTCAAGGCTAGGTGTAGCATAGCTTGGGAAGCCTGGACACAAAACAAGCTTTTCTTTACTGCCAAGCCGAGCCCCAACTGAACCCCTACCCCCGTACCCCGGACTGTAAACCTTGGACAAGTTTTTTTTTTCCGTCGGTTGGGGGGAACAATTGAACCAGACATGGCAATCCCAAGTCATAGGAGAGATATGTCATGCAAGAAGCCGAGAAGGTTTCGGCTCACCTCACTGTACTTCATCGTCCCAGAAACACTTCTCCCATCTTCTCCCAACAGAATCAATTCGAAAATTCGCGCTGACTGAACGGGAAAAGTATAGAAGACTGAGTAAGATTCCGTCATTGAAAACGAAAGGACGGGATGAACACACAAAGCGAGCCAGATGCAAAAGGTGAAGGCCCAGAGGCCATTCACCATGAGTATGGAGGAGCTTCACAAAATTATCTGATTTCAAGTTTTTAGGTCAGCTCCATCATGGACATCGACCTGCCCAAAGATGTGGCAAAAGCTCTGGAAAGCAGCCTGGTCGAGAGTTTGAGGGCGGTTTGGAGCTTCGGCTTTAGGCTATGGGGGTGCAGGGCTGGAAGGGTGAGCCTAAGCCGAAACCCGCGCCAGTCGTTGACAATTTAAATTGCACCGCAAACATCTGAGAGCTGGAGTGCGGAAGCCCTTTTCTCGCAAGCGCAGGGTCCGAGGAACGGGTCCCATCAGCGGCGAACTTCAAGCCCTGCGAGAACGGCAGAATCCCCCTAAACCCTAAACCCTAAACCCTAAGCATTGCACAGCGAGCATTCAGCAGCTCACAGCAGAGGTGACCCACCCACGCGAGAGGAGATCGATACTGTGGGCACGCTGGCGGAGGATGAAGAGAGCCAGTGATGCAATGTATGATAAGGGGCTTAGGGTTTAGGGTTTAGGGTATAGTTAGAATTAGAATAGGGTATCGTATGTCTTGTGATCTCCTACATATTTCGAGGCGCTAAGGGGCTCAATAATGAGAATAGGATACTGGCCTGTACGGCTTCAGTATGACGGGAAAATCATCGCCAGGCAATACAGGTTGAGGGTGGAGGACGCAACCCCTGTTTCCTCCTTGGCGGGCTTGGAAGTTGCTTGTCGTATGCGTTTGAACTCCTATACAACTCGAGATGCGGATCAGGACAACACCGGCAACACTGCTCATGGCCCTCGTCATGACTGTCAAAATCAGTAGTGATAGCAATGCAAAGCGCATTATCGATAGGACGAGTCGACGACGGAAGGAAGGAAGTAAGAATGTGACTAACGGTAGTGATCGTGACCCTCGTCGTCGTCGTCGTCGTGGCCAGCAGCAGAAGAAACAGCAGCAGGAGGAGGAGGAGGAGAAGGAGGAGGAGTTTTGCTGCGTTTTGGCTTGCGGCGGAGTGTGTCACATGCATGTTCAATCACTGCCTCCGTCGTGTCCAGTATTCCTTGTTCTTGTCATCGAGTCTGTCAACCCGATTTGCTGAACAGCTCAGGAAGGGCTACTTTGTCGACCTGCACGGCGCGGGGTCCCGGAAACAATGGATACATCTTCGGGATTCAGGGGTTTAGGCTGGGCTGTTTTTTGGTTTGAGCTTGCTACATGATGCTGTGGCGAATATGTCGAGGTTGGGTCCCCGCAGCGAAACCCTTAACCCCATAAGCCTCATAAGCCTTAAAGGCCCCATAAGCCCCATACAACCCATATCATAAAACCTTAGACTCCCTAAACCCCTTACGGCATGTCCGAGCTGTGAGTGTGAACGTAAGGGAAAAGTTCAGTCTCTCTGCGGGCTCGTCCCGTAAGGCCCACAGCCTGGCATAACCCATAAAACCCCAAACCCTACACCCCGAAAGGCTCACAGTCCTCCTAGGCCCAAGAAATCCTAAACCCCAGAACCCCCATTGGCCCCCCAATCCGCGTACCGAAGCCCCATAAACCGTTTAAGCCCCATAAAACCAGAAAGCCCTAAGCCCTAAATCCTCGCTTCGTGACAGCCCGGATGACGGATTGCATAAATCCTAAACCCTAAATCCCACAAGCGCCCGCCAAACCAGAAAGCCCTAAACCCTCTAAGCCCCCCCTGATCCTAAGCTCCTGAAGCCTTTCCTTGCTAAACCCTTAACCTTAAATCCGGTAGGAGGGAAAAAATCCTAAACCCTAAACCGTAAACCCTATACCCTAAACCCTACTTTGACGAGGCCGGAAGTACTCGCGAAAGAACGGCGAACCCCTGGCGGCCGGCGAGGCCCCGGAAGGCCGGAAGTCAGCAGTTTTCTGCCAAGTCCTATATGATACTATCAAGAAGTATATGATACCATTAATAAGTATATGATACTACTAAGAAGTATATGGTCCTGTCAAGAATATACTTTTCCTTTTCATTATTCTTCAGGCCAACTTTCAATATCATCATTGTTATTATGCTTATTCTTCTTATTATCACTGTGGCCACTATAGTTGCTGTTCTTATCATTATTAAAGTTCATTGGTATCTTTCTTTTGACTACTGTTGCTGTTATGGCTTCTCGTATCATAACGGCTTTTTGGTTCAGTAGTTTCACAAACAGATCCCTAGTGGGGCTCAGGGTTTTGGTGAATGTCAATGCCATGTGGGATCCAGACATGACAGGCCCTGATGTAGATTGCGCAGGGGGATCCTCAACGTCAACCCCCCTCCCCTAAAATTTCCCCCCCCTCAGTGAAAGACGATAGGTGCAGTTTGATTCTACAGTTTTTGGAGTCCCCAGTAACTAAGATTTTTTTCGTGGAGCCTTCTTTGTCACCTCCACAAAGCCTTGCTACAGTATTCTCACCTTGGGTTTGGGGTGTAGGGTTGGCCTGCAGAAAAAGGGTTAAGGTTTCTTGAAACCTTCCACTGTACTTCGCTCTTCGTTAGACAGCAGGGGCCGCTGAGTGGATTGGCCGGTTTCCAATGACCCGTGTTTGGGTTCCTGTTAAGGACTTGAACACAGTTGCCTTATTCCGGATGACTAGTGGGTTGTGCAGAGGAAAGAACTACGAGGAAGGAAAGAAGCTGCACACGCGGCAGCTTGGCAGCAGCGTCTCCCACACAGTTGCACCAGAGCGATTTTCGGAAGAAGCAGAAACATCAACACCAGAAAAAAACCTATCAGCGACTATAGCTCGACAGTGCATGGTAAACGTCCTGCATGGCCTCACAGACCAGCTGTTCACCTTAAACCCTGTTCTCAAACCCTAAGCCCTATACATTATGTATATATATATATACATACATACATACATATACACTGTATATACACATAATATACTATAACATACTATAATTGACTATAATATACTATAGTATACTATAATATATTAGGATACTTCCCCACACCCCGATTTCGGGGTCCGAAGCTTGGGAGTCGATCCAGCAAGACGGTACCGGTGGTGCTTCACGGCGAGCAATACGAACATCACCTGGCCGCGTGCTGGAAGGATGTAAAGCCTCAGTTTTTAAGGGTTTAGGGTTTAGGCTGGCAGTCGATACGACATTCAACTGTAGGGGCTTGAATACTTTCATTCGTTTCACAGGGCTCCCCCATCACAACTATAACTAAACATTCCGACTATCTTTGTTTTAAGTACAAGCCGCTATATTGCTCCCTGACTGAACCTTGAAAGCCCCCTGTGGTCGTCCTTGCACGAGACCGCAGACTGGCCTCCTCGGTCTGGGTGAGGTGCCCTCATCCACCCACGGCAGCACGCATGGCAGCACGTCCGGGGCCCGGCTGAGTTGAGTTGAGTAGAGGGTTTAGGGATTATGATTTTGTACCAATGCAGACGGGTGAACATGAATAGTGTAGCCTGGCGCGACATGCCAGCATGATGCAACAGAAGGCACTAGAAGTTCGGATCAACCAGCAGTTTTAGTGGGTGACTTCTTGTTGTCGAGGCATGGCAAAAGCTCGAACATTCCCGCATCCCGAACAAGACGCACAAGACAAAAGCGAAATACAACAACTACTCTAAGCGAAGTGCTGTCAGTAGTTGAAGGAACAATTGCCCTAAACCCGAAACCGTATGGCAAAAGCTTGACGACATGTATCTGCCGTCTTACGAAGCCGGAGCTTTTTTGATGCATGCACCACAAGCTCAAGCCTTTCATGAGACACTGAGCCTTGTCTTTTTCTGGATCAGGGGTTGAAGGTTGGTGTTTCGGGTCTTTCTGTTTTCGGGTTCCGAGACCTCTTGTCATGTCAGGCATTCAGCAGCTACGCGCCGAAGAGGATTCCACAGGAGGCGCTTGAAGTTCCTGGCGGGTTGAACCTGCAAGGCTGCAGGGCCTCGCTGTTCAAGTTGCACTGCATTTCACTAGGACAGGGACGCGAAGGAGCCCCCCTTATCCCGAACTAAAAATCCCTTGAGAGGACATGTCGGAGAGCATGTGTCGAAATCCTAAACCCTAAACCCTAAAACTTGCGCACGTCTTGGAGCGCAGTGTCCCTGCAGTGCGACCTAGTCAGCGAAGCGGGCGGGAACCCTAAACCGTAAAGCCTAAACCACAAACCCTAACTAAGCCCTGAACCCTAAACCCTAGCCCCTAAGCCCTCAACCCTAACCCCTAAAGGGAACCCTAAACCCTAAAGCCCTTCAGGCGTGGTGACCACCGTCGTCACGGGCATGCCCATCGGCATTGGGGAGCCCTGCTTCGACAAGTTTGAGGCCGCTTTCGGGCCAGAACCTGGCCCACTTGTAGTACATTCATATAGGGTTCCTTTGAAGGGATACTATAAGGGTACTATAAGGGTTCTATAAAGGGTTTAGGGTTTAGAGTTTCCGAAAATGAGGGCGGCCTTATTTTGAGGGTCCGTATAATAAGGATCCTAGCATTGAGGGTACTCTATTAGGGTCCCCTAGTTTCGGAAACTCCCATATTAGTATAGTAAAGTACGGTATAGTATAGTATAGTATGCATAGTATGCTATGCTATATTATACTGCCTGTATATCATACCACAGTATTGGCTAGTATAGTATAGTAGAGATATTGTACCGCATAATGTCACATAGTTGTGCACTATACGATATGATAAAGTAGTCTAGCTTGGGGGGCATTGTATCAGAAGGAATACACGGCCTGAAAGCTATTAAGAAGATTTCATGGATTCGCTTAGTATAACCGTAGTATAATACGCATGAACCGAAACCCTGATTCGAACTACCAAATAGCCCTTGTGTAGTACTCCTTAGAGCAACACTTATAGATCCCCTTTTTGGGTCCCTTTCTTATCAGGAGTATCCCGTAAACACCGAACCCTCAACTCTAAAGTCTACATGCGCTTGAGTCCAGCAGTAGCGGCTCGAGCGACTCGAGAAACTTTCGTACGAACAATGTGCTATAAACTGTTATATGGTATTGTACAATAAAGTAAGTATGGTGTGACATAATGATGTAATGTGGCATATTCCAACAAAGAATAATCTTGTATATCGAAATAGAATCTACTATATAGTCTAGTATAGCCTAGTATAATACCATCCTCGCCCTTGGCGCCCATTCCGAAACCCTGAACCCTAAGCCCTAAGCCCTACAGAGACTTGTTTGCTTTGTCGCCCTGGCTGTGGTTTAGGGTTAAGGGTTTATTATTGAAAATTTCAAGCTGTACTCAGAAGTGGAATGTGTGGTGATGAATATCCGCACATGTCAGGGCATGGCTGCCGGCATACACTCAAACTCCGTGCTTAAAAAAGGGTTTATAGAACCTCTATAGCCTGATAGAGCCCTGCTGAAAGGCTTACAAAGCCTTTGAAGTGCCCCGCAAAGGACCCTGACGCATTCCTTGTAGAGGCCCTTCACCGCCCTAAGCCCACAGTAACCCTATACTTTCTAGAGCCCTTGTAGCACACAGCCTAAGTCCTACACCCTACACCCTTTTTCCTAAACCAAACCCTTAAGGAGCCCTGAAAGGAAACCTTAGGTTACTTTGGGCACAAGACAGGCGGAGCTCGCCAAGGCGATGATGTCGCTACCGGCGACCAAAGCCTTCGAGCGGCTCGGATCTTCCCGGGGCTTTCGCTTCGGGCTCAAAGGGGTTCCTTTACAGGTAAGAAGGTTCCTCTAAGGGTTCCTTTAACGGAGCAGGCGCAGAAAGGATCCGAAAGGAATACTCAATCCAGATCCTTTTTTGCTTTCGTCTTCAGGCACTAACTGTACTAGCTGTCGTTTGCGCAGGAACTCCTGCTGCAATTTCCTCGTTTTTCTTGCTGCCCTGCGTTTAGCCCCAAGCTCATTGCATGCGTACCAACACACAGGTGTAATTGGCATTTCTGCACCACGGTATGCTGTTATAGTTGGGCCGCTGGCAGCCAGACCGAAGTGCCGAAAACCCAAGCGACAAGTATGCAATCATTTGGTGGACAGTCTTTTTTTCGTTTTGCGCCTGCGACCTGCTTTAAGGGTCCTTTCAGAGTTCGTTTGAGGGGTTCTTGTCAGGGTGCCGGGTCAAGCTTTGATGCCTTGAGAGAGCACCAGCAAGAGGCACGAGGGCAAAGAACTCTGGTTGCCATCAGACATGCCTTTGGTAGTCAGGACAAGGAGGCTTTGCAACGACCGGGGATACACCCCCTAAACCCTAAACTTTTAAGCCCTAAACCCTAATTTTTGCTGAATAGTGATGACTCCAACTCTGCTTGCACGAGTTCTGAGTCTTTTCTGCTTAATGCGCCCGAAGAAGCCACTTGAGTGGCGTGCGGAGTTTCCAGGAATCTGCCCATGCACCCTCCCGAGCGTTCAGCAACGAAGGACGCGCCAACACTCTAAGAGGGTGTTGTTGGGAAATGTAATTGAGAAGGATGAATACACGGCACGAGACCATAGAAAACCCTTGAATAGTAGTGACCTTCGTACTAACCCCCAATACCTCATAGAAACCCCTATAGCAACCCTGAATAGAACCCTTGTATCCAACCCTCAAAGTAACGCCTACTTGGAGGGTCGGGGGACTCAGTAAGTAGGGTAGTAAGTAGACTTATAAGTACCCTAAAAGGGACCCTCACTGGGGTTATGGTACTTCTAAGTCCCTAAAATAACCAGTTACTAAGTCCCCCGACCCTCCAAGTATAGAAACCCTCGTAGGAAACGTCAGATCCAGCCCTCAAAGTATCCCTTATAGCCTTCTTATGTCCAAACCTCCAAGGACCCATGATAGCAACCCCTCAAGGAACCCTTGCAGCAACCCTTCTAGCCGGGACTAAGCCCAGGATCGGCGATGGTTTCGAGACCTGCCGAGCTCGCGGTTCGCAGAACAACGACCTCTTCACCAAAGGACGGCTTGGGGTTCAAGGTTGAGGGCCAGTGATGGTTTAGGGCCAGGGTCTTTAGGGAAGTTTGGGTCTTTAAGACTTTGTGAGAAGTTCCGGGCTTCGATCTGTGGGCTTCATGCTCACTCCCAGGCCGTTGTCCTTCCACCGTTTTTTTGTGGACACGTCTTAAGATGAAGCCCAGAATTTTCGCGGACAAGTGAAGTGGGTTTGTGGCATTTAAGTCTCTAAGTCTCGGAGTTTCTCGTCGCATGAATAGGTACTACTCGTAGCTTTCTGCCTGCCGACTGCCTCGGTGATGTGGTGTATTCTACATCCACGGGCTTCTTTCTGAGACGGGCGGAAGGGCGGCTTCTTGGCGTTCATGCCTGTCTCATGTTCCATCTTGATACGTGGCTATTGAAATCCCCGTATCGGGACCCTGCTCGCCCAATACGGCGTGGCTCCAACTGTGTCTGTTTCTGTTGCTTTGAGTGTGGGTTTGGGGTTCAGGGTTTAGGGTTTTGCGATTGTTCTTTTCTCTCGAGGGATCTTCAGCTTAAGCTTCAGTCAGTGGTCTTCTACAGCTTTTCCTTCGAACTCTGGCCTTAAAACGGGGCTACGAGTTTCGTGGGCGCTGGCCGGCACCTCAGTCCGTGCTGAAAAAGGGTTTTGCGATGGTTTGGGCTACCTTGAGCGAGCTCCGAAGCGTGTCACTCCACGCGAAGCCCGCAGCAAAACTGCTTGGAAGCCCCACATCCGGAAGAGGCTTGTTAAGGCTAAGGGTTGTCATACCCTGTGTGGGGTGAATGCCAGGGGCGAATGGCCTTCTCAAGTGCAAGACCAACCACGCAGGCCGGGAAGCCTTTGACCTTTCCGGATCCTTTCCACACCACAGTTCCTATTCGGAGGCCGAGTCTTTACGTAGTTGGTGACCTGCTGTGTCGTAAACTGTGCTGCAGAGGCCACTGCAAGGACACCTCTCCGTTACCCCAAGAGAGCTCAAGCCCAATGCCTCAGCGGAGCGTTTGTGGGAAAGCCGACGTCGTGTGGAGGTGGCACCCTAGGAGGCATCACCAGTGGTGTGACCAAGATGCACGAAGTGTCTGGTGCCTGTTGCGATGTCTCGCTTGTTATGTTGGAGTTCCGATGACAGGTTTGGGAAGTTCAGAGTTGCAGCGATGTTGTGCGGAAGAAGCTTCAGAAGTGTGAGAAGCGATGAGCACCCGCCGAAACAGCAGATAAGTCTCAGATAAAGAACACAAGTTCCTTCGACTCCCTTCCTTCTCCGCCACCACCACCTCTACTGCCACTACGACGACGATAACCACAAACGACCACGACGAAGAAAGGCGACCACGACCACGGCGAAGAAGACGACGACTACTACATACTACTACTGCACTGCTGCTACAACTGATGCTGCTGCTGCCACCACTACCACTACCTCGCCACTACCACGACCTCTACAACACGATCGCTACTCTTGCCGCAAATAGTTCCACTGCTGCTAGCACCACTATCCGCCTCCTAAGTCTGTGGGTGTGGGAACGAAGGGTACCAAGCTCTCGAGCCTTCGGATTTCCATTCGGCAAGCTTGGAAGCGCCAGCAGAACCTCATCACTCGGAGCCCGAGAGAGCGTAGACCTGGAGCCAACAAGCCTCAGGTGATTGAATCGATGTAGGAACCTGATTAAGAAACCTTGGGCCTTTATCAGGGTTCCTTATATAAATCCGACTTTTTTGGGGTTATAGGCCCAGGGTTTCTTAATCAGGTTCCTACATTAGTGGTGACGTTGTTGCCTTACAATCCCGAAACAGTTATTGCACAGAGCAGGCCAGAATGCAATCCGGAAATAGTTATTGCACAGCGTAGGCAACAATTTTCAGGGCCTCCTCTAAAAACCTTATAAACACAACCCGAGACCCGGGGCCCTAAATCCAACCTTAAACCAAAAACAGACCCTAAGCTCTAGACCCGCAAAACCCTATTCGTTATAGATCCCTTACAAGACCCCTTATAGCTCCTCTAAAGGAACCCCTAAACAGAGGCAAAACAAAAAAATCCGAGATAAACCCTGAACAAAACAAGCTCCTTTGAAGGAGCCCTAAACACAGGAAAACCAAAAAAACCTAAATAAACCTTGACAAAACAAGACACCCTCAACGGAGGAACCCTTGGTCTTTCGGGTCGGCATCAAGCCGGCGTCATCCATCTCCCAGGATCAGGTGCCCCCCTCCACGGGTTTTGTAAAGGCGTTATAAGGGTTTTTTGAAAGATTTTGAAGGGCCTTGTCGGGTTTTCATAAGGGTTCTATCGATTTTACAAGGGTTTTTATAAGGGTCTTGAAGGGTTTTGTAAGGTTTTTGCAGGGAGGCGGCTGCGGGGCCTCAATACCTATTTTCAGGACTAACTTGAGTATAGTCCCCCCTCCCCCCCCAACCCCTACCCCCCTAAGGGTCCCTATGACTTGAGACCTCCAGCTGCATTGCCCGCAGACTTCATTGCCTGTGTGCTTAGATTGCCATGCATGCGGTGGGCCAGAGCTCCGGTTGCAAAGTTGAGGGCTTAGGGGTTAGGGTTCGGAGGTTTAGGGTTCAGGGTTTTGGATTACAGGGGTCTTTGAGATTAAGCTGAAGCCCAAAATATGAACCTAAAGCTTGAAAACTCAACCTAAAACCCACACCGCACTGCTCTAAAGGAATTCTCGGGAGCACAGGACACTTGCACCTTCGACGGGGAGCCTCACACGCTGTCGGTGAAAGGACAGGGTCGGCGAAGCCGCTGGTGCTTGAAAGCTTCGTGGGATTTGAGAAGGGTGCTAAAGTGGCCCCAAATGGTGCCTTTTTCAAGGGTAGCATCAGGGTGATGAATCACGGTCGCTGTAAGGGTTTAGGCTTTGGCAGGACGACACGACCCGTGCGTTTTGCCCCGGGCGCCACCGCTGGTTGAGGGCATGCAGCTTGGCATCAAAGTTTGGTAGTGGTCCCAGCTTGGATGTCCAGCAGAAGATACCTTAGTTGCCTTAGTTGCAGGGGGTGAGTTTCCACTTGAGTTCTTTGGTATCCTCAGCACTACAGACGCTGTCAGAAAACACGAAGCCCTAAACCTTCAACTTCAACCATTGTCTTGATTTAGTGTGCTTTGGGAATTACTTTTGCTCGGATTCCCACTGTATTTGCTCAGACGCCCCCTGCATCTCTGGCAGCGCAAACGTTTCGAAACACATGCAAAGTCTCAGTCCCCAATCGTGTGATGTTAGTACAGTGACTGAGCAGACTTTGCATCTGTCGGTGGTGTATGGTCCGAGCATGGTTTGGTCGTCTTTTGTGAGTGGTCTCAGTCACTGTGGATGCGAGCTTGAGTCATGTGGAGCTTTGCCTGCCGCGAGCGAGTGTGGGAGTCGAAACTTTCAACCCAGCCAGGGTTTAGGGTTTAGGGTTTTTGGAGGCACTTCAGAGAGACCTCGTTCAAAAAAAGGGGTTTTTGGGGTTGACCTCATGTCAATTTGTGCAATTTGGTTTACAAGCAGGGGCCCATGGCCCGACGAGCAAGTCTACTTTGAGTTCTGCCCGTTTCCCAAGACCGTCATGGAAACTAGAGCAGCTCAACAACATGTAGGAGTTCGGCAGCAACATTACATTCTCCCCTTTCTGAGGACTGCGATGGTGCTCATTGATGCCGTGCTGCGGCAGCGAGCACGAATGGCAGCACCGTGCAAAACCCTCGGCGAGCTCGGCCAGTGTGACGGGCACGCATTCAGCAAAGCTTGCAGCCACGATTTATTCTAATGATTGAGGCCCCTATATCATTCTAGAACCCTACTATAGATCCCTTATAGACCCCTTTTTAAGGAGCCCTTTAAGGGAGCCCTATTCTAACTATTGAGGCCCCTATTGTCTGTTGGTTTCAGAGGTCTTGAAAGGTTCAGGGCTTGGTTTCGAGATTGCTTTTGATTCATTGCTTCTGAACCCGAGGCCCTGAAACCGATAAGCTTTAATCCTATCTTCTCAACCATATAAGTTAGGGTGCTTACTCCTATAAACAAACCATGAAGGCACACTAAATCCTATAAACCCTGAACGCCCTAAGCAAATCCTGAGGCCAGATTTTACACAGACCATGGACGCAAAGAGCTCCTGATGCCTCGCCCAAAGCCCTCAGGCGTCAACCCTGAACCTGCCAGCGCTTCTCCTAAACATGTCTAGAAACCCTAAACCCTGAACCCTAAACACTATGACACGCACAAATCGAGAAGTGTACCGAGAGGGAGCCCTAAACACCTAGACCCTGGACCCTAAACCCTAAACCGTAAATCCAAACATGATACGCACATGTCCAGGACCGCCTCCACCCGGAACCCTAAACCTCAAACCCTCAACCCTAATGGTGCCCTTTACTTCGAGGATCATGGGTAGTCATAAATGGGGCTCCTTTAAGGGTTGTGTAGCCTGTAAGGGTTTAAGGGTAGTTAAAAGAGGGGTTGTAAGTCCCCGACGATGGGTTATATTTAGAGCTACCCTGCTTATAATCCCACTTATAACTACCCATGAACCTCCAAGTATAGACCCTGAAACGGAGGCTTTAAAGCAACCCATACAGAGACAAGACCCCTAAAGTCCCTAAAGCCACAGGTGAGGGCAAGGCGACAAAAGCTTTGGCTGTCCGGAGCTCAGGGAGCTTAAAGCTGCTTTGAGCCAGCGCAGGGTGGAGAGTTGTCGGGTTTACTTACCTTTGGTTAGCAGGGAATGGAGGAATGGAGTACAATTACAACTACTATTACTACCATTCTTCCATACCCCATTAACCAAAGGTAAGTTTAGGGATGCGAACACCGGAGACGCCCCAAAGTCAGCAAAAGCCGTGAACCCCTTGGCCAAAAAAGCACCGCTGGTCCCTTCTTTACCGACAGTCCACATGCATGTACACGATATAGTAGTAGACTGCCACGTCTGCTTGGTGCAGTAAAGCGCCCATATAGTATCTGTACCTATCCATGACACACTGTGGCCGTTCAGTCAGGTTTCGGATGCACAGACTTTGTGGTTTCAATGCGTGGAAGAATAGCTACGGTCTAGGGTTGAGGGTTTAGAACACCATAATGACACCTGCACGACTTCGTCGTGGTCCTATGTAGGTGCAATTTCTCCTAAGCCCTATTTGCCATCCGAGCCGCTCCCTGTGCTGTACCGAAGCCTCACAGTCTGGGGCACTGCATATCAACCCTTTTTCTCAGTGTTACCCAACCTCTATGAAACCTTTATGGAACCCTACATTACCCTATGATACGCTGTAAAGTCTGTATAAAACCTGTCGAAATTTGGTTGGAACCCGATTAGACCCTGTAAAACCTTAAATATCAAAGATGCAAAGCAGCCACGTGAATCCCGGCAAGAGCGCTAGAACCTCATAAGTCGTAAGCATCCTCACAAACCATGTGAAGCCCTATAAAACCTTGTAAAGCCATGTAGAACCCTACAAGATCCAATGCAAAACCCATTGTAACGCCATGCGAAACCCTACAAGTTCCGTATACCAGAGTAGAAACATGAAAACCGTGCAGGACCCGTATGAAGCCTTTGTAAATTTGCAGGTTCATGGGCTATTATAAGTGGGTCTATAAGTCCCACAATCTGGGTTATGAGTATAGTTACCCTACTTATAACTCCACTTATAACTGCCCATGAACCTCCAAGTAGAGTCCTGAAACCAAGGCCGAGCCTCCAACGAAGATGGCCAAGAGCAGCTGAAGGTTGGCGATGGCTGGTGAGCTGCAAGAAGACACAAGGGGCTTGGTGGGTTTAGGTGGGTTCAGGGCTTCGGAGTTTGAGGTTGCCAGCGCTTGCAATTTATTCGGTTTAGAGGCTTCAGGGCTTTGGAATCTAGGGTCAAAAACTATACGGGCTTGTAGTTGAGAGGGTTTAGGGCTTGGGTTCAGGGTCGCGTGTGCTTCTTTTTTTTGGTTGGAGTTTCCACGAGGGTGTTAGAGGCTTGTTGTAGATTGTAGGTTGTTTATAGGGATTCTACAAGGGTCCTATAAGTTCTTTGTTACACACATGGAAGCCGTGATTCCATAAGGGACAAGAAGAGGTTTAGATTTAGCCTCAGGACTGGTATGACGTTTGTGCTATCTAATAACGTGTCACGTGTCATGTCTATGCATCAACTCGCCGTGCGTGTTCTGGTAAGAGTCGTTGAAGCTTGCGGCGTCAGGGGTGACCGCAGGGTTTTTTGCAGGTTTTTCCAAGTTTTAAGCTTTACTGGCCTTTTGACGTGAAGACGATTTCCAGGCAGAAGATACAGCTTACCTTTGAGCACTTGCAGGTTCATGGGTACATAAGTGGCTTACACAATATGAGTTGTTATTACCACTTATAGCTTCACTCAGAACTACCCGAGCAAGCCTTGAACCCTACACCAAATTAGTATTAGTATTAGTATTAATATTAGTATTAGTATAAGTATTTAGTATAAGTAGTCGTACTAGCATTAGTATTGGTATTGGTATTAGTATTAGTATTAATATCATTATTATTATTATTATTATTACTATTATTATTATTATTATTATTAGTATGGGGCTTTGGGACCGAGACAGCAGCGCTCGAGCTTCTCTTCTCAGCAACCCCCACCCAAGGTGTCAGCGGAGCCGATGCCTCTGAGCTGAACTGCGGCTTAGTGAACTTTCGATGCCATGACAGGCCTGCGTAGAACACTAGGGCATGATATGACTGATATTGGTGTTCGTTGCCGTGAGTTTGGGGAGACCAAAAAGCTCTCGACCCGTAGACGCTCTTTAACAAAGTCCTGTAAGAATAAAAGGTCTGAGATTTTCTGTGTCAGGGCGAGTTTTGGTAATTGATCTTGAACGCGAGGAGCAATAAAAGTCTCGTATGTGCCCCAAGCGAAGGATTTCTTCGCCAGCAGCAGACAGACAAGTGATAAGCAGAGATGCTCTGTTGCTGCCCTGGTTGCTTAGGTCAGATATTTGGATCCCACTATCGCAGGAAAATCAAAAGCTCCCGCAGGCAGCAAGCTCAAGCCAGTCATCAATCCTAAAACCTGCTAGAGCCCTTTTGAAATTTCGTAGAGCCTCGAGTACTTGCAAAAACCAGTATGGAGGCCCCTATGAAACACAAAAACAACGGAAAGCACTTATTTTTCCCTTTTGGAGATCCTTATCGGAACCCTTAAAAAATCCGGAAAGTGCTGGCACCTTGCAATTGCTCCTTGCGGTTTCTCGTGAAGCCCGGGATGCCCCAAGCTTTTCCGCTGGCGTGGTGCCAGCTATCGCGCAAAAAAAAGGTGCTGCTACATTCGGGCTCCTTTATGGGGTGTGTGTAAGGGTCTCACATGCTTTGGAGTGAACTTTTCCGAACAAACGGTCCCCCAGTAGGAAAACATAGCCAATATAGGAGCCTTCATAATTAGAGTAGGGTTTTGGGGGGGTCTATGATACTATAACTATAATAAGGAACCCCTAAAACTCCATTCTAATTATGGGTATATGATACTATAACTATAATAAGGAACCCGTAAAACCCCATTCTAATTATTACGGCCCCTGCATTGCGTGCGACCCTCCAGGAGACATTGCTTGAAGGTTCATGGGCAGCTACACGGGAGTTTCCGAAAAAATGAGGGGTACCTCAGTTTGGGGTCCTTATGATGAGGATCCTACTATCAGTTACTATCAGGGTACTACATTAGGGTCCCCGATCTTCGGAAACTCCCATATGGGTGGTTGTCAAAATTAGGGACCATAGTTTTGACAACCACCCATATTAGGGGATTTGTAACTCCACTTAAAGCTACCCATGAACCTCCAAGCAGACTGAGAGACCGAATCCTACACCCAGATCATCATCTACATGCATTGCATTCTGATACTTCCGAAGATTCAGCATTCAGGAACCCAAACCCCAAACTCGAAACCCCAAATCTCAAACCCCCAAACTCTAAACCCTAAATCTTAAATCCGAAACAACCCGAAACCCCAAACCCCCAAACTCTAAACCCTAAATCTTAAATCCGAAACCCCATCCTCCCTGCGCCCTAAGGAGCTCAAAAAAAAAGCCCCTAAAGCCTAGACATGTGTGTTTAGCCTTGCCTGCGTAGTGCGAGAGTGAGCGACGAAAGCTTAAGCTCCAGGAGTTTTAGGTTTTACGGTTGAGGGATTGTTCTGTATAGGGTGTTTAGAATTTGGGTTTAGGGGTTTTGAGACAGCTGTCCTGGCGTGACGTTGCAAGCCAGTTGCAAAAAAGGGTTTTCGGCTAAGGTTTAGGGGTTTAGGGGTTAAGGGTTCTGGGCTAAGGTTTAAGGGTTTAGGGTTTAGGGTTTTGGGCTAGGTTCGGTTCCCATCCAACGTTGACACGAAAGCCGCATTTGCCTTCAAAGCTTCGCTTCAAGTCCGACCGCCGAATTCCTTCCTGCCCGTGACTGCAAGTCAGACTTGAAACCTTGAGCCCCATCCCTGAGCCCTAAACCCTAACCCCTAAGCCCTAAGCCCTAAACCCCAAACTAAACCCTAAACTGCCTTGTGCGAGTGGAGTCGAAACCCCTAAACCCCTAAGCCTCAAGGCTTATCCCTTGAGGCCTGGCCTTGGAAGCCCGGCGAGTTCCTCAGTTTGCAGGGTTACTTGGGGGCTTCGTGGCTAGTTCTAAGTATTCGGAGGGTCGGGGGCCTAAAAGGGACCCTAATTTGGGTTATGGTACTTATAAGTCTCTAAAATAACCAGTTACTAAGTCTTCCGACCCTCCAAGTACTTGGGAGCTTCGTGGCTAGTTCTAAGTAGGGTTATGAATCAAAATTCCCACGTCTAACTAGCCATGAACCTCCAAGTAGGGTTTAGGGCTGGAGCCGAGTTTTGCCAGGGTTTCGAATAGAGTTTTATGCAGAGTTTGCTTGATAGGGTGTTCTTCTGGTTTCAATGTGGGCCCCTGATTAGTAGTCCCCTTTTGTTGCTCATCAGATAGTGGTTGTAAAACTTATCAGGCAACCGCATCAACGGCCGGCAACATGAGTCTGAGTTTGGGAGTTTACGGGCGTAGGGGTTGTGGGTTTAGGGTTTGTTGGTGGGAGCTTCCGGAAAGGGTTTGCAGCTGCTCTGGATGATGGGCCACGGGTATATCAGAGGGTTCAGGGTTCAGGGTTTAGGGGTTTAGGGGTAGCCGTGTGGCACGAGTCCACAGCACAGTCGGCGCCTCGGTTCCTGGCATATGCGTAGTCCAGGTGTAAAAGGGGTTCAGGGTTTAGGGTGTAATAGCGTGACGTTGCAAGCCAGTTGCAAAAGGGTTTAGGGTGACAAAAGTTCTGGAAATAGTTAGTGAACAGTCAGTGCCACACAAAAAGGCGCCGATAATTACTCGTATCATGATGATTAGAACGACACCGCTTTTCGGGCACGATGGTTTCACGTTCATGCTACTACACGATGCCATGTTTAGAAGGAACCTTGGTCTGGCTACGGTGGGTTCGATAGAAGCTTCACATTTTCGGGCTCCTCAAAGGGATCTATAAGGGTTCTATCAGGGAATTAAGGAATATACCTTTTCCACACCTGACATAAGAGAGATCCTCGAGCAGCCGGAGCCCTATCTAAGAGTGCCGGTGCGGTTTAAGGTTTCGGGTTTAGCTTGGGTACGACCCCCACTCAGTAATAGCTGAATAATAGTAGTCGCCCTATTATAGACTCTTACTGTATGGGGGCAGTACCTAAGGTTTAGGGTTTGTTGGCTCCGCAAACACGGGTGTGGCCGGCTATTGGAGGCACTTCACAAAGACCTCGTTCAAAAAAAGGTTTGTTGGCTACCACGACGCCAAACCTGGTTTGATTTCAGAAGCTTGATCCGAATTATCAGCAATACTCGCCGCCTAAGGTTCCTCATTATGATTGCAGTGGCAGTATGATACACCACAAAGCCCCAAGAAGCCTAAACCCGAATCACTAGAATGGGTTCTTGGGGCACAGTCTGAAGTTTAGTTTCGGGTCAGGGCTATATGGGACTTTCCGACAAAATACGGGACCCCAATATAGCAGCCGAAATAGTAGGATCCTTATTATAGGAACCCCAAAACATGGTACCCCTAATTTCCGGAAACTCCCATATTGTTTTTTTGGGACAGGGTCTTGAGGCCCGGTGGGAGGTTTCGGGCTTTGGTGTTTAGAGTCTTGGGGCACGTTGAGGGTTTAAGGGTTTAGGGGTTTAGGATTTAGGGGTTTAGGGTTTAAGGTTTAGGGCTTTAGGGTTTGGGGAATTACAGCGTAAGTATGTGGGGAGGGGACAACTACGAGGAGAGATTCTGCCCCAACGCGCCCAAGAGTCGAAGCTCGGTGGCTTCGAGCTCCTGTTAAGGTCACAGAGCGTCGAGAAGTTAGTTTCTGATTCTGATGTCATTGTCTTTGCTTGGAGTTGTTGAAACTTATTTTTGTACTCTAATGCTTCCTTTTTCAGTGTATTTTCTCTTCTACTCTTCTGCTTATTCTCCTGTAAACTTTGTGTGTTGTTTGAGGACAGAGAGGTATCACAACCCAAAACCACGAACCATCTAACGCACCCCAAGCACTCAACCCTATGTCCTATACCTAAAATCGAGGATGCAGAAGATCGGCTTGGGTCTAATAGCAGCGAGCAGCTACCCACTGGCCCATGGAAGAATCCGGCCGCCTCAGCAATTTCGTAAACGAGCATGTGGTTCCTCCGAACCTTAAACTCACCCAAACCTCGAGCCAGCCTCGCGCCCAATCTTCCACCCCAAAGCTCACATGAGCCCACAACCAGCCGGCAAGCCCAAGCCTAGGAAGCAAGAGCCACAAGCCCATCCACCGTCTCAAACCTCTCAGCCCAAATCTGACGGCTTGTTCTCTCTTCCCCAGCATCACCTCCCAGACAGCCTTACATAGAAAAAACCCCAAAGCAGCGTCGATACGCCCATGGCCATCATCGGCCCGGCACCGCTTCTCCGCCACGATGAGAGGGGTTGCCGGAGCCCTGAAACCTTCTGACTTGGGGTTTCAGCCTGGTTCCATTGGAGGTCGCTGCTATAGGGACCTTAATAATTACCTAGACTATTTTGGGGTTCCTTTTTATATTAAATTAAAGCAGTACTGGGGCTAGTAGTAGCAGCCAGACCAGCAGCAGTGGCAGCAAAAGTCGGGGTAGCAGCCGCACCAGTGGCAGAAGCAGCCGGAGCGGAAGAAGCGGAACCAGAAGCAGCAGGAGCAGTTGAGGTAGCAGGGGCAGTGGCAGTTGTAGTAGCTGTCAATGATGTCACATTTATCTCCATCGTCGTCGTATTCGTCGCCGTCTCGAAAAATTTTCATTCTGTTGATGATATAAACCCCGCATTACCCTCAGGACCCTAAACTATGGGAATTATGGTATATTTCTTATTACGGGTAATGCAGGATTTATATCATCAACCCTTTTGGCCCATTGGAAGGATTATTGCCAGAGACTCCAGTATCCCTTAATTAAGGAATATGCCCTTTTTATAGTAGGATCCCGAATATGATTTCAGGAATATTCCTTAATTAAGGGATATTGGAGTCCCCTAAACCCTAAACCCCATAGATCCCTTCTAGACCCCTTAAGGAACCCTACATATTCCTTAATTAAGGGATATTGGAGTCTCTGGGTTCTTAGTACAGTAGAAGCCCAAAAGTTGGAAACCCCATAGCCTCAACCCTTAAGACTAATGTATAGGGAATCCCAGCACTATTTGGCCTTTATCCGGTTTCCAACTTTATGGGGTTTAAAACCCTAAAGCCCCTATAGATCCCTTAAAGGAAGCCCTTAAAGGTACCCTTAATAGATCCCTTTAAAGGAACCCTAGGATTTAGATCATTAGTAAGCCCGGGCAGGCCTGCCAGGGGACTCTGGGATTTCCTGCAAACGGGCTTGGAGGATGTTGGGGGTTCCTTTAAGTGTTCCTTAAAGGGGGGTATTGTAGGGGATCTATACACTGTTTTCGGGTGTTCCTTTCCTCCGCATTCCGAGATCTGTACGCAGTTTGGGGTTAGGGTTTATCATCTGTCCCGGAAGCTAATCTTTGCACCTCAGTCTCAATCCTTGCTTGGCGCCAAAGCTCGGAGAGCAAGCCTAACCCCAAAACCTAACCCCTCAACCTTAAACTTTACCTACTTGTAGCAGCAGTTGGAAAAGGGCCGCCAAAAAAGCAAAACAGCCTTAAACGAAGCAGCGAGGTCTGGAACTGCAGGAAGAAGGCTTGACGGTGCTACGGCGAGCGCTTCGGAAGCATTTGTGGCCCTTCATTTCTGTCTGCCGGCGAAGAAGCTTATGTACATCATTTGCCCCGAAACTTTGATTTCGAGGTTTGAGTCTAGCTCAACTCAAGCAGCTCAAAACTTTTCAAAGCTTTAACCCTCCGCTGTCCCCGGTTTTGGGTACAAGTAGTATTGAAAAGGCGTCTGCACAATCTAAACCTATATAGACCCAATACCCGAAACCCTCCGCAAGACCATTGTATCAAGCTTCTTTATGTAGTCCTTATTCCTGTTCATGTTGTGGGATGTCTTGAAAGACCCCTGAATGACCCTTGTAAAGGTGGGCTCGCCCTTGCACGTGGCCTTCGCAATTGGGGGCTCGCGCTGCGGGAAAAGCACGGCTTGTGGCCGGCCAATAATGTTAGACTTCTCGCAATGGACCCAGAGACTCCCTATCATAATTTAAGGAATATTCCTGAATTAAGGGGTATTGGAGTCTCTGGGGAGGGCTGGGAGTGTCGTGAATAGCTGTAGGTTTTGCTGAGGCCTTCAGGCGATTGCAGAAATCCCGATGCAAAGCAGCAGGGATATCTGAGACTTGTGTGCTAGCTTGTGCAGATATTGGAGTCTCAGAGTTTGGGGTTCGCCTAGGTTTTAGCACACCCTGCAGCCGCACAGCCCTAAAGTCAAAACCATAATCTTAAAGCCAGCAGGTTTCCCTTCAGCCTGTGCCTAGGCTCCCAGTGTTTTTTCGAAACATGAGCCTTCATGTGCAACTCGAATCCCCGACGAATGGGAACCTATTTCCAAGGACCCTGTATACGGAAATCACAAGAGGGACCCCCTTTTAGGGGTTTAGGGCTTAGGCTTTGGACTCAACCAACCTCAGAAAGCCTGAACTCAAAAACTTGAAATTTGTTTTGAGCTGGAGCTCACTGCAGCGGTTGCTCGATCTCTGAGAATCCCGAGATCGAAGTTCTAAGGTCCCTCATTCAGGTACTATAGAAGCCGAACTAATTCGTGCTATTGTTCCGTTCCTCCCTTATAGTCCCGATGTAGTATTATGTAGTAAATTAAACGCGAGGAGAGGATATTGGGGTAGAGTATAGTATATTTATGATAAGGAGCCATACAGAATAACGTGAGCACCTCCCCAGGCTTCTACATTGGGGATTCTTGGGGTCAAAAGCCGCAGGGATAGTCATCAGCTTGCCACTTCCGGGCCGTACTCGTCCCTGGCCATGAAGTTCTGAAGCCTCCAAAGCCGAACCAGAAACACCTTGACGGCTTAACTCACCCAGGTGTCGCACTAAACATAGCACCCAAACCGCTCAATCCTCACCTAGACCCTAAACCCTAAACCCGAAACCCGAAACCCTAAACCTTAAACCCCTAAACCCTAAGCCCTAAACCCCTAAACCCTAACCTAAACCCTAAGCCCCTAAACCCTAAACCCTATACCCCTAAACCCCTAAACCCTAAGCCCCTAAACCTCCGTCACCAAACCCACCAAACCCCCGAAGCGGCAAACCTCGCCACCATCTGATCTTCGCCTGAAAGCACTAGGCAATGCCTTGCTCTTGGGCGCTGATTCCGGCGACAGGACCTCACCTGGCGTTTAGGGTTTAAAGTGGGGGTTTAGGATAGGATTTAAGGTTTAGGATGTTGGGTGCCCCCTCTCAGATATCACCTTCCTGTCCAGAGGAGCTGCTTTGAAACGGGGAGCGCTTTTGACCCGGTTACCATCGGCGTGGATGCCGCGCTTCTTAAAGGAGTCGAAGTTTCAGAGTTTCTGTGCGCATTTCTTGATGATTCGTGGCTACGAACTTTTAGCTCCGATGTGATTTTGGCTCCTGGGGAGCTTCTGGTCTCAAAATCCAAGGCCGAACCTTGGAGTAGAAGAAGCGGGTGCAGAGTCATGGTCATCACTATCATGATCAACTAAACCCTACACCGTACCGACTTACCGGTCTTTCGTAAATTGGCCCACGTGCCTTTCGCTGTACCGGATTTCAGTCGCCTGGCTTTTCCTAGTTGCGAGTGCTGAAGCCCTACCTGGAGGTTCATGGGTAGCTATAAGTGGGGTTATAAGTAGGGGTTATAAGTGGGTTACAAGTAGGGCAACTTTAGGTACAGTAGTATAACCTATATTAGGAGACTTATAACACCGCTTTTAACTACCCAGGAACCTCCAAGTACACTTTTAACCGCTAGGCTCCAAAGCGGGGTTCGGAGAGGACGCTTAGACCCGGAGACCCCGAAGCCGAAGGTTGCTGCGCGGCGCCTGCCTGGCGGAGGAGCTTTGGTCCTGGCAGACTGCTGCTCAGCCGTGAAGTTGGAGTTGTAGGGCTTTTTTTGGGTATAAGAAGGCGGATAATTATCCACAGAGTTTTGGTGTTCAGGGTTATGGATTGCTTTTTGTTTTAATGCGGGTAAGCCCCAAGTAATTTTTGTTTATATGTAGTGAAGGCAACTAAACCTTCTTGTCGCCCTCCGTAACGTACTTCGTAGCAGGAGTTGGGGCTTCCGCTCCAGGTACCCTCTTGGTGCTCTCGCGCACTTTTGATTCAGTGGGCTCTTATAGTCTATATATTGTAGTATGTTATGATCTGTCATAGTATATTATGATATATAGACACATATACATGTATATACATATGTATATATATATATATACATACATACATATATATATTTTTTTATTTCTATATATTCTTTCAAGCCTGAAACGTGAGACAAGAGCATACCCTGATTGTTGACGAGGTGTTGAACCTCGCGGCGTTTCGAAGTGTACGATCTTAACATGGAGGCCTCAATAATTACCAAGATTTTTCGGTAAACCCCCAAGATCCCCCAAGGCCCCATCCTAGCCCTCGAGATCTGGGATAGGTTCCTGGGTGCTTTGGAAAAAGGATTTGGAGCCCTAACCTACACCCTAAGCCCGAGTTCCTAAACCCTATAAACCTTATAACCCATATTAGTGGACTTATAACTTATATAACCCTCGAAAATCACCCTAACTTCAACGCTCATAGATTCTTTAAAGGAGCCCTACATATAACCCGACTTATAACTACCCATAAGCCCCCAAGCACGGGCGGAGGCGAAGGGGCCTTTCACCTCTGTGGCTCCACACTGAATGCGCGGGGCTTCGGGGACGTGGGCTTCCTCGCCTACCACCTCAGCGCCTCGGGCGGTTTAGGAGTGTTTAGGTTTTATGGTTGCGGAGACCTCTGACGCGAATTTGTGTGTAGAAGGCGCTGACCACAGACCGTGTACCCTAATCTACACGCCTCAAACTACCCCGAAAGACTAAACCCCCTGTTCCCTAAACCCTGCACAATCCAGCCTGGTGAAAAAGGCGTAGTAACTCGTCCTCGTCCCTCACAACCCGGTTCCAACCTCTCTGTGTTGTATTGCTAGACTGGTCAAAGGCTCCACAGTGATCCATGTTTCGATGGGCAGCATCGACGAGCCTCTTGGACATCAAAAACCACCTCAAAAAACCCTAAGCCCTACAGCCTACACCCTGGACCGAACCCGTACTCTGAAGAAGGAGAGTTTCAGGGCAACAAGCCAGGAACCACTTAAGTAGCTACGCTTGAAACCCTGCCTCAAACTTTATGTTGCTGCCTTTGCAGCCCAGTCAGCTAAGTGAGAGGGATAAAAGAACGCCGAACCCTAACTCCTAAACCCTACTGCCAGCCCTAGGTGGCCTGCAAGGGTTGTTCGGGCAAGCCGTTAACACAACCTTCCAACCCCCATTTAATGCAGAAAGTAAGTTGCTGCCTGTAAGCTGAATCCGAGACCCTCTAAGCACACGGGGGTTTCCGAAAATAGGGGACCCAAATATAGTACCCGAAATAGAAGGCTCCTATATTAAGGACCCCTAAATAAGGTGCCCCTAATTTCCGGAAACTTCCACACCAATCGACTTCTTACAGAACCTCTATAGAAACCGGTCCATAACCCTGGTAGAAAGCCGGAGCCGATGGAAAGCTTACAGTAATCCTAAGCCCTACAACCCCAACGCCCCAATGCCGTACAGCGCTAAACCCCAAGACCTGAAAGCCTTTGGCCTTTGACAAACCCTAAACCCTCAAGGACACTAAAAAGGACTTCAGACAAAAGTTCTAAGGGAACCCTTGAGCCCTGAAGCCCTGACCCTGAAAGGCACCTCACGGAAAACCGGAGGTGCCTCTGAAGGGAACCCTTTAAACACCCCCGTAAACCCTAAACCCCATAAAGGCCCCCATAAAGGCCTTATGGCAGTTCAGACGGATGGGCAGCCGCAAAAAGGGGCTCAAAAAAAAACCATAAAAGGAACACCCAAAACAAACGGCATGAGCCCCAAAAAGCCTAAACAGGCGGGATCTCGAAGCGCTCGGCCACCTCGCCACCGACGCTGCGGAGCTGCGCTGCGACGCGCCCGAGCGCCCCGGAGGTTTTCATTGATTTTTTTTTTGTCTGGTTAGTTTTCGAGTGTTTGGCTTTAGCTGTGTTGTTTTTAAGGGGTTTGAGCTGTTTCTGTAAGGTATTCGGGGTTGAAGAATTCGCGTTTTGTTGTTAAAGGGCTTTAAGCTGTTTTTTTTGCGATCCTGCAGTTAGTGTTCTTGTTTGCCGCCATGTTTGTCATTATTGCAACTGATGATATTTTCAAGATAAAGCCGTAGTGTTATCTGTTGGCCACAAAACACTGCAGCCCAAACCCCACGCTCTCGACCGTAAACTCTATAAGAAAGCAAAAGACAAGAAACTCCCTAAATCCCCTCAGTATGAAACCATACGCTCTACCCCAAAACGCAAAGGACACTCTATACGTTTGAAGATCAGGTGCCTCAGACCTGACGCATCACCGCCGGAACTGCTTCTCCTGGTGAATGGAGCGCGCTTCGAGCTGGGCGGGGCGTTTCCGTTTTTTGAGGACTTTAGGGTTTTGGTTGGTGACGCCATCTGACGTCCCCTGAATCTTATATAACTGCTAGTGCAAGGCAGGTGGGGGTTTGGGAAGCAGTAGATGGGAGTTTCCGAAAATTAGGGGTGCCTTATTTCGGGGTCTCTATAATGAGGATCCTACTATTTAGGCTACTATATTAGGGCCCCCCATGTTCGGAAACTCCCTAATCCGAAACTCGAAGCTCCAAAAAAGGCCCTGAGCCTGTTTCCGAAAGCCCCAAGAGCCACTCCTCCTCTCAAAGCCTCTCAGAGTCGGGGCGAGAGATGGGGGTTTCCGAAAATGGGGGATCCTAATATAGTAGCCTAAAGAGTGAGATCCTTATTATAAGGGCCCCAAAATAAGGTACCCCCTATTTTCGGAAACTCCCAGATAGAGCTGGATTAGTACGGAACCTGTGAGAAAGTTGACGGTCATGAAGCAGGCGATGCTGTCGCGCGCCGGCTTCTGCAGACGCTTTGCGATGAATTGGCAGCCATCTTTTGCGTGGTGTTGCGGATGGAGTTGCTTTGATCTGGGTGAGAGAGCAGGATGCATTAGGAACCCGCAGCCGCACGCGTCAACTGTACTGTGCAAACGTCACGCAGTTTGCATCAGCATGTGCTTGAGAACCCCAAAGCCTTCAACCTGAGCCCCAAACCCTTGGACCTGCCGTGCCTGCCTGGGCTGGCACGATGTGGGAGCCAAGAGCAACAGTTATGTTCAGATGGTAGATTACTTGCTGGCTTGCCCCCTTGATTGCAATTATCATAAGAACAATAATACTAATAACAATAAAACAAATGACCAGAATGAAGCATGATTGACGTGCTTTTTCTTATTCTTCTTAGTTAGTAGTCTAATTGTTATCTTGCTTGCCCTTCGTCTAGATGTTGCTTGCCCTTCGTCTAGGTACCTACAGTGTGAAAATGCATGATTGGTTTTTGCTACCCACCGGCCGACCGTCTACTATGTGTCTCTTGTCGATATCTCTGTATTTACGGAAGTGCTCGGTGCGTGTAGATCTACTTTCGGCTTACAAGTATCGGAACTAGGCTTGCAGGCCTTTTCTCCCATAGTTACCATGCGTAGAACCCTACTTGCTATGTCCCCTGATCCCGAAGAAGGCCGAGGAGCCGTAATCCCGGTTTCAGCCTTTTTTGCTCGCGTGATTCAGTTCTGGGTTCTGGCATAGGAGCTGGATTTAAGCAACTACGTATATGTGGCAGTTTAAGTTTCAATAGACCTTGAGAAGTGCTTTCGCGTCTCGCAGGAACTGATCGTAGCAACCGTTTAGCATTGCAGCTCAAAAAGATCTGTAAGTCCCAGTGTGAAGCTAAAGCCTAAACCCTGCTTCGCAGCTGAGGCCCCCAACAGGGTCGGGCCGGCAGTGTGCTCGCTCGGCCATCGCCCGCGCTTTCGGCGCCTCGGAGGGAGAGATTACTTGGAGGGTCGGGGGACTTAGTAACTGGTTATGTTAGGGATTTATAAGTACAATAACCGCAATTAGGGTACTTATAAGTCTACTTACTACCTACTTACTAAGTCCCCCGACCCTCCAAGTAGGGTTTGGGGTGCAGGGTGTCCAGAGATTTCAAAACCACTGAAGCAAGGAATATCCTTCAACTCATAGTAGGGTACGTATAGGACTTGCTTTTGAAGGGATATTCCTTACCGAAGAGGCCTTGGGGTCTCTGGATGTCGGGGTACTACGGGGCCTCGGGGTTCAGGCTGTTGGAGTTGAGGGTTTGGAAGGGCTCGTGAGGAGCCTACTCCGATTCTGCTCCCTTGTGCTATCTGGACTCTGGGTAAAGTTGAGGTTCGCCTTCTGGATGTGATGATGATGGAGTCTTTGCAAGGGCAGGGGGGGATCGCGCTGTCATAGAGATCGAGGTGAAGGGGCTTCTGAATCCCCTGGCGTGGCTCGGGCATGCGGCCCTCTGGGTTTTCAGGCTTCTGGCCTTCTAAGGGTTCGGGGTCGGATGCAACTCCGAAGTGCACAGCGAAACCCGGCTTCATCAACAGGGCTTGAACATGACAGGTGGTCCTTCGGCCTGGAGAAACACAGAGGGATTCATGGGTAGTAAAAAGTAGGGTAACAACTCCCCTAATATGGGTTATAAGTGTAGTTACCATACTTAGAACCGTACTTATAACTACCCAGGAACCTCCAAGTATCTCCTATCGCCTCAATCCCTCCGAAGCCTCTTCTTGGAGGGTCGGGGGACTTAGTAAGTAGGTAGTAAGTAGACTTATAAGTACCCTAAAAGGGACCCTACTTGGGGTTATGGTACTTATAAGTCCCTAAAATAACCAGTTACTAAGTCCCCCGACCCTCCAAGTTCTTCCCAGCCACAAGGTGCAGATCCCTCTCTGGAGGCTCTGCCCAGCTGCGAGAACTGGGGCTATTGGCCCAAGGCGGCCGATTGTGTTTTCAAGATTTCCTTAACGGTTTTGGGAGTTTAGGGGGATCTGGCTAGCCCCAAGCCCAGTGGCAAAAAAGGATATAGAACCCTGAAAACATGAGGAGACTTCAATGCAACCTATAAACATCTATAAACCCCAGGTTCTAAACCTAAGCCCAACCCCGAACTCCCAAGGCAACCCTAAACGCAAAACCCTAAACCCTAAAGCCTGAAACATTCCAGCCTTAGGAGAGAGAACAAAAAGCCCAAAGCCTAAGCCCTAAACCCAAAGCCCTAAAGCCTAAACCCTAAGCCCTAAACCCGAAGCCCTAAACCCTATAAGAACTAAAACCTAAACCCTAAGCCCTAAAGCCTAAGCCCTCAACCCTAAGCCCTAAGCCCTAAACCCTAAGCCCTAAACCTTTCACGAGGCAAGAGGGGAGAACATGGGCCAGCCTTGAACAGCGCTACGCCCCAAACCCTAAGCCCTAAACCCTAAACCTGCAGGTGGAGCGGTTGCGGGAGCAACTCCTTGAGGTTCCTCCGGTGGTCGACGGCGTGCTGCAGGCCACATGTGGCGGTTTCTGTAAAGGTTCTTTTAAGGGTTCCTCTCAGGGTTCTAAACGGGGTTTAGAGTTTAGGATTTTTAGAGTTTGGGGTTTAGTGGTGTAGCGGGGTTTGGGGTTTGAGAGATTTGAAACGTTTCCCATCACCGAGGCTAGTCCGATATGAATATGCACCAAAACCTCATTCCAATTGTTAAGACCCCGATATTAACGGTTTCTGTGTAGGTGGCAGGAGAAAGGAGCCTTTTACAGTTTCTTGATGCCTCGCTAGTCTGGAGCTCCTTCGTAAAGTACCTTCTTAACTAAGCCTTAATGCACAAGACCCTAAACACAGAAATGGAAATCCGATGGTTTCAGTAGGCCCCTCTTGGAGCTCTGTGAGAGCTCCATCCAAAAGTTTCAATCGACCCAGTGAGCCCCGATACCTCTTCAATAAGGAATACTCTCTCCAACATGAGGGATCTTTACTACGAGGTAAGGGGTTTAGGGTTTAGGGTTTAAGGTTCAGGCGTCCTTGCAAGCAAGCCTGCAGCAAAAAGGTTTAAAGAATACTGATTGCAAGATGAGAGATCTTCACTACGATGTAAGGTATTCACTCTTTATGTTATCCAGGGATCCTTTGTGCATTCAAACTACGGAGCTCGGACGAAGTTGGACTCTTTGCCGTGCGAGGCCTCTGGGAGCCAGGTGGCGCGGCGCCTGGAGGCGCTGGTGGCACACTTGGCCGGCGCTGAGTCCCCAGGTGTGGATGCGGGTATTAGGTTTCGGTACAAGGGTTTAGGGTTTCGTCAATCTCGAACTCTAAGACCCAAGTACCAGATCCTCCTGTTCCCCACACCCGCTAAACCCTAGAGGGAAAACTTCAGCTCTTGATTAATCGTGTCGGTGCGGATCTTCCAGGCATCCGCCAGTCGACATTGCATTGCCCAAGCCTGCGTGAAGTCTTGCGTGCCTAGTGCGAGTTGTGAGAATCGAAATCTTATACCCCAAACCGCCAGAACCCATTGTTCCCTTCAGCTGCGGGTCCCGTGTCCGCCGCGGAGCACTCGCTGCGGAGCCGGCTGTTGGATCCCTTGGTGGAGGTGCCGCAACACTCTAAAATTAAGGGCTTAAAGTTTAAAGTCTAAAATCCAGCACCCCTATTCTGATCAGGGGTGCTTTCATCGGTATTTGCTGTTGAACAGGGAGTGCCATTCTCTCCGGTCTTGTTGATGGGGCTCCGAAGGAATCACCTCTCGTGCCGGAACGCCCAGTCATGTCATCTTGTCTCATGGTATCAAAAGTTGGGACACAGCTGTTCCGTAAGAGTGCTCTGCTTTCTCTGCATGCCAACCCGAGACTATAAACCATGAGCCTCACGTGGCTTTGCCGAAATTAAGAACAAAAAGCCTGCAAACTGTGAACTCACATGCCTGAATCCTTAGCATTGGCCTTCGCCGATAAAGGAAGGTAAACTCTCGCGCCTAAACTCTAAACCCTCCTAAACCCTAACTTCGTGAGCTTTGCAGGAGATTGCCAAGAAGTTCACCACTGCTGCCAGCTCTTGGCGCCCCAACCAGGAGAGGGCTTTAGGATAGGGCTCCTTGAAAGGACTCCCCTTGAGGATGTTCGGGTTCGGTAATCGGGCAAAAAAAGACCCACATTTCCGGGAGGATCTAGAAAGTAGATCCCCTAATTTGGGGCCCTATACTAATATACTACTAAGGGTACTTTATATAGGAACCCCCATTAAGGGATCCACTTTTCGGATCCTCCCTGGGCCCTGGGGAGGAGGAGAGAGGTTAGAGAGGGCTCTAGACTAGGGATTTTTTCAGAAGGTTCCTTCAAAGGCCTCCTTTACCTAAATCCGGTTAAGGGATTGCTTGAAAGGATGCCGTTGAAGGTTCTGGAATGAATGGATCTATACCCAGAGAGCCCAAATATCCCCTAATTAAGGAATCTAGCTTAAATCGTAATATGAGTCCCCTTATAATTTGAGGTATATTCCTTAATGAAGGGGTATTGGGTTCTCTGGGCAACAGGCGCCCATAACCGGGAGATCAGGGTTCAGGGGCTCTGGGAAGTTTGGCTTGGCTTTGGGGCTTGGGCCTATAGTAGAGTACTATAACCTAGGGACCTAAAATAACTTGAATAGGCTTTTTGTGGCCCACTATACTGTAGTTATAATAAGGAACACCCAGAATAGCATTGGGGTTTTTGTGTTTTGGAGTGGCTCGGGGTTTGGGTTTCGCTGCTTGAGCATGTCGGTTTGTGAGCCTAAACTGGTGAAGGCCTCTGCTGGGCCAGGTGGAAAAAGCCCGCGACCCCATGCACAAAAAAACCTTCGGTTCTCCGGGACTTGCTTTCGCAAGGATCGGCGCACAGACCTGGGTTCAAGGGTTCAGGGTCAGGGCATGTTTAGCAAGTTGGGGTGATAGGCATGGGCACATGGGATTCGGGGCCTCAGAACAGGCCAAGTCCGCAGAGCGGTTCTCTAAAGCCCCAAACCCCGAACCCCGAGTCCCAAAGTGCAAACCCTGATCCCTTCGTAATCCCCTTATACTTGTAGGTTCATGGGTAGTTGTAAGTCGGGTAGAAGTAGGGGAACTATTCCTCTAATCCATATCACGGGACTTAGAACCCTACTTCTGACTTATAACTGCCCATAAAGCTCCAAGTAAAGGCCCCCCCATCCCTAAACCCCAAACCCTAAGCTTTTAAACCCTTAAATGCCCCGCAAAGGGCGATCATACGAACCTTAAGAGGTGGGCAGCCCTTCCTCTGCAGATGCCCGGGAAGATGACAGCGCCGTGGAGGAGGCGAGCCGGGAGGGTTTTAGGGTTTACGGTGTAGAGGCTTTGCAGGCTGGATGGAAAAGGGTTTACGGTGTTGGGTTTGGGGTTTTAGGGTTTAGGGTTTAGCATTTCGGAAGGATCGGTCTGGACAAAAAATGTAAGGGTCATAAAGGCTTCAGGAACCAAGGAAGCTTCAACTATGGTAAAATTCCTTCTAGTGCGGATCAGGGTTCTTATCTGAGTTTGAAAGCCCAGGCGTGGCTAAGCCTTCTGGCGTGGTCGTAGCCCAGCATTTCAACCTCGCGCTACGCTTCCCTGAAACTCCCAGCCTGCGAACTCGAAGTGCAAAGCAATGATACCACGCTGCTTCTTCACCGCTCAGGTTGAGGGTTGTGCTGAAGACAAGCCCTACACCCGAAGCCCTAAACCCTACACCCTAGGCCCGAAACCCGGTGCTGAAGCCGCTGCAGTTACATTGGGTGCATGATACACACATGCACACACACGTGCATGCATAGATGCATGCATACAAACATGCATGGATTCGTACATCCACACAGTATGTGTGTATGTAACTAGGTAAATGTATATATATATATATGTGTTGGTGCATGTGTATTATGTTAAATGTTCGTATACGTACATAGACACATACATGTACATGCACTCAGATGCACAAATACACACATACACAACTGCGCGCATACTCACACCCACACACCCACACACGCATCTACAGATCCACGCTCCCACGCACATACTTACATACATACAAACATACATACATACCCCAACCATGAACCATACATACATACATACATACATACTTCAACCATGAACCATACATACATACATACATACATACACGTACATACATACACGTACATACATACACGCACAGACATACACGTACACATATACAAATACATATACATGTACATACACATGCATACAGACAGGCATGCATACACACATACACATGAACACACCCAACACACACACACACACATCCGCACATCCACACATTTGCACTCACGCGCGCACACATACCTGCATACTCACACATGCAAGTTCATACGTACATGTACACCTGTGCAGTGTGCATGCAGGTGTATGTCGGTGCCATAAATGTTTACTGCTTATGTACACGTGTGTGTGTGCGTGTACATATGAACTGGCATACACACACTTATGGTCCCACTCATGTGTGTACAACTACTTTCTCCCTATGCGTTCGCCGTTTGCAAGGCGCTCCTAGAGTTCGACGAGCGGTCTGCCTGGCTGTCAGAGGCCGCTGAGGATGAAGGCCCCAGGGCTTCAGAGTTAAGGCTTGAGAGGGTTGAGGCTGTAGGGGGCCTGGGGCGTCGGGTCGGGTCTAGGGCCTAGGGTTTAAGCTTTCGGGCTTTAGGTGGTGATTCGGGTAGGGCGGGCTTGTGGCGCCAGGACTTGGCGGATTTCCTACGTCCCCTTTCTTGGCAAGAGGCCGAGTTCCAAGGTCACAGGTTGACATGTGCAAGATTGCCGGAAATCGTGCGATGTATCGTTCGTTCCAGAAGCAAGCTGCGTTTGAGGCAAAATCGGTCTCAATCTTTTGCCAACTGTGCAGGTGTCAGACCCCTGGTCAAAAATCCTGCAGCACGTAACGCTGAACCGTCTGAAACCTAACTCCTAAAACTCAAATCCTGATCCTCCAGTGCGACGGGCTCACACCTTAAAGCAAACACATGCGAAAACCCTAGAGCCCTCCCAAAGCTTGTAGCTCGCATGAAAATTTGACATCCTTTGCACTTGCACTTGCCTGTCCGCTTGGGTCCGTTCCAGATGCGAGCATGCGGTGATGCTCAGAAGACTCGTGTCGGAATCCGGCGCAACTGCCAAACCAGATCTACACAACTTTCCTTGCGCACACGGTCACGTGTGGATCTTTCATAAAGGTGGACTTCTCAACATCCCTCGGGACAAGCAAACCACAAAGCTTAACCTTGGAGCCCCTCCAGCTGCGGCGCTACCTGCAGAGCTGCTGCGGGCCGTCAGAGAGCGCCTGGCGGCCCGACTCCAGGCGGGGAAGTTCGGTTTTTGCTCAGCATTCTTACGGGCATGGGTTCCTTTAATGAATGAGGCCTCGGTAATTACCAAGACTATTTCAGGTGTTCCTTTTTATAAGTGTGGGTTTAATGGGACCCAAAACCCTCTTCTAATTATTAAGGCGCCCATCTTACAGAACCCTACTATAGATCCCTTATAATCCCTTATAGACCCCCCTAAGGAACCCTTTAAAGGAACCCTCTTCCAACGATTAAGGCCCCCCATAGTATTGGTGATGTAGAAATCTTCCTAGAAGGAGCCTCTCGGGTGTTAGGGCTTAGGACCATGTGTCTGGTATCACCCTGAGGAACTGTCTGGGGAACCCGCGGAACCCTTAAAGGATCCCTTAAAAAGGAACCCTTAAAGGATCCCTTAAAAGGAGCCCTTAACAGGAGCCCTTAAAGGAACCCTTAAAGGGGAACCCTTGAAGGAACTCTTAAAGGACACCCAAATTTCTAAACCGTCAAGGAACCGTTCGAGGATCGCTTGCAGAAGAACCCGGAAGCCCGAGAACCCTAAATGGGTGGTTGTCAAAATCATGATCCCTTGTTGGGTCCCTATTATAATACGGCACCTATTACTTAGGGTGCCCAAAAAGGGACCTTAATTTTGACAAATGCCCAAATCAGAAGCCTTGACCGCATCAGCCATGAGCCAGACAGGGCATCCCAACAAAAAAACTGTTGAGCTGAGGAATAGACTCTAAATTACAGAGGTCCTTAAACTATGTAAGGATCCCTAGTATGATTTCCGTATACCTAAGCCCGAAACCCTGAGGAATAACACTCCTTGGAGTATGATGTCCTTCAGCCCGAAACCCGAAGCTTTTAACCCTAAACTCCCTAAGCCCTATGGGATAACATTCCCTAAAAGCTAAACCCTAAACCCTAAGAAATAACATTCCTTAAAAGCTAAACCCTAAACCCTAAGGGAGCAAAGGGATTTTGGAGTCGCCCGGACGCCAGGGCATCGCAGAGGCCGTTGCGCGAGGGCGGCAGGAGTGCGGCTGCTTCTTCGGGAGGGGTTCGTTTAGGTTTTCGGATTTTGGGCTTCAGGTTTTAGGCTTTCAGATTTTGGGCTTTAGGCTTCGGGGTTTCGGATTTTGTGCATTTTGGGCTTTAGTGTCGGATCTTCGGATTTGGGGTTTTCGGGTTCGGAGCCGCAGCCGGCCGGTTGCAGAAGCTCCCTGAATCCCGAAACCCTCAAGGGTAAACCTTATACTTCTCGATTTGGGGTTTAGGATTTAGGGTTTAGGGTTCAGGGTTTAGGGTTTAAGGGTTTAGGGTTATAGAAGGGTCCCCCACCCTGCAATAGTGACTCTAAGGATTACATTAGGGCCCTATTCTATTCCTATTATACCACTATTAAAGGGTGGGGGGCCTCTTCCAAGGTAAACCTTAAGCCCGAAACTGAGAGCCCAAGCCCAAACACAGATCGTGGGGGATTTACAGTTAGAGGCTCTTGAGGTCTCCCCAGAGACTCCAAAACCCTTTAATTAAGGAATATACCTTAAACCATAATGGGGATCCTAATATGATTTAAGGTATATTCCTTAATTAAGGGGTTTTGGAATCTCTGGGTCTCCAGCCAGTCAGGAAAGTGCGGCACTCCGGCGACAGGGTTCCGTGCTTCGGCTGTTGGATTCGAGGTTTTATTGGGGTTTATTCTCGAGTTGGTTTTGGTCGTCAGAGTTTAGGGCTTTCGAGGGTTGCGTGGCGATTTCAACTTTTTTCTGGAGTTTGGGGTTCGCCATTTTGATGGGCGGAGGTTGCGGCTGAGGACGGTTTCAGATCTAGACCTGAGGGTTTTCGACAGCTGTTTTTTTTTTTCGGTTCTGAATTGTTTAGAGCTCCCTGGCACTGCGCCGCTTTGCTGCCACCGCCGTCGTTTATGCAGGCCCAAGCCCAACAATGAAGGCGCTTGCTATTAAGATCCATGATGGATTCAAGATTTCGGGATCGTCACTGCCATTTTTAGCACTCAGACTCATGTCATGGTCACCAGCTGAGGGGGTTTGAGGCGCAGGCTGAGGCGCACGTGAAACCGGTCGCCATGCCTGACCATGTCCTGTCGACGGGGTTTGCTTCCCCAGACCTAACCACTTTAAAGCTATCCTGCAGGGTGCCGACGAAGTTGGGGCCTGTTCAGATTCGAACACTTGCGTGCGGAAGGCATTGTACAGCCATTACAAAGTCCTAAACCCCAAACCCTCAAACCATGAACTGCAAAGCCTAAACCCTAAACCCTAAACCCTAAACCCTAAACCCTAACCTAAACAACCCCGAGACCCTGAATCCTGGGCTTAGACAGAGCTTGCATCCTCGACCTTTAGCCCATCAGCCTGCGCCCTAAACTTGCATCCTGGAGGCACTTTTGACGGTGGCGCCAGAAAAAGGCTAGAAACCCTCAAGCCGAGCCCTTTCAAACTCCCACCCAACGCCAGCCACACTGCTCAGAACCCCTAACCTTAATCACGAACCGCGAACTCTAACCCCCCGCAAACCCTCACCCGAAACCTCAAAAAGAATCCGAAACCCCCAGAAAGAACCCTAAACACCAAAGAGCAACAAACCCCCTAAGAGAATCCTAAATCACCCAAAAGAACCCGAAACCCCAAAATGAGCCCTAAGCACAAAAAAGAACCCTAAACACCAATAAACGAACCCTACACCCCAAAAAGAACCCTAAACCCACAAAAAAGAAGCCTATTGTATAGAATTATTATAGTATATTCTATATTATAGTCATAGTATATTATAATATATATACATATTAAGCCCTGAATCCGAAGCAAAGGCATCCCGGCGCGACCGTGGAACGCCCTCCCGGCTCGAGCTTTCTCCGGGGTCGCTGGAGTTCCGGACACGGCCGCGGCGTGAGGGTTTAGGGTTTAGGGAGGGGTTTTCCCAAGCCTTTGGAAAAGGGAGGGGGTTTGGGTCTCGGGAGGGGTTGAGGGTTTTGAGGGTTTTGAGGGTTTTGAGGGTTTTGAGGGTTTAGAGGGTTTAGGGGTTTAGGGTTTAGGGTGTTTAGGGTTTCGTATAAAAGCCTGAATAGTTGCTAACATCATGCCTTAGGGCCCTTTAAAGGAAGTATAGTGGGTATTCTGCAAAACCCTCGTATGAGTATTAAGCCCTCTATGTAGGGTTTTGGGGTTGCCTGGGCCTGTGCTGCAGGCCTCGGGTTGATGAGACAAGGGGGTCAAGCGCATGTCTTCTCGCAGTCACCAAGCCCGCAGTTTCAAAAATGGCTTTGAAGTTCAGGGGAGGAAGGCGATTGTAGAAGTCCTGATGCAAAAAATCTTGAGTGCTGTTTCGGTTGAGTCTGCTGGTTCTGTGGGTTCTGTGGTTGGGCGTCTTGGGTGCATTAGGCTTCGGGGTTGGGAGGGTCGGCCTGCCTTCTTGTCTGTCTCTCCGAGGCCCATTTGTTGTTGCACCATGGCAAGAACATGGAAGCGGCAAGCCCTGAAACCTAAAAAGGCCCTGTTCTCGATGTGATCTTGTGCAGCAGACGGGCCAAGGGCCCATAAAATTGGCGGCGCTGAACCCAAAACTGGACCGTGTGCAGCATAGTAAAAGTGCAATCCTGAACTCGCTCGGAATGCCTGCGCCCTAAATCCATAGCCTGGGGTCTGGCTCAGGGTGCTTTAAGTCCGTTACCCAAAACACATAAGAACACACACGCACAGATGGCAATAACTTAGCAAGTCTCTATCTAGCTATCTATCTGTCTGTCTATATGTATATATATATATAATGTGTATATATATATACATACATACTTATATAGATATGTTTGTGTATGTGCGTGTGTATGTGTACGATTGTTAGAAACGCTTTCCTGAGGGTAACAGGAGCTAGATCCCCTGCAGTCCTTGCTTGAACATGCTGCGAATGTAAGAGCACGTGTGGCAAGGGGCAGCGTAGTCCAAAAGAGTTGAGTACACAGACCCCATATCCAGATTCGAAAACTCGGAGAGGACTCCGACGCCGCCCCAGACGCCCAGTCGCCGAAGGAAGGGGTTACACTGCGGGCTTGCTGGTTTTCGCTTCTAGTTTTGATGATGACAGAAGTTTTATTGGCAAGATGAACAGCAACAGCCCAAACGAAGAACAAGTATTGACTGCAATCAATACCGTAGTCAAGACGAGGACGATCCCTGCTGCTGCTCCTGCTGCTCCTGCTTCCGAGTATTGCTACTTCCTAATGCTACATACTACGCCTTACTACGACTTACTACGACTTACTACTACTACTACTACTACTACTACTACTACTACTACTACTACTACTACTACTACTACTACTACTACTACTACTACTACTCCTGCTGCTACTACTACTACTACTACTACGACTACTACAACTCCAACTCCTACTCCTACTCCTACTCCTCGCCACCGCTCGGGTAGTAGTAGTAGTAGTAGTAGCAGTAGTAGTGGTAGTAGTAGTAGTAGAAGTAGCAGTACCACTACGACGATACAACGAGTACGTTACAACGGCTACAGCGGCCACAACGACTACAAACGACTGCAACAAATACAGCGACTATCAAGACTATAATGACTGCAACGACTGCAACGACTACGACGACAATGGCTACCGCGACTACAGCGACAGCAAGCCCAGACAACTACTACAACGACTAGCACGACTGCAAAGACTACACTGCAACAACAACTACTACTGCTACTACTACTACTACTACCACTACGACGACGCCGACTACTACTACTACTACTACTACTACTACTACTACTACTACTGCTACTACTACTACTAGCACTGCCACTACCACCACTGCCACCACTACCACCACTACCACCACTACCACCACTACCACCACTAGCACCACTACCACCACTATCACCACTACCACCACTACCACCACTACCACCACTACCACCACTACCACCACTGCCACCACTACCACCACAAGCACCGCAAGCACCACAAGCACTACCACTACTACCACCACTACCACCACTACTGCCACTACTACTACCACCACTACCACCACTACTACTACTACTACTACTACTACTACTACTCCTGCTGCTACTGCTACTGCTACTACTACTACTACTACTACTACTACTACTACTACTACTACTACTTCTACTACTACTACTACTACTACTACTACTACTACTATCACCACCACCATTACCACTACGACTGCGACGTCGACTACCATTATTGCTACTGCTACTGCAACAGCAACTGCTATTGTCGCTAATGTCGCGGCTGCTTCTAGTACTAGTTCTACAACTACCACTACTACCACTACTACTACTACTACTACTACTACTACTACTACTACTACTACTACTACTACTACTACTACTACTGCGACGACGACGGTTACTACTTCCTACTCCCCCTCCCACTCGTTCTCCTAGTCCCATCCTACCTGAAGCCCTACCCCATTCCTATTCCTGCTTCTACTTCTGCGCCGAATACTTCTACTCCGACTCCGACGACAACTTCCAGTAGTATTACCACCACCTCTATCCTTGCCGCTGACTTGCGAAGGCTCAGCCAGAAAATTCCGCCGTGCAACGTTTCCTTGCAAGGGCCATGTGTGAAGGATGCGGCTGCAACCGGCCTGCGAAGGTTACGGCGGTAGTTGGGGCGCTAGTCTTGCTACTTGGAGTCGCCCTTTACGTCGGGGGCGTTGCTGAGGCCTGGCGCAGAGTTGGGCAACAGATGCTCGTGGACGGGGAGACGCACTTCACTGTAAGCGTAAGGGGTGATATCGACCATGACGATGCCAAGTTCGTATTCTACTCAAACGTTTCGGAAGACTGCAAGCAGCATACCGAGTCTATAGTCATCCGCCAGACCTATACCCGGGAACTGTTCAGTGTGGATTCCGCCTGCTCCTCGGGGCTCATGAGGGACGGATATGGCTGGAAGGGCCAGCACCTGGTGTCACTGGGCACATTTGCCCCAGGCGGACGTACCTACGGTGATTTTGAGGTTAGTGCCTCACATCCAACCTGGGTGGTTGGCGTGGGACATTCCACGAAGCCATATGGTTACTTAGGGGTACTTAGAAATAAATTTTAATCTTTGGTTATTATCATCCTCAAGAAACAGCAAAAATTAAAATTCTTGCTAGGGTTCTAAGTTCAGTATAGTAGACCCTAAATTATAGAGGTCCTTAAACTATGTAAGGATCCCTAGTATGATTTCCTTATACCTGAGCAGTATAGGTTATGTGGAGGAGAATGCAGTCGTTGGTCTGGCTATGAGCGGATTCTTCCTGGGCATCGGCGGTTCCATCACACTCTTCGTCAGCTTGTGCCTCCTGTGCTGCTGCTACCGGCCGGCTAAGGTAGATGCTAGGGAGGCGTTACTGGCGTTGCATCAAGATCAATCTCTGCAGGTGGTGCAGGCCCCAGTTGCTGCGGCAACGCCCATCTTGGCTGAAGCAGTAGATCCGTAAAGTCGAGCCATGTACAGATACCCGACTTTTCTATGTCGGGCTCTTCATTATTGAAAAGTGTCTGGTCCTTCCGAAGGAAGCTGCAGGTTCCTATTCCTCGGACTGCAACACTGAAGCACTGCTTTCATGGGTCTCGTCGCAGCAAACCCGGTGCACATGTTGCTGGGCAGGTTGCTCTTTGAAGCCCGAGGTGTGAGGCATGTGAAACAGGCAGCGTGCGCCCTTGGTCCAGGCCCTAGGTGGACGCGGGAGTTTCAGAGAATAAGACCCCCTTGTACAGAAACCTCAACATGATACCTGATTGTAAGGACCCTGTGTAGTACGGTGTCATGATGTTGAAGAACCGATCCGTTCAAGCCCTTATCAAGCCTTTTACAGCCCTGTTCAAGCCTAATCCTAACGAAGCCTTATCTTTAAGAAACCTCCCTATGGCTGTTCGGGGCGAGTTGTCAAAGTCATGCTCGGCAGAACCCTAAACCCTAAACCCTGCCGCAAACCCCGATACCCTCAAAATCCCCGGAGTTGGCTTTCGGGCATTCGGCCCTACCATGCTGGAGCCCAATAAGGTGCTGACAGAAGATGTCTTAAAGAATAGCTTTAGATAAGCCCAAGTTTGGGGTTTATTCACAGGTCTGAAGATTTTGTAAAGGTATCCTGTTTTTCGTCCCTGCAACTATACGCTCTACGACAAACCCTGTAACTACATTAAATTTTATCCTAAGCACGACAACCCTGCATGCGTAAGCTAGGGCAGAGGTCGGAATAGGAAGTACTAGTATGCCCTTATAGGCTTGTATTTTTATGGTATAGTAATCTACCCAAAAACCTGAAATGGAGGATCTTGGGACTCAGTAAGTAATGTTAGAAGGACCTTAACTGAGTTTACAAGTATTTATAATATATACCTATAGTTATCTCATGTATGACCCTCGTTACTAAGTCCGGATCCTTCAGATATTCTGTCTCATCAAGCCCCGCAGCCCTAAAAACCCTATAGAACCCTTTTAGGGCCTTGGCAGTCAAGAAAGGAAAGAGCTCCTTCAAGGAGCCCTACTCTTTTTTGTTTCTAAGGCCCGAGGCCCAAAAGCCTTCGAAACCCTATGTGGACCTAATTACAAGACCCAACCAAAAGTCTTCAGTATACCTAGTAAGGTCTCAACACAAGATCCCACGAAGACATAAATATGAGACCCTTCCAAAGTACTTGGAAGTCTGTGGGTAGTTATAAATGAGGTTAGAAATCCCCTAATACGGGTTATACCTATGCTTCCCCGACTCAGAGCTCACTTAAAACTACCCTTTCTCCCTACACCCTATATACTCTAAGCCCTAAACCCGGCAGAGCCCGTACACGAACCCTGCTTACAACTACCCATGAACCTCCAAGTATAACAAATGAGGCCTCCATCCTAAACCCTAAACCCTAGACCCTAAACCTTAAACGCTAAACCCTATAGAACCCCAAGGAACCCTATAGAACCCTTACAGGGGCCCTTACTAGTAAGGCCTCCTATACTCAGAGGACGCTTGCGGCGCTCCTGGGCGCCGCAGAGGAGGCGGTGCTGCGAGTGGAGGCCTTCCACAGCTAGGACTATATAGTCTATAGGTTCTGGAATGCTAAATGCTCTTCGTTGTTTTGGAGTCTACACTAGGCGGCATGTGCAGTCCCTCGACCGAATCTTCTTCAAATTTTCTTCAAACTCTACAGCTCATGAGCCCTAAGCTCCCCGAAACCTAGGCCCTAAGCCCGCAACCCTGAGCACCCAGGACGGACCAGGAACCTTCATAATCCTGATCGTATCCTAATCCCGCTCAAACCCTAAACCGTCGATCCACTGAAGCCATCTGAACCCTCAGCCCTCAAAACCTCGAGCCCAAGAACCCTCGGACCCCTGAACCCTGGCCGTGCTACATTGAAACCCTCAATGCTGAACCCCAGGGGTTGAGTTTTGACATTCAGGGCGTAGAGGTTTGTAGCATTATTTTTTTTTTACCGCAATACCATGTGGACCTTTGGGTGTCCGAAACCCTCAGAGTCTAGAAGTTTGTAGTACTACCTTTTACGGCAATACCATGTAGACCTTTGGGTGTCCGAAACCCGACCAAAATCCGACTCCAGAAGCACTATCTTATTCGCTGTAGCCTTGCGGGCCCATCATAACGCTGCGTGTTTTCGGGCCCCTCGAGGCTTTCCACGTGGCTGCCGAAAAACAAGCCAAGGTGTGCTTTGCAAAGAGACGTGCAGAGGGGGCTTTTTGGTGGCTTCCTTTCTGGCTCCCATTGAGTTAGGGTTTAGGGTTTAGGGTTTAGGGTTTAGGGATTCTTGCGTGGCGGTCATGTCTTCGCGTCCTTCTGCTCTTAAGGCTGTTGGGATTGCAAGATGCTCTAAGCTTGAATTTACATCCGAAGCGTCAGAACGCTTTGGTTGTAGCATCGTAGCGTTCTGGGGCTTTTACAGTTTAACCCTGCCGCTGTAAGCCCGAAAGCCCTAAACGGGCAGAGACTCTCCATTAGCGGGGCAAGGAGCTTCGCGAGATCTTCGGGGAGGCGACGATCCAGGCGCCTTGTGAAGTTTTTAGATAGGAAATTATATTTTTTCGGGTTTCTAGAGGGTTTAGATTCCGTAAGCTTTACAGTAAGGGCTTCTACAAGGGTTGTTACAAGGTTTTTCATGAAGGTGACCAAAGTAGGGGCCAAGCAGGGTTTATGTCGGGTGGGGTGAGAGCATGTATGGGGGCTGTGACACACCCGGCGTTGAGGGGTCCACCGGTGTCTCCCTGGCAGCTGCACCAGCCGCGACGTCAATGCTTCTGGCGCGGTACGTCTACTTTGCCTCCTGGGTCCTCGCTACCTCCATCCGCGGCTGCAGCCCCAACCGTCGCTCCTTTGCAGCTGGCGGATCCGCTGCAGACGGTGCCGTCTGTGGTGCCCAAGCGAGGTGAGCCGGTGCCATCTGATGTGGTGCCCAAGCACGTTGAGCCAGAAGCCAAAGCGCGTTGCGGTTCCCGCAGCCACTGTGGTGAAGGCCCTTGGAGATGATGTCCTGTATTAGTATTAGTGCTATACTATTGTTATTATTATTACCATTATTATTGTTATTATTGTTGTTACTGTTATTATTATTATTATTATTAGGCTACGGTTCTCTTTTCCATCTGCCCGCTCGAGATGAGAGGGTACGGGGTACGTGCTTCAGACTGCGGGGTGCCGCTTTAGTACTGGTGGGCTGTAGCAAAGACTAGCAATGTAAGTCCTACCACATGGGGTTTTCTGGCTCCACGGGCGGGTACGAGCAAATTAGAAGAGTGCTTTAAAAGAGCTTCGGGATACTTTTAAGGGTTCCCGGAGTTCCCCCTCAACCCTAAACCCTGAACCGTAAATCCGAAACTAAACCCGAAGCCCTCCACCGCAAACCCTAAACCCCAAACCCTTAAACCCAAACCCTACGGGTGTCGCGGAAAGGCGGCTGCGCGATCGGAGGCAGCGGAGCAGGAGGACAGCGAGGCAGGGGTAAAGGGCCCAGAAAGCACCCCAGAGAGTTTAGGAGTTTGGGGTTTAGGGGGGTTTGTAGAAAAGGGTTGAGGGTTTCCGAGGGTTCCATAAGAGTCCCTTGGGCGCTTCTATAATGGCCCTATAGAGGGTTCGCTAAAGGGTTCTGTAAGGGCGCTTTAGAAAGTTTAGGGGCTGGGGGGCTTATGTTGAAAGGCGGGGGCCTTTCTTGAACTATAGTATTCAGAAAAATAATGTCTGCAAGAAGCAGGACATAGGGGGCTGACTGTTTCGTTTCTTTGGCCTTCAGGAATTTGAGGTTGTAGTGTCAGGGTTACTACATGGGTTCCTACGTGGGCTTATGCTTTGACGAGCCATAGTCATCCGGGCTCGTCGGGCGGCGAAAAGGCAGTGTGTAGGGTTTTAGAGTCTTAGGGTTCAGGGTTTGTTTCTGGGTTCAGAACGTGAGAGTTTCAGAAACTAATGGAGCCGACCAGGAAGATAATGTCCTAAAGGCTACCACTGATTCAAGGCTTCCCATAAATACACCGCGACCTGCAGGCCGAGACCGCAGATTCTTAGGGGTACTTAGAAATGATTTTTAATTGTTTGCTTATTAAAATCCTTAAGAAACAGCTAAAATTGTAATTTTTGCTAGGGTTCTAAGTTCAGTATAGGATTGAGATGTTAGGTTCAGGACTTCATGACAAGATGCGCTTGCGGGGCCGTAGACACGAGAGTCGAGAGTGTGGGTCGCGAGGCGGCAGAGGAGGTCGCGCAGTGGCAGGTTCCCGAAGCTGCTTGCTTGGGTGTTTCGGGCCTTTAGAGTTGGAGTTCCGGGTTCCGGATTCTGCTTCGAGGTTCATGGGGTAGATAACAGTGGGGTCATAATGCTTTGTAACTATAGTTACTCTACTTAATAAGCCACACTTATAACTTGTAACTAACCATGAGCCTCGGGCTATGGGATGCCATGGGTTATGGGTTTTTGGCCTCTTCGATCCCTATAAGTATGCTACCGCATCTGGGCATGGTGGTCGGAAGTGCGCCAGGGTCCCGGGAGAACTGGGTTGACTGGGTTTGGGGTTCGGGTTGAGGCGTTAGCGTTAGGACTTAGGATGAGGGTCATATGCTCCAAGACACCATGCGAGGCATCTGTTGTTCCAGGGCGTCACGCAAAGGCCTCGGGCAAGCAAGCAGGGCGGATGAAACAAGCTACTTATGCATCTTTGGCCGACTACCGTGTCATGCTTAAGATATCATCTCATCGCAGTCGAGATCTTTACCAAAATGCCCCACGCTCCATGTGCCGAAGCCTTCAACGCGTGAAGCCCCACACCTCCAAACATCCGAGACCCTTAAAACCCTGAGCTCTGCAGCTTTAATACTTAAAGACGCATTAAAGCCTATTATTTTGAAACCCTAAACTCCTGAAGCCTAAAAGCCCCAACAACCCCGAAGACGAAAAACCTAAGACTCGACCAGCCTAGGCCCTAAAACCCTAAACCGAACCCTGAATACCCCAAGAGGTCTAGGCCAAAAGCCCCCAAGCCGTAACGGAACGAGCTTGCCAGGAGGAGTGGGAGCGACGCTTCTCGCAGGACCCCGTACATTTCTGAAACGAGATGTTTGTCCACCTCCCTGGCACAGTTGTATACAGCAGGCTTGAACATTTGCTTTTGAGATGCCGAGTAGGGTATCTCAACATCTGAAGGCACCTCAAATCCCAAGTGAGTGGTTGTCAAAATTATGGTCCCTTTTTGGGTCCCTATTATAATACGGCACCGATTATTTAGGGTACCCAAAAAGGGACCATAATTTTGACAACCACCCAAGTTGAGGAGGAGGCTTCCGCCTGGCAGCGCGCAGAGTGCTGGACGGCAAAGTGTCAGGCATCGGCCATCGGCCATCGGTGCTGCTTCTTCTCTTCTTCTATTGATTATTAAGGTTCTGATGATGGATGATGATGATGGTTCTTTGGTTTATGACTTTTCTTCCTGTTGTCAGCATGTAATTATGATAAGTTTTTAGTGGTTCTGTTGATGATGATTGCTGTTGCGCTTTTTTGGTGGTTCATGGTTCAGTGCGACGGTCCCAAGGTTCCAGGGTTCAGGTTTTAAGGGATGTGGTGGTCGTCGGATGGTACCCATTCAGTTTGAAACTGAAGCCCCAAGTCTCCGACTCCGACGATACCGGTTTTTTTGTGCAGAGTGCAAGCAGGGCCACGCTCTATCCGTAGCCCTACACCCCAGACCCTAAACCACAAGCCTTTGCCCCTCCTCCCTGCAAGGCTATAGTTGTTCAGCGTCAAGTTGTTGCAACACTTGCGAACGCCCACCCGCGACACCCCAACTCCTGAGCAACACAGCAAACTTGAAAGCTTAAGCCCGGAAGCACCAAGCCCTCAGGTTGAGGGTGCCGTCCTTGTTGAGCTTTAGGAGGTTTGGGAGATTTAGGGGTTAGATCCAGGGTGTAAAGGGGGTAGCACAAAGGGTTTCAAGGAGGTTGAGGATTAGCTGGAGGTTTAGAGGTTATGGTTCAGAGTTTAGGGGTAACAGGAGCTGGTCGACGACCTGTCCAGCCAGCTTCACTCGCTGGAGGTTGGGTAACGAAATGCTTTTCTGACTAGGTTTCACCCGGGCTCTACAGGGTTTTTGGCAGGGGTGTATACGAGGTTGTTGTGATCGAAATTTGCACACGGCTTGAGGCTTGAAAGCGACCGAGCCATGACCCATCCTTGTTCAAACATTTGGGCTTGAGGGCTCGGAGTTTCGGGTTAGGGTTTATTTGGCTGGGCATTAGGACATGTGCGCTGCAGCCGCTCCTTAAAACAGGCTCAGGGTGCAGGGTATAGGGACTGGGAAGCTCAGCCACGATATCTGAGCCCTTTGAGTGGTTGTCTGGGCTAGTCATCTTGCTTGCAGTGCTCCCGGCGACGAGGCCCGCTAGCAAAAAGGGTTCAGGGTTTGGGGCCTAGGATTTATAGTACAGCACTTGGAGTTGGCCTCAGTCAAGATGATTGCAGGTCGAGGTGTCCAGCGGCACAGAGGATTTATGGTGCAGAGTTCATGAAGATGTGCAGAGACTTCAATGAGAGAACCGAGCACGTATCAAAATCTCAAACGTTTGCGTCTCGTCAAGATCACAGACTGAAACCCTTCAGCCCTCAACCCTACAGCTGTGGTCTTGCGTTCAGGATTTTCGGTGTAGGGTGTCGCAAATGCCTCTTAACTTCAGCCAGAAATGGCCCCTGAACCCAGCAATTGCTCTGGACCAGATGTCACCCTGCTTCTAAGATCTTCGAACGTGCCTGAAAGCATCTCAGGGGAAGATGCCCGACGTCCTCTCGGGTGCCGTCGTTCTGGAGAGGGTTCCTTGGCGAAGACTTTGCTGGACGAGGGGAAGTTGGGGGAGCTTCAGGGGTTTCGCTCTTCGGATTGCCTGACCGCATCCTTGAGGCAGACGTTACACCTTGATTTCTGCAACTTTAGAACAGGTTCCCTGCATTGCGACATAGTCTGCTAGGCGGGTCTCCACCCTGCTCGCAACCCTACCCCTGAATCCTCGTCTTGCCGATTCCTGAACCCGCTTCGCATGAAGGCTGTCTCTTGCCAGCTTCTTGCCACCCCAAAGAGAGCACACACCTTGAGGTTGAGGGTTCGATCTCAGAAGGTGCATTGGCGAAGGCGGCGCCTCCAACATTTTACCCAAAACCCCTAATTCTTCGGCGTGCGCTTAACCTTATATGCACCCTAAACCCTAGACTTTAACAGCCTTAAACCAGAAATCCTAAACCCTAAACCTTAATTCTAAGCCATCGACCCTAAACCTTGACCCTCTACCCTAAATCCTAAACCGTAAACAACTCACCAGTGGTTGGCTCAGGTTCGGTCTGACCTAGAAGTGATGAGAATCGGCCGCCGTGAGGCCTGGCGGGTTCAGGGTCTAGGCCTTTTCGCGATTAGGGTTTTGGGGTTGCAGGTTAATGTAGGGGCCGAAATACTTTCCCGTACTATTTTGGTAGTTCCTGCCTAATCATGGTATAAACATACCCCGAAGCCCTATTCTACCGAGTAGGTATTAAGGCCCCTGCATTAGGGTGCAGCGTCCAGTCTCTAGGGCCTTCGGGCGCCTCAACAGGTGCCATAAAGGAAGCCAAGGTTAAGGAGAACTCTTTTGTGGGTTCCACCTTCATATTGCCATTTGCTGCTGAATCCTCTGTTGCGCATGGTTTGGGGTGATGCTGACAGTAGGATTCTCGAAACGCAGATCCCTGAGAGCAGGGCCGCATATTCTCGGATTTTTTGAATAGATAGACCCAGTGCTTGCCGTGCCTATCCCATCATCGCTGCCTGAAAAGCCAAAGCCTTGTTCCCTGCGAAAGGCCCTAAAGCGGCTAAACTGATACTACTGTTGATGATATAAATCCTGCATTACCTGAAGGACCCTAAACTATGGGAATTATGGTATATTCCTTATTATGGGTAATGCAGGATTTCTATCATCAACGTAGTAACATCTAACCTTCAAAACGAGAAGCCCTTAGTGACCGAAGCCTTGCAACATGGTGGCAGAAGTACCGGTGGTTGTCAAAATTAGGGTCCATTGTTGGGTACCCTAAATATGGGTGCCGTATTATAATAGGGACCCAAAAAGGGACCATGGTTTTGACAACCACCCATTTCGAAGAACCTGCAGGTCCTGAACTACAACACCATCCACCAAGCTCAAGGGTTGAATTTTGTCCTGTCTGCCAGCCTCGACCCCTTTGCACCCTAGGGCTTGAAGTCCCAAACCTTCAGCCCTGATCCCAGAACGGAAGTGTCACACCCTCGCATAAGCCCCAGACTGCTTTCAACTTAAGCCCTGGAGGTTTAGGGTTTAGGGTTTAGCAGACCTGACCCCCGCACCCCAAGACCCTGAATCTAGCGCTGCAAGGAGCGAAAACCCGGCCAACATACCTCAGAGCTCACCTGCAAACCCCAAACCCTGAACCCAAACCATCCCGAAACCGCTGGAAGCCTTCAGAGGCCCTAAACCCTACTTGGAGGGTCGGGGGACTTAGCAAGTAGGTAGTAAGTAGGCTTATAAGTACCCTAACAGGGACCCTAATTGGGGTTATGGTGCTTATAAGTCCCAAAAGTAACCAGGTACTAAGTCCCCCGACACTCCAAGTAAACTCTAAACCCGAAGCCTTGCACCTTAAACCCTAGACTGCAACAAGAGCCCCTTTTGAAGGTTTCAGAGAGGGCCTCGAAACGGATCGCCGCGGAGTTGGAGGAGATCCCTCGAAAGCCTACAAAGCTCTGCTTGCTAGTCGATTTGGGATAACCTTTAATTTCCCTTCTTGTTTACCAAAGAGCCCTAAGTATTAATAATTTTGGGGACCCATGAAATCGACACCTAGTGTGTACTTGCTACTACGATCTTAGGGTTTAGGCAATAGGGTATAGTCAAAGTGAGCAAGTCTCTGGTTCTATACAAAACGGGAGTTTCCAAAAATTAGGGGTACCTGATTTTGGGGTCCTTATAATAAGGATCCTACTACTTCGAGTACTATATTTGGGTCCCTTATTTTACGAAACTCCCAAATGAACCCAGAGCCCTATTCCAAGCCTTAATTAGAGGCCCTTACTTGCCATTAGGTTGGAAGAAGGTTTAGTTCTTCACAGGTTGTCTGGGTTCTATCAAGGTCCGGAGGGGATGCTATAAAAGGGGGTGTGCGGCAGTTCTGAAGGGGCTTAGAAAAAGAGTATTTTAATTTGTGTTTAGGTTTGGCAGGGTGGGGATGTGCAAACCTCAACTCGCAAGCATTAAACCCTACAACCCCGTCCCACCTGCGAGCAGTGGGGTTCATTGTGAGGGCTTCAGCAGCCTTGCTGGATGTTTGTGCAGGGTTTGGGCTGTCAGTTTTACGGAATTTCAGGCATTACACCAAATCCTGAATGCTGCATATGTCCGAAACCCCGAACTGTGACCAGAATTTCCAGGTCCTCCCAGGTTTATGTTTTTGGGTTCAGGCAAGGTGCCGTTGTATGACTCGAAGAGTGACTTGCGCAACAGGAGCTCCGAGACAGCTGTGCCTTTGAGGCTTCAGGCGGACCACGGCAGTGAAGGGCGTTCGGTTCAAGGGTTTGGGGTTGGGTTAGGGTTTAGGGTTCCTACTTCACTGAGTATTCTTGACTTGCGGGATGTTCCTCCCTGTGGATCTCCCTCACATGGGGGAGCGACACGCTCCCCACGTGGGGTAAATTTCAGGGCAGAGAGATCGTTTCAGGGAGGGATGGGATGCCTGGCTCATGGAGGAGTGGGGTACCCTTGGGTTGCGATCACGTAACGAAACACCTGCGCCCCTTTTTACCTAAACCCTCCACCGCTGAAGAGACGGGTCCATGAACGACCTTTCATAGCCAGCGCGGAAAATGTGATTTACCAACATCATTCACGAGACAAAGATCATCGAAGTAAACCACTGCCAGCACCGAAACAACCCTAAACCCTAAACCAAAAAAACAAAACCACCAGCAAACGCCTACCAAAATTAAACGTAATAGACCCCACATCAAGCTTACTACGGCTTCGGCAATCTCCAACTTAAGCCTTGGGACCGGCAGTGCCAGACTCCAAGCTCCACGCGATGCGCCTCAAACCCTGAGCTCCGAACACCGAACCTGCACCCTAAACCCTAAATCCTGAATCCTGGAAGGGGAAAAAAACCTTAAACCCAAACCCCAAATCGACAAAAACCTGGCGTTTGCTTAGAAAAGCCAACTCCTTGTTTGCCAGGCCACGCAGATCTGTCGAGCCGCATTTCGCGGGAGATGGAGCAAAGGTGGGAGGGCTTGACTGCTTAAGAGTGTAGGGTTAACTGTTTTGGGTTCAAGGTGGGCAGCACTTGGTGGTTTAGGGGTGTTTCTGTTTGGAAAATACATTTAAATTGGCTATAGTGCCATAAGCCAGAGGGGTGTCGGGGATGCGGTGGTTTGGTGTTCCTGCTGCCTCCGAACCAAACCTTGAATTCCTCTTGTCCTAGTCGGTCTTGCTAGGAGCATAGCAGAGCAGCCGGAGGAATGAGCAAACCAATTTCTTCATCGAGCATGTGTGAAGCCGTTAACCCTAACTCCTAGCACTTGGAGTAAGGGGGAGGGAGTTAGGGGACAAAACTTCCTTACACAGGCATTGTTAGGTCCTTATTATGGGCATTAAGGCCCCCTACCTCTCCCTGAACCCGAGGCTACGTCGATGGGCACAGTCACTCTATGTGTTGCTATAACTTGTCGCTGTAGGCGTCGTGACGAAGCCTCTTAGTGTCGTTTCACTTTGCAGACTCCAAACCATATGCCTCGCCTGGATTGTCCGAGTGTGAGCGCCGAAACTCTAAACCCTCCCCCCCCACCTCCCCAAGCGTCCCTATGACTTGAGGATGGCAGTGCTTCAGCAGCTTCTGGAGGAGGCTGGGAATCTACGTTTACTTGGAGGTTCATGGGTAATTATATGTGGGGTTCGAAGTCCCCGATTTTGGGTGTGATAAGTATAGTTATCTGGGTAGTTATATGTGGGGTTCGAAGTCCCCGATTTTGGCTGATAAGTATAGTTACCCTACTTATAACCCGGCGTCTGACTACCATTCCCGCCCTTTCTGTAGGAACACTCTTCCGATGACCGGTTCCTTAGATAGGGTGAGGGGGTGTCGGAGAGAATTTGCGGAGCTTTTGGTAGTGAGTCCTCCAGTGAGCAAGGGACGCGAGCTTTATTGATTTGTGTGGATTAGGAGTTTGTTTGATGCTGACGCTTCTGGCTTGTCCGAGTTGCGAAGGCTACTTGGAGGTTCATGGGCAGTTATATGTAATATAGAAGCCTAAATAGTTACTTCTATTATTCTTTAGGGTTCCTTATTTTTACCGTATTATACCGGAGTCCAAAACCTTATTCTAATTCTGAGTGAATTACTAAGGCCCCTACATGGCAAGCAAGGTAGTTCTGCTGTGAGCCTCCAGGGCGCAGGGCCCTGAGACCCGGACAGGAAAGCTATCAGCGGCGCGAGCGCCACCAGGCCTTGGTGGAGGCCGGTGACCCACTCGGGGTTGAATACTTTTGGGGCCATAATAATTGCCACTACTATTTTGGAGGGTTCCCTATTCTGCTTATAGTATAATCCGCCCCAAAACCTTATTCTAACCATTAAGACCCCTATATTACCGGGGCTTGACTCATCAAGGAGGCAACTTACTCCTTCGGGCTTCCGAATACTTGTGTAGTCCGGAAACTCCCAAATGCCTGGTCTTATTCTTCAGCTTCTATATTAGGGTCTTGTGCTTGCGAGTAGGGTCCAGCGCTTACGGCTGAAAGTTGAGGCTTCGGGCGGGTTGAGAATTTGTATTTACCTAATTTTCCTTGAGATGGGAGGGGGTTTAAGGGTTCAGGCTTGACTTGGACGGTGTAAAGGTTTCGGTCCTGTATTTCAAAGGGGTCTTGAAGTCTGGGTAGACTTGAGTCCAGTCGGAGAACAAGGCTTTAGACTTTCCGCGCGACAGCACCGGACTCAACATGTGCATTGCAGCCTGATGTTTGCGGTTGCTGCCATAGCGAAGTAGGCCCCCGACGCCAATCCCAGCCATAAATCCCAAGATCCCCGAAGCCGGGAAGCAGATTTCGCAAAGCAACTGAACGAAGCGCTCAGTCAGCTCAAGGCGCCACAACACTTTCCTTACTCGCCTTATTCTAACACAGAGATAGCTGCGAAGCCTCGGTGCCTCATGGCGAAGCCTAGCAGCGAAGCCGTCGTCTTCGATGGGGAGGAGTTCCGTGACACGGCTGAGGGTTTAGGGTTTTGGCTAGACTTCAGTCCAGTGGCAAAAAGGGGGGTCGGGGGTTCCACTTGGCGCTGTGTTCGGGGATTGGGGCTTTCGATGAGGAGCCTTCTTTCGATCTTCTTGGAGTGTAGGGTACCTGGTACGGTACCTCCAACCAAGGCCTACAGACTAAAGCCGAACAGCCTGAGGTGCGTATGCTCGTCTCTTGCTTGGCACCCTATCGCCCAGCACGCGTCATCAATTTTCAAGTGCTTCCCCAAAGGCTTTGGGGGTCCAGTATTGTAATCCCGAAACCCGAAGAAACCCTTCCACCCATCCCTCGTGCAAGGCATCTCACAGCTGGACGTCCGGGGTCACCTCCTGATGCCTCCTTGGATGGGCCGCATAGTTGCAGTGGTCACCGCTGGACCGTGCTTTTTCGACTCGCTCTTCTGGGTTGGGGCAGGCAGTGAGGCGGGTGTCTCCTCGCTACACCTTACTGTCTTGCTGTTAGGGCCTTGGGCTTCGTGGTATCCTGTTGGCCAGCCCTTGCTTTCTGCTTGGGCTTGGGGTTCACGGCCAGGCGTTGGCATTCGGTCTGAGGCCGACAACCCGACACCTTGCTGGCCTTCCTTAGCCAAAAAACTGTCGTCGTGCATGCTTAGTTATAAGTGGGGCTATAAGTCGGGAAACTATCATCATAACCCGTATTGGGGACTAGGCCACTTATAACTACCTACCCACGTCCCTCCAAGGTGCCCCTGGCTACCTCCGTTCAATCTTTGTACAGGCTGCATGGTTTCTTTCCTCGGTCTTAACGCTACATCTTCGCCCAGACACGCAGCAGCTAAAAGTTAGAAACCCTAAAGCCATCAAAACAATGACGCCTCCTCTTAGTGAAGTCTCACTTAGTATGACTCCGAACCACATGCCTCGCCTGGATTGTCCGAGTGTGAGCGCCGAAAGCCATCAAAAGTGTCAGAAGAAGCCTTCCGAAACCGAAACCCCTGAAGCCCGAAAGAGAAACCCGAAGTCTGAGCCCTCAGCCTCTCCGGCCCGCAAAGGCCTCGGCCTAGGAGATCCTACTTAGTAGCCTAGGTAGGCCTTTGGGACATTTTACATTTTCCCTTATTGGGTCTCCTGAGACCCTACTTACGAATATTTTTCAGGGGCTTTAAAGGGCCAACCTAGGTGCACTTTTTGGATCTTTTTGGTGCCCTTATAAAACTCTGAAAGTTTACACTTCTGGGCTCATGAGCTGAGCAACGGAGCCTAAACTCCAAGTCCGCAGAAAGCGCCATGCCCTTATGGCACCTTTCATAGAGACCTTAAAGGAACCCTTAGCAGACCCACTAAAAGAACCTTTCCACGGAACCCTCAGAAGATCCGACAGACCCTAAACCCTAAACCCTTAACCCTTAACCCGAAACCCTAACCACGCGAAAGTCGAGGCCTTGGTCTTGCTGGAGCTCTGGGGCTAGGTGCTACGAAGCTCTGGAAGAGCGGTGACCTCCAGGCACGGGGGGCTTGGGGGGGGTTTAAGGCTTGAGGTGTACTGTAGTAGGGTTTGGGGCCAAGTTTAGGGTTCAAGGTTTAGGGGTTAAGGTTGAAGGTTTCGGCTTCAGGGCGTACTTGGAGGTTTCATGGGTAGTTATAAGTAAGGTTTTCAGTAAGGTAACTATACTTATGACCCATATTACAGGGCTTATAACCCACTTACACCTACCCATGAACCTCCAAGATAGGCCCTCTAAACCCTATACCCTCATAGGATCCCTATAGATCCCTTTAAGCGGACCGAGCCCTTGTAGAATCCCTAGGGCCTAGGACCCCTCACAGAGGCAGCGCGGCTCGCCGGCCCCGGCCTCGCACTGCTCGGCATGGCGGGGGTGGCAGCTGCCATCTTCAAGGCCAGGGGCACTCTTACTTGGAAGGTCGGGGGACTTAGTAGCTGGTTATTTTAGGGACTTATAAGTACCATAATCCCAATTAGGGTCCGTTTTAGGGTACTTATAAGTCTACTTACTACCTACTTACTAAGTCCCCCGACCCTCCAAGTAGGGTTCTTTAAAGGGATGCATGATCAGGGCTTCTATAGGGTTGCTATAAAGGTATTATACTGGTACTTCCGTAAACGGTTCCTTGAAGGGATCTTTGATAAGGGTTTCTACAAAGATACTATAAGGGTAGTTCCCTAGATTCGGGCCCTGTTAGGGTCCTATTTATAAGCGTCGTATTATTTCGGGGGCTTCAAAAGAGACGCTATTTTAGATAACTACGCAAGTGGATTTTTGAATGCTTGAGCTGGGCGCTGAGCAGCCTGAGCCCAGGACACCTTCAAGAGGTTTGAGGCCAAGTTGATCCCGTTCCTCATGACGCAGGTGGGGCCTGGAAATGCAAGTCTAAACCCTGAACCCTGAACCCTGAACCCTTTTTGAGCCGGGGGCTGCGCTGCACATTGCCCTGGGGTTGAACCCTAAACCCTAAACCCTATAACGCCTAATAAGTCTTGAAATTCCATGAGGTTGGCGTGTCTTGATCGAAAGGCCCATAGTGCCACGACGAAGCCTGAGCCCCGGACATGAACCACACACTGCCTTAAGTAAATCCCTAGATACCCAAACCTAGTGTTCAAACCTGCTGCGGCCGATGCTGCTGCAGAGCTTTACTGCAGCAAAGGAATCTCGAGTCTTCAAGCCGATCATCGGGTGTGTCAGGCATGCACACGCCCGTGCACATGAATGCATGTGTGCGCGAACTTGTGCACGTCTGGACGCTACATTTACGAACAGACACACTGATATACAGCAGCATCAGGCAGTTATCGGTACTTACATAGATGCCAATTTCGTAGATGGTTGGAACATTTATAGATTTCGCAGATGAAAAGCCCAACAAGCAAATGGTAGATGAACAGCCAAGATCAGCCAAGTAAGTCTTCAGTAGAACCATGCATACATGCATGCAAAAACCTCCTTGCATGCGTGTTTGTGTGCGCGCGGTCAGACTGCGATGATTCCACACTCATTCCGTTCCGGATCTATATCCGCGAGAGAAAGACAGTAGTGAGAGGCTCGGGTAGAAGATATAAGAAGATAGTATTCCAGCAGCCGTTCACCAAAGACGGGATGTCAGCGCTTGAAATCCCAGGTGGACCACCACTTCTTGCCCATCAGGAAGGAGCTTTTGAAGAGCATCAAAGGGGACGAAGCTGGGCGAAATCGTTGAGGCGTTGAGGGTTTTAGGGTTAAGTTTAGGGTTTAGGGCAAGTCCTGATGCAAAAGTTTGGGGTTTATTTAGGGTGCCCTACAAAGAGAAACTCAATCTTACAACTTAAATCCCAATTCTTACGCTTTAGTTCCGAGGCCCTAAACCCATCCAGCAGCCTGATCAGGCTGAACGAATGAACCCCATGAAGGGAAGTTGGATGCATACAAGGTGTGTGTGTGTGTGTGTGTGTGCATATGTACCTATCTACACATTTTGTCCTTATGGCTATATCATACCCTCGCTCCATCTCTCTCGCTCTCTGTATATACCTGTATCTATACGGGGTACATACGTATGTACACACATGTACGTGTACATATACGTTTACATATGCATCTACATATTCATATACCTGCAGATACACCGGCACATCGACATATCCACATGCACATACATTTGCTTTGCACATACATATGCACATACGCATGCACATACATATACATACACATACACGCATGCATGCATGCATGCATACATACATTGTTGCATGCACCACATGTTATGTAGATCTTTTTTCGGATTTAGCAGGCTACATTTGTAGGGGTTGTAGTTTCGTTCTGTTTTGCTACCAGGGTATCTGGGCTTCCAGGATTTGAGGTTTCGGGGCCGCGCATCACAGTGTGCAGTTCCAACCAATCCAGGTCAAGTCAACAGATCTAAACTGCAAACCCTGGACAAGGTCTTGGACGTCGGGTGCGGGGATGGAATGCACCTCGGTCCCTTACGAGCATGCTGGCACCATTGCATCAACCACTGCTCCTAAAAGCCCTGCACCCCTGAGCGCTTGAACGCCTTAGGCTAGCGGCTAGGCTATGCCCCTAACGACTATTCCGCGATGCCCTGAACTTACTGCTACACCTGCATGCTGCACCCAAATAACCATAAGTAGTTCTTAGGCTGCCCTCAGCCTCTCTCAGCTCCGAGCCCTGAATGCTTCTAAGGTTCAGGGATCAAGGGGTTTGGGGTTTAGGTCCACAGCACAGCTTGCCGGCATACAACCAAAGCCCGTGCTGACAAAAAAAAGGTCCACAGCACAGTCGGTGCCTCGGTTCCTGGCATAGGCATAGTCCAGGTGTAAAACGCGAACCACTCTCAATTTCCAACCTCGAAGCTTGACTCCAGCCACAAGCTGAATAAATTTCATCCGAAGGTCTCCTTAGACCGAGTGGGTGTGAGAGGCTAGTGTATCTTATGCCGGGATCAGGACCCTTGTAGTCAGGATCCGGCAGTTTCGTCTGAAACTCGCACAGCGGCTTGCGGCAGAGTGGTGAGAGTGAGCAACAGGTATATGATTCGGGATAGTTGACCAAAGCTGCTCGGGGAGTTTCAGAATATTGGGGGGCCCGAATGTAGACCGCTCTGTAGCAGGATTTCCCTGCCAGGTCCTAAAGCAAGGTACTCGCAGTTTGAAGACGCCCCTCTGAAGAAGGTACCTCCCCTACTACGTGGAGTCCTGTCAAAGAGTTCCTCGCGGTGGCGTCCGTCGTGCCTTGATGCTGGATCCGTGGGCGGTTCGGACTGGATTCCTTTAGGCTTACTAAGACAGCTGTTTTCGTAGGGTCAGTCGCAGGCAAGAAGAGGGATGTCAACATTTGGTTTGGGTCTTAAAGCACTGTTGTAAAGGGTTCGGTTTTTTGCGCACAGGGGTGGCTGTGTGGTTGCCTGGATATCGCAGGCTCCATGCCCGGTTAGGCTGGTGAAGGTGATACTGCGGAGAGATCGGGCAATGAAGGAGAAAATGTTTTCTTCCCGTGATGTAGGATGTTTGGTCCGGGTTCATGGCCCTCAAAGCCTCGACTCTGATACTGCGGAGATGTGGAGCGTGCAGACAGCAGGAGCCAAACATCCACCTTCACTCCGCGCTCCGTGCCAATGTGGAGGCAGGTCGTTGGGTTTCCGAAGCCAGGCTCTTTCTGTGATGCCCATAGTTCCAGTATCGTGAAGCTTGGTTTGGGATGTTGAGTTCAGGTGCAGGCTTCATGTGAGGCCCCCAGTTGCAATTTGGGATTGCGGCTGCAAGGCTTCTGTTTGGTGACTGCTCTTCAAGGGAAAGAGAAACACTGCAACTCCGAGACCCTCTCCAAACGAAGCGGCGGGTTTAGGGATTTAGCATCCCGGGTGCCTGGCAGTCGACGAAACTGGCCTGGATGCAAACAAGGTTTTAGCATCCCCATTGCGCTGTTTTGGAGGCGGCAAAGAAGCAAATGCCAAACTTGGAAGTGGAGATGACCTCCGCTTTCTTGGAGGCTGCTTTCTGGGTGTCTAGAGCTAGCGGTGCAGGGATTTAGGGTTAGGGAATTCGCATTTAGGGTAGATGATCCCTGAAAGCCTCTGGGCCTCTAGGCACGAGAGATTCTGCAGTTCTGAAACGTACAACCATGTGCCCCAAGCACGGATATAGCAATTCGCAGCAAGCCGTGCAATATCAAGCATTGCCACATGCTGAAGTTGTAAAGATTGATTGATCAAGCAATCAGGGTAGTAGCTCCGAATCGGTAGAAAGATAGCATAGCCTCGTCATGCGACAGCAGTGTTTTCTAGCGGTAACCAGGTTTTTGCAGTCGAGTTATGTCTCTGTGTGTGTGTGTGTGTGCGCTAGCGTGTGTGTAGCGAGTCTTTTTGTCTTTTTGTCACGACACAGTTCGCAGCCGAATGCAAGAAGCACAGCCTCTTGTGAGAGCCGAGGCAGCAGCAGTCCATACAGGCAATATGGAGCCTGTATTCTGATACCGCTCTAGTATGCCAAGCTGAATATGCCGCTTGAAAGAGGGGTATTCCCAAGATGTAAGAATGTACTGATGCAGCAGTAGACCAGTGTTAAAGTCGTCCAAACATGACAATAAGTTGCCAAATTTGTGCAATACTGCCAAATTGCAGCGGTAAACAAAACGGTGTATGCACAACGGCAAACTGAACACCACAAGCAAAGCAAGGCAAAACGAGCTTCATAGGCGACCTTGACCCCCAACCTTGACTACCTAGACTAATTTACCCCAAAACCCTCCTTAAAAAAAACCCTAAAGCCCTACATGGCCCTACACGGCCCCCCCACACCCTAATTCTAACTTCTGTTGCTGTTGAGCAGGACCTCCCGGCGACGGAGCAGTTTGACAGCATCGTTTTCGGCGGCTTGGCCATGGTGGACTGGGATCTCCATCTGGGTTGAACGTAAGAGCGTGATCCGATATGATACTAGCCAATAGTGCTTTTTACAGTATGTTTGCAGTTTTTAAGTAGTATATATTTTTTCGTGTGTTCCAGTGGTATGTATGTGTATATATATACACATTGTAAGGAGAGATACCCATGCTCTTGGTAACATGCTAGTTCGCTGAGGGTCGACGGTTTCCGTTACACGACAAAGCCTTCGACTCCCTGACCCAAGCTCGAGAGTAAGAATGAGGACAACTGACTGCGTAGTGATTGCCGGGTAGTATCGCGGTAATCGTAGACACAACAGTCAGTAAGGCTAGCAGCAGCAGTAGCAGTCGTCGTCGTCGCCGAAGTAGTGGTAGTGCTAGTGCTAGGCGGGGCGCGGGGCAGGAGCACGAGCAGCACTAGCAGACGCAGCGATGATGCTTCCATGCAGGTTCTTTTAGAGAGCCCGATGCTGCCTCTTGAGCTAAGCAATCTTGACCCTGCACATCGCAAACCATGAGTCTCCCAGACGACGCCACTTCCAAAACAGGTCCCGAAACCCCCAACCTCCGAAGTGCTTCAAACCGATGCCCTGGAAGTAACACCCGCGTGTCACGCCGTCTTTCCCGTGCGGAGGCAACGTCCTTTGTGAGGTGCCGTGCCAGAAGGCAATCGGGAGTCGGAGTGCTGAAGCATGTTGAAGCCAGTTGTGTACCCTAAATAGTAGGATCCTTATTATAAGGACCCCAATATAAGGTACCCCTGTGGCATTTCTTGAGCAGGAGTGAAAGGAGGAAGTAGGAAGTAGTCATAGCCAAGCGACAAGCACCATGTTGTCCATGACGACTTAGCCGCATGACGAGCTCTAAATCTGACTATGGCAGCAATGGTGCCAGGCTCAGCACGGGTTGCACTAGAAGCAATGGCTGTCATGGTCCAAGGGCAATAGAGTCTTTTGGAAGTGGTCAAAGGAGCGGCATTGTCATTCCCAGTTATGCTTCTTTAAACGCAGTTCGGGTCAGCGTGCTTTCTTTGGGTTTCCAGGCCAAGCTAGTTTCGCGAAGTGCGAGCATGAAGTCTTGGGACTGCTCCGCCCAAACTAGGGCAAAGGGGTAGGGTTTTAGGGCGGGGGATGCCTTGAGGCAAGTTCGGTTGGCAGCACTACTTTGTGCGGTTTTGCCCCTTGTTATACGGAGTGTTTGGGCCATAGGATCTGGTACCAACTCGCAACGACCGCCGTCTTGGGAGCCTCGGTCGTGCTGCAAGCAGACATGGCATGAGCAGGACTTCTTCCGTGCCGTCGATGCACACCTCAAGCCCGGTGGGCGCGTCTACTTCTCCGAGCACGTGCTGTCGGACCTCGGTGGGCTTGGGGATGGTAGGATGTGGTGCTGCCTGTGCCGACTTTTGCTGTTATTGGAGCAGAGAGGTTCTAGCTTTGAGGCAGCACTGGTCGCTCTTGGAAAGCTTTTTTGTTTTCGAAATTGAGACTGCTCGCAGGAAGTCTTCAACTGCAGATGCCCGAAAATACCTTCCCGATTAGATGGAATGTCTGATTTTGTGTTCCCAGGTGCAAGCCAGCAGGTAGCGATGGAATTGCTGCATGATCATTCCGAGGGCAGACACGGCTGCTAGGAGTTTCCACTGCTGCGGCTACTCCAGCATGCTGTGAGTCCAGCTTGGCCGCATGGCAGCATGCAGCCCCAAGGTGGCATCGTAAGTTGCCTCTCGTGTCTCGCAGAGTTTTCCATATCCCCAAACCGTAAGCCGTACTTATGACCCAGCCGAGAAGTTCATGCTTCTTGCGAGCTTGAGCAGAAGATCAGATCGCGTTCTCTTGTCACATCTGACGTGTAACAGCAGCTGTAGGAGTAGCAAAAGATAGTAAAAGTCGTGGTAGTGATGGCTAATTACTGCTACTGCTACTGCTTCTGCCGCTGCCGCTGCCCCTGCTACGGCTACTGCTACTGCTGCTACTGCTGCTGCTGCTGCTGCTACTTCCACTGCCACGGCGACCACGGCCACCAGCAGCAATGTGACAGTGAATCTCATGAAGGAAAGCTAGAGTAACTTCATACTGCCATAGCAGCAGATATGAGATGGCTAGTATTCATCTTCACAATCGCGGCAAGGGCAGCCTCGCGACCCTTACCATAAACTTGAAACCACCTTACACCCTAAACCCCCAAAACCCCAAAACCCTAAACCCCTAAACCCTTTTGGACAGCGGACTTAGTAGCTGAAGCCATGCCTGCGTTGTGCGAATGTGTGAGTCGAAACCCTATAGGCACTAAGCTCTGAACACTAGGGGCCCCAAAAGCACATAATCATAAGCATTTTATAGGGATATCCCTACCTTAATGGGCTTCATTGTAAGGGGGTACATATGAAATATCCCTATCCTAATTTTTGCTTATGCGCTTTTTTGGGGCCCTAGAAGACCAGCCTCGAGCTCCCAGGGTTTGCCACTGCAATCGGGACTCTATCGAGCTTCTCTCGGCGCAGCCCTGGGTTGAGGACACCGGGTTGGCGCCCTAAACTTGGAGGGTCGGGGGACTTAGTAAGTAGGTAGTAAGTAGCCTTATAGGTACCCTAAACGGGACCCTAATTGGCATTATGATATGGTACTTATAAGTCCCGAAAATGGCCAGTTACTAAGTCCCCCGACCCTCCAAGTTCTAAAGCCTGAAGCCTCCAAAAGCCTGTCGATGGAAGTGTGGTCGTGAGTTGCTCGGACCAGAACCCCACCCCCCCTGCTTGTCCCAGTTGTGAGTGCTGAAACCGCCCAAGGAGGGATCCTTTTATGTTCATGGTCCCTTACCAAGTATGAAAGCCCCACATTCACCTGCAAGCCCGTAAGAACCGAACCCGGAGCCCAAATGAACCCACGGCTGACGGCTGAAGCACCAAGCAACTTGAATCCTACACCCCGGAACATAAAACTCCCTACGGAACCGTTATAGAGTTCTTAAAGAACCCCTGATAGGAGCCCTTATGGAGCCCTTATAGAAGACCCTGGAGAAGCCCTAAACGGTTGAGCCCCACACCACGTAGCAACCCTGTATAGAGCCTCTGAGCCTGTAAAAACTCCTTATGGGAACCCTTTGCGAGCCGCTAAAGAACCCCTTATAGGAATCCTTATGGACCCCCTACAGACCCCCTTGTATGGGTAGCATGATGGTACCCCTTCCCAACCCTACTTCTGGCTCTCTTTAAAGGGATCTTATTGAGAGGGTCTATATCCCCGAGGGTCCCCCTACTCCTAACTCCCACTGTAGGGTTCGGAGCCCTTGGAGCAGTCCCGAAACAGAAGGAGCTTCGCACCTGGAGCTTCGCCGGCACCTTCCCTGTCTGCCGCTGGGAGCTGGGCATCGCAGTGAAGCGGAGGGGTGGTGCATAGGTTTTAAGGGTTTTGTGTTTTTTGCAGGGTGTTGTAGCTTGTAGCGGTTTCTATACAGGTTTCATTCGAGGTTTCGTCAACTTTCGTTAAATGGGGATTAAAGCGGATTATGTCCGGTTCGTGTAGGGCTTTGTAGGTTTGGTGTCAGGTTTGGGTAGGCTTTGTACGTCTGCCTAGAATGAGGGGTACCTGCTGTTGGGATCCTTATAATCAGGATCTTACTATTTGGGGTACTATATTAGGGTCCCCTATTTTCGGAAACCACCATGTACGGTGGTTCTAGGGGCGGATATAAGGTTTATGTGGGTCACGCGCCTGCTTGTTTTAATCGTCATGCGGCTTGTGTTGGGGCCCCTAGGAGTTTTCCATGATAAACTTAGGGTGTAGAGCGAGTCTAGCCTAGCAGGAGTAAGAAGTTGTTGTATGTATCATTTAGTTAGAACCTAGATTCTAGATCGTGTAGGGTCTTTCGGGGTTTCGGGCTTGGTTTCATGGCATGATTGGAGGCACAAACCTCCATATCTATGGCACAGCCAAAAGCGCGAGCCCTCAGAAGAAAAGGCTTGGGGCTCTAGGTTTTTTCGTTGACATGATGGGAAAGGGGCAAGTAACCTTGCCGTAGGGAAGTTGATGATGACAGCGGCGTAGAGGAATCTGATGCCGATTTTGCTGCCGATGATGATGATGATGGTGGTGACGACGCACTAGCAAGTACAAGGCCATGGCCATGTCCCAATCCATCGTGGCCAACGCCGTGTTTACAACTCTGAGAACAACTTTCCCCGCCATGCTAGCAGCACCATTACTATCATTGCAACGATGAGTACATCGTTCCACAGCCTGTGCACCGGTGACCCCAAAACGCTTCAGCTCAACAGCTCCTCACTCCGAAACCCTGCCCCGCAGACCTTGAGCCCCAAAAAGTGCGGAACGACATGTCTGTATGCTAGGCTGCTAGGCTCCCTATATCTAGCCGTGCCATGCAGCGACTTAGCGTACTGTGACATGCAAGTGAATGCACTACAGCACAATGGCTGCATTGGCTGGCCATCCAGGGCGCTGTGCTTCTATGCTCTTTAAGCTCTTTAGCGCAATGCAGCGCATTCGAAGGTTGTTTTGTTGGTAGTTGATGTGAGCCGTGCTGTTTCACGTGTGTCTGTCTTAGCCGGACTGCGTGCCTGCATTGTGCGACGGCGCGAGTCGACACCCGAAGGCCTAAATCTGGAGTAAACCTTCTAACCCTAACCCCTAAACCCCTAGACCCTAAACCCCTAAACCCTAAACCCCTAAACCCTAAAACCTAAACCCCCAAACCCCTAAGCCCTGACTCTCCAGAGCCCCAAAGTGCCCCAAAGTGCCCCAAAGCCCCGAGGCTTGAACCCCCAAACCCTGGAAGTCTGAAAACCCTGCAACCCCAGTCTACCACCTTCTTCAAGGCTGCTACTACGATTAGCCTGCGGGCTATCATCGATAGTTTTCAAAAGGCAAACTAGTATTGATGGTACGGTACTCATAGTCTCATAATGACGCCAAGAGTAATGGTTCCGAGAATTCTACTTTCTACTCGCTGTGAGCAGTGCAGGTCGTGGCACAGATGTCGAAGTCTCTGGAAGCCACGATGCTTTCAGAGGAGGCAGGGTTCTATTTCTTGAGCACTTTTCCTCTGCAGGGTCCCGAGGCCCAAAACCCTAACCCTTCTTAGCATCCAGAGGCTTCTGATGTTTATTTACGCTGCCAGAGACCACACTTTCAGTCCTGTAGGATTTGACTTCTTCAGGCTTTACGCTTGAGGGTTTAAGGCCTAGGTTTTGTGCTATGTTTTGGTGGTTTACTGCTTGGGGCCTTCACTGTTTTCCTTCAGTCCGATCCCCGTTTCACCAAGCCGACCTACAAACACAAGCCTCGCCCGGAGTTGTGAGCGAGGACGGGCAGGCGCTCACGCCCTCGCCTGCCTCCCATGCCAAGTCACTGCGGACACCTGGCGGACGCTGGAAGTCACTGGGACCCAAGCAGAAGTGACGTAGGTTGAGGGCTTTGGGACGGCGGTTTCGGGTTTCAGGTCGCAGGGTCGTGTTCTGGCAGCCAGTGAGGCCAGTTTCAAAAAAGGATAGCAGGGTTTTGCCCAGGGCTCCAGGCTCCAGTTCCCGAGAGTTGAGGGTAGGGTAGGGTAGTAGTGGGGAGGGTCGGGTAGGGTCGGGTAGGGTAGGGTACCGCCAGGGACCTCGGCCACGAAGCCCTGTGAGTGCCGGTCGTCGAGGAGGGAGACAGGCACGGAAACGTGGCACGAAAGCTCAAGCAGCACCGCCAAGTGGAACCCCGCACAGACTACGAATCTCGCGAACAAAGTGCTCCCCCCTTGCGTAAGGTCCGAGAAGCTCACCATGAATGGACTTCTTCGCCGCCGCCTTTGATCGGCAGGCTCCTGCTTCTGGGGTTCAGGGCTGTCAGGCCCCTGGGTTCGAGGTTTCAGGATTTCCCACCTCGTCAACAGGAGGCTTCAGCCGACTGAGGTTTAGGGTTAAGGGTACAGTCGGCGCCTCGGTTCCGGGCATATGTGTAGTCCAGGTGTAAAAGGGTTTAGGAAACCCTAAACCCTAAACTTCAGTGAGGCTTCCGGCATCCCTGAGGTCTGCAAAGACTCAGATGGGCACGGGCTGTAATTCGTGTTTAGGGCATGGGCATGTGGGGTCGAGTCTCCTGTTTAATGAAGGATTGGAAGTGGGATCTCGCTTGGCGGGAAGAAGCTTCGCCCGAAGGCCCGCCGCCTTCCAACCAGGAGCCTGAACTACTTGCGTCACCTGGATTTCCAGCTTCAAAGCATCTTGCACTCCTAACACAAGGGTTTCTCAGTCCCTTACTACGGTTGATGATATAAATCCTGCATCACCCATAAGACGGTAAACGCCAAAATTCCCAGAGAAAAGAGTCCTCAAGGGTTTCTTGCACTCCCAAACCCCTAGGCCCTAAACTCAAGGCTTTCTCAGTCCCTTCCGGCGACTGGCCAGGTGACGAGCCACGTCTCCCGTGTCACTGCCGAATGCCGAGTTTCCGAAACCAAGGGCACCTGAACAGCGAATCTTGAGGAAGGTAGAGTATAGAGGTCTGAAATTCCTTAAACAAATAGATTATATAACTTAACAAATACATATACACATATACACGTGTATACATATCTATATGTATGTATGTATGTATGTGGACGTACTATAGTGTACCCTGAGACGTTATTCCAATCATTAAGGCTTCCTATTCTGCACCCCATAAAGCCCGCTATTCATTCCTCTTCCAATAATGGCTGCCCCTCACTTGGAGGGTCGGGGGACTTAGTAAGTGGGTAGTAAGTAGACTTATAAGTACCCTAAAAACTGGGGTTACGATACTTATAAGTCCCTAAAATAACCAGTTACTAAGTCCCCCGACCCTCCAAGCACTCTAAACCCTAAACCCTATACTCTTATAGAACCCCTATAGATCCCTTTAACGGAGCCCTTAAGGAACCCCTTATAGTTACTAAGTCCCCCGACCCTCCAAGTAGTGGCTGCCTCTCAGTGACCAAGATCCTCGAGCTAAGAAGCCCGAAGGTAGGGATCACATCCAGAACCCCAGCCCTAACCCTAACCCCTAAACCCCTAGGCCCAAACCCCTAAACCCTAAACCCTTAAAGCCTAAACCCTACGGCCCTGAAACACAAAAGCTCGTTTCGGAAATTCCTGAATTGGCTCGATGCACTTGCTGGCCCTAGCCTGCTGCAACCCGATTCAGAAACTACGCCCGCAAGCCCATAATATATAGGGACCTCAACAATTAGAGTAGGGTTTTGGGGCCCATTATACTATAGATGTAATAAAATTAGTATTGGTAATTATCTAGGCCCCTATAGTACCTTCGGTTTAGGGCTAGGGCTCGGGGTGTTAGTATGGTTTAGTGTTAGGAGTGGTGAAGTTGCGGTGGACTCGAATCCCGCAGCAGAGAGCTTAGCCACTCTGACATCCATCCATCCATCCAGCCATGCATGCATGCATGCATGACGTCCCTGCATACATACATGCATGCATACACACATATGCTACTTGCGTACATGCAGGCACGCGTACCATGCCATGCCATGCCCTACCATACCTAGATCAGCTCAACACTCTTGAGTTCTTTTCTTACCTTTGGTTAGTAGGGAATGGAAGAATGGTAGGAAAGTAGATATCATTGTAATTACCCCATTCCTCCATTCTCTACTAACCAAAGGTAAGTTTTTGCAGGCCAGGGTTTGCATCGGCGATGCCTGACACCCTGCCTGGCCATGCCCGAGAGTCGTTCTAGGCTGCTGGATAACACCCAAAGCCTCATTCTAGGGGCCTTGATAATTGTGTATATTATTGCGCGGGTTCCTTATTAGAATTGTAGTGTAATATACCCCAAAGCCTTATTCCAAAGTTATAAGGGCCCCTATATTCACCGGAAACTGAAACCTGAACTCACAGATCCTGCGAACTTACCAGGGCATCCACTCGCATCCTCAGATGAGGGTTTGAGGCTCAGGAATGTGTCCGACAGAGAACACTTCAGGGATATGCTGCTGCTTTCCGGACCTCAAATCCAGGCCCAACAGCTTCAAAGCTTAGCTGAAACAAGATGTGGGTTGGAGTCTGAGGCATGCAAAGTAGAGAGAGCCTTCCACAGCTTCGTCCTTGATGCATTTGGGGTTTGCGGCCTCAAAAGGGTTTCGGACTTCGCGCCCGCCATGAGTTGAATTTTAAACATATAGCTCTGCTGCGTTACCTACACGCAGAGCCTCGGCAGCCATGAGGGGGCCACGCCTTGCATTGTGAACCGTCCCAACTCATGGCACCAAGTTGCCAAGCTGTCAAACTGAACCCTAAAATTGCAAGGAGCATGTTCGAGCAAGGTTGTTGCGAGCGTTGTGAGTTCAGTCTCTGAGTTTCGAAGATGAAGCAAGTTCGCCGCCAGAAGCCTCAACTTCAAAGACTGGGCCGTCATGCGTCTGAAGCCCTACCTGGAGGGTCGGGGGACTTAGTAAGTAGGTAGTAAGTAGACTTATAAGTACCCTAAAAGGGACCCTAATTGGGGTTATGGTACTTATAAGTCCCTAAAATAGCCAGTTACTAAGTCCCCCGACCCTCCAAGTAGTTTATGCCCCGTGCCTTGAGTCAAAGGTGAGATCCCGAACCAAAAGATTCAGGCGGCCAAACCCGAAAATCCAAGCCTTGCCTGGACATGCCTGCGTAGACCGAAGCCTTAAACCTTATGTGCAGAAATCCCAACAAGAAAAGGAGCTCAAAAAAAAAAAGAAATCCCAACACTTTCAAAGATGGATGCCGGCATAGACCTAGCCCAGCACAAACAACTCCTCTGAGCCCCGAGCACTGCACAGAATCCCCAAGGCGACAAGCCAAAAACCCACGGTTGCCAGAAGGCACAATTCGCAGCGAACCAGCGCAAGCATTCAAAAAAAGGTCTCGCTTCTTCAAATTACAGAAATCCTGGATTTATGTTCGTCGTTGTCTTCGCAGTCGTGCTGGTTTTAGCAACAGCAGCGGCGACAATAGTAGCAGTCAGTAGTCGTTGTCGTGGTACATGTGGCCCCAGTGATAGCGGCGATGGTATGGTCGTGGTATTGCTAGTGGTAGTGCGGTGCGGGGTGTTGGGGTAGTGGGGTAGTGGCATAGTGGTGGTGGCAGTGTTAATGGTAGTGCTGGTGGTCGTTGTGTCGTTGTCGCCGTCGTAGTCGCAGCCACAGTCGCAGCAGCAGCCATAGTCGCAGTAGCTCTCAGGTAGAAGTAACTTAGTAGTAATCATCGCCGTAGTGGTAGTGGCTGTTAGTGGTAGCCGTAGGCCGGTAGCCTGTAGTGGTAGTGGCCTTGACAGTGACGGCTTCTTAACTTTTGGGTCTTTACGATACCAGCATTGATGAATCCGTTGGGGAAGAGGTTGGACTTGGTTGCTTCAAGATTTCTTTCTGAAGTGGGGGCTTGCTGTCGCACGCCCACATCATCGGCGCAAGGATTGTCGGGTCGTGGCCACAGCTCAAGACCAGCCGGTAATCATGCGAATGTTGAAGTTGCTGGATGACGCAGGTTATTGTTCACATTCACTGCCCCGAGATTGAGATGCGACTTCATGTTTGCTAACAATCAAATAATCAGCGACGAGACCGCCGCTAACGTACTTTGAGACCCGGCGTGTCGGTTCAACTGGCACTGAAGCCCAAATTACCAATACTATTTTTAGGGGGTTCCTTATTATAAGTACAGTATAGTATGATGGGCCCCAAAACCCTATTACCCACCACTAGCCCCAAACCCCAGCCACTTTCACCAGTTCTGCCTCGAACCTGCCGCGGCCGCCATGGAGGACCTGTAGACAGGCACAGATACGGACAGCATGGCACACGGCAGACGGCCACGATCTCTGCAGGCTCGGTTTGCCCTAAACCCTAAACCCTAAACCCCCTTCCCTCAACTGCGAGGAGGAAAAGGGCCGTTCAAAAAAAAAAAGAAAAAAACCGCGGAAGGAAAAGAGGGTTCAACAAAAAAAAAAAAAACACTAAACCCGAAATTAAACGCCGAAAGCTCGGCCATCTCGTCCCCTGAAGCCCCAAACCTCTAGGCCCGTGTTCCAACAAATCGGAGTTTCCGAAAGAGGGACCCCAATATAGTACCCTAGATAGTAGGATCCTTATTATAAGGACTCCAAATAAGGTACCCTTAGTTTTCGCAAACCCCCAAATCGCATGGGGATTAGCCACGGGGACTCTCTGGTCGAAGCCTGGCAGCTTCAAAAATCCAAAAACTTCGAAACTTCGCCTGGCGCGGGCAATGCTTGCAGGTTCATGGGTAGTTATAAGTAGGGTTTTCAGTCCCCTGATATGGGTTATAGTTACAGTTACCCTACATAACTCCACTTATAACTACCCATGAACCTCCAAATGCAGGTATGGTGTTTGGCCTACCTTTGCATGCTCAGCGCCCAGGCTGTGCAGGTGTGGCTCGGCTACTGAAAGGTACTGTGCGGGGGTTCACGGTTTAGGTTTCAGGCTACTGGGAGGTATTTGTTTCGGGGTTCTCAGAACTGTAATCCCAACTTCGGCTCCCTTCAGAGACCTGGATGCAACATGCATTCAGACAGTTGTAGGGATTCAGCCGTCTTAGGCGTGTATGGTCAACAATGTCTGCTGTTAGTAACTGCTGCGCCCTTGGCCAGCACCAGCGTCGTTAGTTTTCGCTGCCATTGCTTTGTTCGTAGTTCTGGCCGTAAATAACATCGGAACCTGATAAAGAAACCCTTGGCCTTTATTAGGTTTTTTTTTTATATGGATCCTCATATTTTGGGGTTATAGGGCCATGGTTGCTTTATCAGATTCCTACATCAGCCATCGGCTTTGCGATGCGTGTGGTCTTCACCTTCCTGAGTTCCTAAGCCCTGAGGCCTAAACCTAAACGCTAAACCCAAAATCCTAAACCGCAAACTTGCAGAACTTTCGCAAGGCTTGTGCATCCCGTCAGGAAGGCTTCTAGAACCGCATGTGAGCCCAACACTCATCCAGCCTGTAGAACCTTTGCAGGAACCGTCAAGGAATCCAGCAAGGAAGCTCCAAGGAGCCTCCAAAGGAACCCTGAACCCTAAAACCAGTGCCGAGTTCCCAGCTGTGCGACACAGTCAGCTGGGCGGGTGCCAGAAAACAGAGCCGAGTTGTGAGAGCGTAAAGATTTAGATTTCCATGTGCATTGGGGTTTCCGGGTTGATGCATGCTTTCAACCTCGCTGCAGAGTTAGAGAGGATTCGGTGGTGGAGCTGAGGTTCGGGTTCATCAGCTGTGATTGAAAACATGGATCGAACAAAAGCCACAGGCCCGAAATGTGCCAGAGATGGACTGTCAGGCAAGTGAACTTCCAGATGAGCAACAACATTGCGTCGTGGCTGGCACCTCGAACTGGCAAATTGATACTCTGAAGGGCTCCTTTTGTCCCAGGGTTTATGCTTGGGTTGGGATACAATCAACAGAACCCTGCATGACATGCACATTCAGAGTGAATGCCCCAAGAATTCTGTTGTGCTTCATCTCCCTCGCCATTGTCGCACAACGTCCACTGTAATCGTGATGCCTATCACCCCCAGCACCTCATCGTCAGCATCGCCACCGCCATCATCTCTTCAATCACCACCACCACCATCACCACCATCATCGCCATCACCATCTTCATGACCACGTCAGTCTCACCACCACCATAATCAGTCATAGTCACCATGACCACAATCCACCCTCATGATCTGCATTTTCGTCATCCGTCTCGTTTTTTCGTCGGTGCCGACCCCAAGTAAGCAAACCCGCTTCTTGCAAAGAAGGGCTATGACGGGGATCCTCGTCTCACGCGTCAGTAAGCAGGGGTCCACACTTGGAGGTTCATGGGTAGTTATAAGCGGGGTTATAAGTAGGGTAACTATCATTAGAACCCATGTAAGGGGACTGAAAACCCTACTTTTAACTACCCATGAACCTCCAAGCAGATGATCCGAGGTGAGCGACTATGGCCTGGAAGTGGGTGGGTCGATCACCATGGAGCTGACGAACAGCAGACTGGAGTGAAAAGCTCTGGGGGCCGAGATTCGTCGGGTTAATGTAGGAGCTTAAGTAATTACCAATGCTATTCCGGGGGTGCCTTATTGCAATTAAGAGTATAATATACCCCGAGGGTCTGTTCTGATTAGACAGGCTCCTACAAAAAGGGCTTAGAGTCTGCTCAGGGTCTGGGTTTAGGCTCTTGCCCGCAGAACTCCATCTGCAAGTGCCTGTTGGCTATAGTCTGTGCTGTCATACGCGTTTAAGCCCGAATGTGGATGCTGATAAACGAAGAAGGGCCGGACCCCTTCACCTCAAAACCCCAAGTGATCCTTGCTTGGAGGGTCGGGGGACTTAGTAACTGGTTATTTTAAGGAATTATAAGTACCATAACCCCAATTAGGCTCCCTTTCAGGGTACTTATAAGTCTACTTACTACCTACTTACTAAGTCCCCCGACCCTCCAAGTGAGCTTGCCTGCCCAGATTTGAAGAACCCCACAACTCCACGCAGTTCAGGATATGAGACATGTGTTTCGGCCCAGGTCAGCCGGCCAACGACACCTATGTGAGCCTTGCTTTGACAAGCGGAATACAAGGGTATCGTATTTCGGGGTCATGGGTTAGTGGGATGCATTACAGCTCAGTAGCTTCTTCCGTTCTCAACCGAAACCCCCAAGTATTGAATCCCGTAACTAAACGTCAAAATCCTCAAACTCACCCGCGCAAGGCCTCACGCCCCTAAGCCTCAAACCCTCAATTGGAACCTCTGGCTACGACTTGACTAAAGCCAACTTGGCTCATACGTTTGGCCACCCTGGAAAGTTTCACCTCTCCTCATGTCGTTGTCGATCGACACGTTCCATCAACGCGGTGGGCGCTGCAAGATAGTCGAGTCCGAAGAGGGCGAAGCATTGCAATGTAGCGCAGACCAAGTGGCAAGGTGGGAAGCGAAGCAGAAGCAAGAAAGGAGCATGCAGCATCAGAAGGGCCGAGTGCAGCAGTCTCATCTGTGGAAGGCCAGGGCTCAAGTGGACAAGTTCCTGCAACACCACGGCATTCACAGTGACAGCTATGATGTCAATGTGGCTAAAAAGTCGTTTGGCGGGTTGTACCGAACCTATCCACTTCATCTCGCAGCAAAGGAGGGAGACTGGCACATGGTTCGTTTGCTCCTCCACTTCGGCGCAGACCCTTTGCAGGTGGACAGCTGCGGAAGAACTCCTCACGACTGCATGGGGCAACTTGCCCGAGTGGATAAGAGCTCAGACCGTCACGCACTGAAGAAATCCCTCTTTCCAACATTGGGCTCCGATAGGAAGCCGAATTAGTTTTACGCTGTGGTATTTTTCGTCCTAAACCCTAAACCCTAAACCCTAAACCCTAAGCGCGTAGCTCCATGTCGACGTGACCGGACCCATGCTGTGCCAGCGCATACTGAGACGCTGGCGCAGCAATCCAAATGCCACAGCAACCCATTGCATTGAGCCTCTCTGCGTGGCAGGAATTCGAAAGCATCATCCCCCGTTGATGGGCTGCATGAGGGGAATCCGCTTCTGCTTTTTGCCTTAATTAGCTGTATGTGTAGACAATGTCAGCAGTCGAATGGTGCTGCCATGGAAGGCTTCTGGCCCGACCTCAAGCCCAGACAGTATCAAGCAGTCAACCGTCAAATGCAGAGTTCACAGGGACAGTAGATTGAGTGCTGATCATGTTGCCACGACGCAGTCAAGTCAACATTGTGCGGACCCATATCACTCTCTCAGCTTGGCGGAAATCCTTGCCCGACGCGTAGCAAGCAGCAAGCCCTTTAGAGTAGCTGAGCCACTTCTTATTTTACGTGAGAGATGCCCCGGCGAATTCATTGACCGCGTACTCGCGAGATCTTGACGTGAACGAAATTTAAATGTTAGCCGTGGGGCGAAAACGCCACATGCCGCTTGGATGGGCTGGGACGAACAGGTCCAGCTGCACCCGGGCCGGTTGGCTACTATAGACATGTGACATGTGGGTAGTTCTCTAAATGTTCTCTAAATTAGGGTCCCTTCTTAGGAACCCAAAAGAGCGCGGCACCCTGATACAAAAGACCCCCGGTTTCGGGTTTAGGGTTTAGGGTCCTAGAGATGATTGTGGGTCGTAGACTGGCTAGACTTGAGTCCAGTGGCAAAAAGGGTTCTAGAGAACTACCCATAAGAAAGTCGCTGTCTCGCGGACTGAAGGCCTGAAGCCTTGCCTGCCTGGAGCGAGCAAGAGAGCTTGGCTGTGCCGAGTTGTGAGTGCCGAAGCCCTGAACTCCCACTTGGAGGGTCGGGGGACGTAGTAACTGGTTGTTTTAAGGAATTATAAGTACCATAACCCCAATTAGGCTCCCTTTCAGGGTACTTATAAGTCCTACTTACTAAGTCCCCCGACCCTCCAAGCACCTCCTGATCCCCTGGAAAGCCCTTACACAGCTCTTTATGGAAGCCCACGCACCACCGTTAGCCTCCAAGCTTGAGCTGCAACTCCATAGAAGCTTTGTAGAACCGCAAGAAACGGAACCCATGCCACATTGGAGCAAAGCTTGAATATTTGCCTTGAGGCCTTAGGCCTCGGCGTTCCTCATTAATAGTTATACTACAATATATCCCAAGTGCTTGAGTTATCCAGGCCCCTGTACACGTAGCCCCCTTGTAGAAAATCAATCTTTCTACATCACTGAAAAGCTGAAAAGGAGCCCTTAACGGAATTGAACCCTCGTCTATTTCTTCGGGCCCTGATCACTGGAGTAGCAAAGGCAGCCTAATATGGGGCCTTGACAATTACCGATACCATCGTGGGGGTTCCTTATTACATTTATAGCATGAGGAGCCCCACAACCCTTTTCTAATTGTGAAAGCCCCTATACTAAACCCTTATAGTAGCCCTTATATTAGTCCTTTCAAGGACCCCTTGAAAGGGACCCTTATTCCAATTGTTACTTCCCCTATAGTATTCCAGCCCAGGCTGATACTCACTCGCGGCCAGCACCTTTGACTCTTCTGAAGATGGGTTAGGGTTTAGGGTTTAGGGGTTAGGGGTTAGGGTTTAGGGTTTAGGGGTTAGGGTTTTGGGGTGGGTTTAGGGTTTAGGATTTAGGGTTGAGGGGTTCGGCGCATCGGTCCCTGGCATATGCGTAGTCCAGGTGTAAAAGGGGTTAGGGGTTAGGGCACGATTTTGGGATGTTTCCTTGACAGGTTCCTTTAAGGATTCCTTTGCAGATTCCTTTGAGGCTTAAGGGATGCCATAAGGGTGCTGCAAGGGTTTAGGATTTTGAGGGTTAGGGTGTAGGTCGTGGGGCCACCCCGCGCCCGAAAGCCTAAGCCTTTCAGGGGATCCATGCTCGGGAGCCAAGTTCCTAGGCACTTGCTACTGACAGTGATAGCCACCGGAGGACAGAACACTGGAATGACATAGTACTAGTTGAGTCATCTTGGAAAGAACCTTGAACCCGGAACCCTAAACCCTAAACCCCTAAGCCCGGAACCCTAAACCCTAAACCCGAAGAGGGTTTAGGGTTTGGGGGATTAAGGCCGAAACCCTAAACCCTGAAAGTGCTTCGGGTTTAGAGGGTTTCGAGGCTTGCTGGGTTTGAGAGGCTTCCGGATTGCCGCAGAGAGTTTATACAGTAGGGTGTAGTCTTCTTTCAGAGAGTTCTTATTAGGGTTCTGCCAGGGTTTTAAAGGGGTTTAGTGTTCGGGGTGATGGTGTGAGTCCAAGTGGTGAACAAAGATCTGAGCCTTGCATCTTGAGCTCCGAGTCGTTAGGATGCAAGGTTTGCGTTTGGCAGTTTTGGGACCTTGTCCTGCCTTCCAGCATCAGGGTTTATGGTTCAGAGTTGATGGTGTTTAGGCTTTAGACGGTTTAAAGTGCGAGGCTTCTGGAATGGCGCGATGCGGATGACAACCTGGTGATCCTGACGCCTCTTAACGACAAGGACACTGTTTGGGTTTAGGGTTAAGGGCACTGCATTGCATGCTAGGATAGTTTCTGGCTCTTCGAAACCCCTAAACATCTAAACTCTTAATCCCTAAGCCCACCCTAAACCTCTCAACTCTAAGCCCCCAAACCTCTAACATCCCTAAACCTCCAAAATCTTGGACCCTCAACTCAACCTCTACAATCCCTAACCTCTAACTTTAAACCCCTAAACCCTCAACCTCAAAACCCCTCAACCTCTACAATCCCTATGCCTAAACCCTATACGCTTATAGAATCCCTTCAGATCCCTGTAAAGCACCCTTATAAAGGAACCCTTACAACTACCCCTGAACCTCCAAGTACACCTCGGAGAGGCGGCGCGGCCCTTGAACAGTTTCCTGGTCAGCGCCTGGCGGTCGAATCTCCGGGAGCACCTGCAGGGCACCTTCCGCGCGGAGGCGCTCCGACCCTTGGGGGTTTTATAAGGGGGGGCTCCTTTTAAAGGGGGATTACAAGGGTTATAAGGGTTCCTTTAAAGGGGGTTATAAGGGTTCCCTGAATCAGGGGATTATAAGGGTTCCTTTTAACAGGCTCTATGAGGATACTACAAGGGTTTAGGGGTTTAGGGGTTTAGGGGTAGAGGATGCAGAAAGGGTATTAGGGGGTTCAAGGTGTAGGGGTTACGGGTTAGGCTCTGCTGTTGAGGGATGTTTGCTGTCACACAATCCAAGCCCATGCTCAAAAATGGTTCAGGGTTTTGTTTTGGTTTTGCTGTTCGGGTTTTGGGTGTTTGGAAAGGGCAGTCCTCGGAAGTGAGGGCGTCCTGTCATTTTACCTCTGGAGTTCAGAGACCTTGGATCACTTCCAGCTCGGGGTATGGGGCCACATCTTCAGAGCAGGCGGCAGAAGGCGTGGGAGCATGTTGCTGGTTTCGATCATACTTTAGAAGCTGCCCCCCACCCTGTAATAGTGAATATAAGGATTATATTAGGGCCCTATTATCTTCCTATTATACCACTATTACAGGGTGGGGGCCCCTTCTAACTCATACTAGTGATTGCGAACGCAAATACACGAGCGCGGATGGTAATGCCAATACTCAGGCGGATGTGCAAGGTACAAAGATGCGCATGAACGGGCAGAGATGCATACCCAGAGAGTGTGCATGGCATTGTGCAGTCGGGGCTCCCAGGGGGGATTGGTCAGGGATGTGCTGCGATGCTGCTGTTTTGGGGCCAGATGGGCTTTTCAGAGCATTACGGACCCTAACCAAGAACCTGACAGCAGGATCCTTAATCTATTCACGCCGGGACAGATGCCTGAAGTGAATGAATGTCATAGAAAGCCTGCGTTACCCATAGAAAGGAATATTCCGTAACTCCCATAGATTAAGGGTCCTTAAGGTAATGCAAGATTTGTATCATCAACAGTAGTTGTAAAGTCCCTAAGTTTTAAAGTCCCTAAGTCCTGGGACTGCTGCCTGGACGTGGAGCTGGTGCAGCAAGACGTTTTGGGTCTAGGTTTGTTTTTGTTAAACCTTTCCCGGCCGACTTCCGCAAGCCTGGATGCAAAAAGGGTTTAATAAGGGGCCTTAATAATTACCTAAACTATCTTGGGGGTTCCTTACTATAAATATAGTAGAATGGGCCCCAAAACCCTATTCCAATGATTAAGGCCCCTATATCAGGGTCAAGGTGGAGATGCGATGGACATGGTTCGACGACCAGGGAGACCATTATTAGCAGAAGACAGGGCCTTGCACCGAAACCGACCGAAACCCTAAACCGTGTAACACCCCGAAGCCGCCGTTGGAGAGCCACATTAGCGGGCCTATAAAAATCTAAACAGCATCCTCCAGGAAGCCACGGGTGGAAGGAACCGCTACAATGTCGTCATCATGTCAGCAACGAAGTCGCACCACGCCTGAAGCTACACAAGGATGTGCTCCAATTTTTTTAGATTGGGTTTATAGTATTTATGGTTATGGGGGCTTTGGGGTATAGGGTTAGATTTGGGTCTGGGTTTCGGGCTCATACAGGCTCTGAGAGTCTGGGCCCTGTGGGATTCCCAGGTTCTCAAAACACACCGAACCCAAAACTCAGAAAGGGTTTCGGGATTAGGGTTTAAGTACAAGATGATTGGGGTCTTAAACTGGCTAGACTTGAGTCCAGTGGCAAAAAAGGGTTTAAGTACAACATCTTCTGGACCGACCCTAATCCTTGAACCTTTTGGGGTCATTGACGCTGGATGCGCGAAGGTAAGGGGGCCTTCAACAAATACAGAAAAGCTCCCGGAACCCTAAACCCTAAACCCTAAACACGCTGAGGCCCCTGGACATCCGCGGCAAGCTTACCTTGGAGAACCCCAACGGGCAGCAGCTGAGTATCCAGGCACGGTTCCGGGTCGTTCCGGGTTGGGATCATGTACTATAGAGGCCTTAATAAATACCTATGCTATTTTTGGGGACTCTTGATTATAATTACAGCATAATGGGCCCCAAAACCCTATTCTAATTATTAAGGCCCCTATAGTAGGAGTTGTCCTGGTCAAGCATGTGAGAATCTATGTTTTGTGACTTGTCGAGGACGAGTGACAAAACATGTGCGTATGTGTGTAGTGTCTGTCTGTCTGTCTGCTTGGCTGGCTGGCTGGCTGTCTGTCTGTATGCAAAATTTGCCGTGTATGTACAAACATATAGCATATATATATATATACACACACACACGTACGCATACATACCTGCATACATACATATTTTTACACACACACACACACACACACATATATATATATATATATATATACATACATGCGCATACATACATACATATATATATATATATATATATATATATATGTGTGTGTGTGTGTGTACTCGTACGTGCGTACATGTACAGATGCATGCATGCATCCTTACATACATGCATACATTCATGCATACATACATACATGCATGCCCACCGACCGACCGACCTACTTACCTACCGACCTACATACATACACATGCATATCTACAGTCTGAACCAGTAGCCAAATCTATGTCTAAATCTACGCTTAAGTTGTATCTCGTCTATATGCGCACACACACACATACACATATACATACGCATATACGTATACATATACGTATACATACGGATATCGATATACGTATGCTTGCATACTTACACACATTCGTATATACATACATATGTGTCAACGGTGTGGCATTGGCAATGGCATCGAAGAGTGCTCTTCCCTTTTATGTTTGGTACTAGTCTTTCTTGCCGGATCTCTGACTGCGCTCTTCCGAGTCGATTTTTCTTCAGATCTTTGCAATTGCAACAGCGATATAGGGTTTAGCGCGCATCGTCTTCGTCGGCATCGACGTCGTCGTCTTGGGGTTGTTGCTGCTGCTCTTGCTGCGTGCTGTTTTGTTGTTGACGTTCGTTTATTGAGTTGCAGTGGGGCTGAGGGGTTGGCAGCCGCGGGGCAGGATGTCTACGTGCCGAAGACCCTCCTTGTTGCAGCGAACATCTACTTGGAAGCCCGGCCGCACCAGTGCAACTCCCCACGTGAGGTGGTAGCATCATGAAGGTTGCCGGAGCAGACGGAAAAGTCCAACGGTAAAAGGAGGGACCCTTAATAAGGACCCCTAAGGTATATACCCTTAATATAACTATTATATAGCCATTATATAGCCCATCATAGGTAAGCGTCCCCATTAAGGGTCCCTGCTTTTCCCGGACGCCGAGCCCTGAACCTGAGCCGTGTGCATGGACGAGGGAAGACGCAACACACAAGCAGATTCAACCCAAAACTGGGCCACTCACCTTTCAACTCTCTGTTTCGGGGGATTTGGAATCCCTATTGGTGCATGCGGTGAGATAGTCTCGAATGAGCAAGCCGTGCTTCATGTTCCAGCTTTTTGTTCTTGGTATGATGAGGATGCATCTCACACTCCCATTGTTACAGATAATTTTGTTGTGACGCTTCATGCTCTACCGGTCGGGTGGAGATCAGATGTCGCTGGCATTTGGCCTGAGCTTCGTATGTCTCAAATCGAAGTGGTGTGATACTGATATTTCTGTGATGATGTCGTACATGGCATTGCTTCAGTACGACTGTAACTTGAATCAGCTTCGTAAGTCGTTGAGTCTCTAGTGCTACATGCATGGCCGCATAGTGGCTATGTGCCGGGCAAATCCAACGGAGCCCCGAAGCAAACAAAACCCTAAACTGGGCTTTCAACGTCCAACCGCAACCCTCTACCCAACACTAATTTTCGGAATTTTAAACACTAAACCCTTATGGAGCAGCTCAGATGACAGCTGTGTTTACTGCACTGGGCCTGATCACCCGACCACGCAGTGGCCGAAATGCCCTGAGCCATGGATGAGTTGGTTTAGGGTTTGGGGTCTTTAGGGTTCTTAAGGTTTAAGGCCAGGGTTTGGGGTTTAGGGCTTCAGTTAAACCCTAGACCCGGGGTCATAGGCATGCAGAGGTCATAGGCATGCAGCGGGCAGCAAGAGCAGAAAGCAGTCCCTGGTAGCTGTTATTCTGACACTATCTGATGATGATGCCATTGTGGTTCCCAACAGAATGAGGGTGGACGGCGTTTAGAAGTATAGCACAGGTCAAGAACTTCGCGGAGCTGTTTTCCAACGTACAGTCGGATAGTCACGCGTTGCGGCTTCAAGCTTTGTGCGGTTGAGGTTTCAATCTTTTGCTAGGCCCGATGCCCTTGTGGGCGTGCATTCCGCGGCCTTCAGCCAGTCACCTGAGAGATTAAAAAGGGGCCTGAGTAGCAACAGCCATTTAGACTACCATGTTAGATTGCCAAAGCTGTGCGCATAGGGCAGCTTGTGTTTTCGAGCTCCCACATTTGACAACAAGAAGAGGCGCTCCTATCATAAAAGTACCTGTCGCACGGCTGAGACCTTTATGTCAGCCCCTGGCATTACTAGGATGCCCAGTAGTACCCTTATTCCGTTTTTGTAGTCCTAGGTTCCTTGTCAAATGACCCAATACCAAATGGATCCCCTTTTATTCCTATATTACTGGGCATCCCAGCATTAGTATCTTCAGTGCGGGCTTGAGAGAAGTTGCTTGAGGCACTGCTTAGCTCTCACGGTCATTTTCCTCCGGGGCGTCTCGCTGCTGCCCCCTGGCTTGCTTTTGGACAGGGGAGTCGAAGATTAGGGTTTAGGGTTTAGGGGTTGTTTAGTTTCTGTCACTCCTTCGGTTGCATCCCTCGTGACACGAGAAGGCTCTGCTGTTGAGGAGATTTTGCTGGCACACAATCCAAGCCCATGCTGAAAAGGGGTTTAGGTCGAAGGCGTAGAGACCTCGTCCTTGCTTTTGGCGTCGGTTCTCCTTGAACCCAACACCCTAAACCTCGCCTGACTTCCGTGCCCGTCCCTTTGCCAATCAATCAAGTTTCTAGGATTGTGTGGAGATTTGAATGCCTTGTGGGCGAGTGAGTGACGCAACCTGAACCCTGAACTTAACTCCCCCCTTCCCCCCGCAGCCCGACACTCTGCACCTTGGGCTAGCTTCGGATGGATGATCATGCAGGGCTCTGGCTCGAAGGGTCAATTCTTGCATGTTTCCTTTTGGGTTCGATCTTGCTACACTTAGGAAAGAGCTTTCCACCACATGCGGTGTTCGAAAGATCTTGTAGCATGAAGCAATGCCGAAGACTCAACATGCCAACACGCCAAAAAAGCAACATACCAGCTCCATACCAGCTCTTCGCACTGCCTTTGTTGGCAATAGCGCTTGTCGTCACGCCAGTCGTATTGCTGCTGCTGCTGCTGAACTGTCACTGTCACTACCATTGCTGCTGCTGCGGTTGCCGCTGCTACTACTGATGCCAAAGATGCCCAGGCTTGGGGTTTCACGTGTACGCGGGGCCAATAGGGGCTAGGGGGTAGAGGGTTTTGTGGGTTTAGGACAAGTAAGTGTTTATGGATTTAGGGCTTATGATTTAAAAACCCGATGCAAAAGGAGCTGATTTAGGGAGAAAGAGGCTGCGTTGGTTGGATTATCGCATCATCGCGACCACCGGCGTTGAGTCCTCCGCCGTAGCTGCCCGCCAGAGATTGATTACATTGCATCTTCGTTTCGGGCTTTGGGAACTCGGGTTTCGGGATGAAGAATTGAACCCCCAATACCCTTGAACCCTTATATAACCCTTATAACTCAAAACCCATAAACCCGAAACCCATAACCCATAACTCTAAAACCCTTAAACCCACAAGCCGCAAACCCCTGACCCCACAAGTCCCCAAGCCGTCTCTCAGCGGTAGAATTTGGGAAAAAGGAGCTCAAAAAAAAGCCCCTAAGCCGGCTTCAGGGGGAAAAACAGCTACTCCTCAAAAAAAGCCGGCTTCAGGGCGTTGAGCCCACAAAGTCACCGACGCCCGAGGCCCAAGCGGAAGCTCCCGAAACCCTCGAGCCACTACTCGTCCCTGAACCAGAAATTCCAGAACCCCCGACTGGTGATGATAATACTATTCCTAGGTTTTCTTTAAAGGGATCTATAAGGGTACCATAGGGTGCCCCAAAAGGGGTTCTTTTTCAGGGATCTATAGGGTTTTAGGGTTTAGGGTTTAGGGTTGATGATAGAAATCCTGCATTACCTTAAGGACCCTCAACTATGGGAATTATGGTATATTCTTTACTACGCGTGATACAGGATTTATATCATCATTCGTAGTTTGTAGTTTTCAACATCAGGGCAGAGAGGAGCATAAGCCGCTCTTATTTTAACGACGACTACTATTGCTGCCGTACCGCAAGCTTCCTCTTTGCAGCTCCTCCTTCTGCTGTTCGCTTCGTTGCACTCTCTTCAGCAGTCCGGTCACAAAGGACATCACCTGGAAGCTGCTTTCCAAGGCTACACGGCAGCGCAAAGCTGGGTACTATAGGAGCTTTAAGTTCCTTATAATAATGCAAGATAAAAAACAGCCCAAAACTCTATTTTAATCTAAATATTAGCAGTAGTGTTTAGGGCTTCGGGTGGCCTATGGCCCACTGCTTGTCACGCCGCGTTATTTCGGATGTCCGTGTATGTCGCGCACATGCGCACAACTGCAGATGATTGCAAGGCATAGCTCTGTCCATACGTTCATGCCTAAATCTTCATAGGTAAATAAGGACATGAGCACATCTGTACATACACACATACACTTACATTATATATATATATATATGCATCTCTTTCCGTGTCTCTGTCCATGGCTATGTCTGTGTCATGTCTATGCCTATATCCATGTCCTCGTCCATGTCGAGCTCCAGGTCCAGGTCCATGTCTTTGTCTCTGTATATATATTTGTGCATCTGCATGTGTATGTGTATATGTATATGTTCATCTCTAGGTATTCATGTATAGGTGATCTATGATGTATGATGTAATGATATATGATATATCATACACCATATATGATATATGTATACACAGCGGGTGGATGAGACAATGTACATGTGCTTTGGTGTTCGCATGCGTCCACGTCTACAGGCTGCAGCAAGGGCCTCTAGGGGTTCCGCTGGTGGACGTCAAGGTCTGGGTTTACTCACCCCTCGCAGATTACATCCTCGGGAGGGTTAAACACCTCAACACTTGTCATGAAAGTTTTTTCGGACTCCCTTGAGGTTTTGGATTCTCGATGCATTTGGAGGTGTTGGGGAAGTTTAGGGTGTGGAGGGATCTCCAGCGTTTAGCCAAGGGAGGGCGCAGAGTCTCGAGGCAAACCCTAAACTCTAAACCCTCATCAAGGCGAGAGGGAAAAACCCTCATCAAGGGGCTGAATCTGTAATGATTCTCTCGGAGTGGAATCGGTATGGATTCTGTGTGGCAGCAGTCAATTGACCATTGTACTTAGAGAAACTCGGACCTGCTTGCGTAGTACGAGCACCAGGCCCGAACCGAGTTGACCACAAGGCCTCCACCCGGATCCAGGGACCGCTTCGAAAGACCAGAGGCTTAGGGTTCGCGGTGTATGGTTTAGAGTTTGGGGTTTGGGGAGACCCGTCGGAAGCCAGGGTTTAGGCTCTAGGATTTAGGCCTCACAGACCCAAGCCCGGATGCAAAAAGGGCCTGACAGACCGACCTGAGCAGGTGCAAAATATCTTAGAGCTCATGTCCTTCCTCTTGATCTCCTTGGGCTGGAAGGCGCTTGTGGGGAGCCGGTGGGCAATCGAAGGCTTAGGGTTTGGGGAGGTTTAGGGCTCAGGGTTAGGGCTGTGAAACCACTGCTCTGCGAAGTCAGGGTTGGTCGCCAGGACCTTCGCGTCTCGGAGTCGGGTGTTTGAGGTTTGGGGTTCGGGTGCCGGCATGGACTTCGGGCACAGTCGTGGGAAGATCGGTTTTTTCGTGATAAAGAAGCCAGGTCCGAAACCCGAAATTTCTCGAGGAAGTCAACAGTTTGAAAAGTAACTTCGCTCGAAGATCAAACTCATCAGAGCAGACACGGCGAAAGAGTCGTGACATGCACCTTACATGCCTGGACTCCAATGATGCACCCCGCGCCACACTTGAGTTGCAGAAGTCTTCGGCACACCACTTCGGGTTCAGGGCTTTGCATTGTTCCGAATCGGAGGGCTTCAGGGGAAAGCTATCCAAGTTGGTCGTGATATGCCCGGAATCGTCGAGCCGCTGAGGGCTTAGGGTTTTGGGGTTTAGGGCTCAGGACCTGCCGCCATAATATAAGGGCCTCAACAACTTACCGATGCTCTTGTCGGAGGTTTCCATACTATAGTTATAGTATAGTGGGCCCAAGACCCTATTCTAATTGTTAAGGCCGCTATGGTGACTTTTGGTTGCACCTGTGTGTGCTGTGGAACTTTTCAGCTTGTGCAGGTGCTGAGAAGCAGCCTGGACGTGTCGGAAATCCGCTTCGCTGTGGCCACTCGACCCCAGTTCAGTTATCTAGGAGCGCCGTGTAATACCCAATCAAGAGCCATTCCGCCATTTTGTCTCTTTTGTTTGATAAATTGCACAGTAACGGCTCTAACTGGCGAGCGCTGCAGCTGTCACTCCTGCTTCTGCCACTAGCAGCTTGATGCTACCGCTTGTTGTACTCGGCTTGCGATGCAGTGGCAGCGGATGGGAGTGAGGGGGTGGGCGAAAGTGGCACGAAGAGCAGGAAGCCATCGTCACCTGATTCCCTGTCACCAAGTGTAGACATGTTCAAGGTGTTGGGAGTAAGTGGCGTGGCAGGGCACGGCGGGTCCAGCAGCCTCTGATTCTTTAGCTTTAGCAACATGCGCTACATGGCAACACACGGGAGAGACCCTTGATGAATCGCTGCGACTGCAAAACCGTAGAAAACCCTAGTGTAATTAATCCTTATCGAGGGTGGGTTTTCGTAGGCAGGGGTCTGTTGTTGCATGGAGCAGCATTTGGGGCTTCTCGAGCTGGCACTAAAATGCAGTAAAGAACGGATGCTGCTCGCATATGAAGACCAAAAAAGTCCGTTCCATGAGGCTGTCTCCATCATCTCCTTCTACTTAGGCGTCTTCCAGGCCGGCACCCCTTGCTTCGGGTTTCGGTTGTATCTTGACCAGACATCGGCAGGACACATACATCTCTGCAAACGTGTACCGGGATTAAACATCAAACATCTTCTTTTCGGACCGGGAGCTCAGCAACTAGAAACTCGTCGACCCCCTATTTTAATCCTCGGGCTCAGGAAGGAGGGATTGCGTCTCATGGCTAGGGTTTTAGCCAGTCATAGAGCCTCTTCCTGGGTTTGGAGTCTGATGCTTGAATACTTTTTTTTGGGTACCTGTTCCTTAAAGGAACCATTATGACATAAACGCCTATACTTGTTTCTCCCTGGTTACTTCGAAGTCCCGTCTTTCTTCTGCACGACGGTGCAAGTAACGGTGGCCACAACACGTGGAGGTTCGATGTGAAAGGACACTTCGGCAGCTGCATGCCCCGGGTTCCTTTTGTAGGGCCTAAAGGCTTCCATTTGGGTGGTTGTCAAAATTTAGGGTCCCTTATTGGGTCCTTAATATAGTACGGCACCTCCTATTTAGGGTACCCAAAAAGGGACCCTATGTTGACAACCACCCATTTAGAATTTCAAGCTCTTAACCAATTGGCCATGTCTCTACCACAATTCTGTCACGAGTCACATTGCTGGTGCCATGTGCATAGCGTGTATCACGTCCGCACTCTTTGCTAAGTCCCGTACCCCGAAGCCAAACTTGTGACCCCAAGCCCTTATCAGGCTCGACAAAGGGTTTAGAGTTTAGGGGTTTAGGGTTTAGGGTATCAGTTGTATGCCGGATTTGCCCAGCCAACACTTCCCCGAAAGCAATACAAGCCATAGCCTCGGGGCTGGCAACAAAGTTCCGTTACAAAATTCGTCCCAAACCACAAGGATTCTAGACCGAGACATTAAGTCCGACAGCATGATAGGTTTCTGGAATGCAGTAGCCTCGACCCGAGGGGGGAGAGAAACGACCATGACTATTGAAGCTTCCATGAGGAGGAGGAGATAGTGATGATGGTCATGATCTGTGCACAGATCATCAGATCAGTAGCACCACAAGAAGCAGGGATCATCACCGTCGTCATGCGTGCCAGAATGGCGAAGTAATGTGACAAGCAAGCGTCGCAACGAATCCTGGTTTAGAATTATGGCATATCCATCTCCCGGAGCACCACAACCCGAAGGCAAAGAATTCCTGCACTGGGTTTGCAGGTAGCAGCTGCAATGGGTCTCCTGCGAACTTCACTTGGGGGTATAAGTATTCACGAATTCACGACTATAGCTACCTTACTTATAACCCTAGTTACTAGTCCCACGATCCTTCAAGTACGATTTCATGGGCCAGGGCTTTCTCGTTCTAGGGCCTCGGGTGCCTAAGCCGCGAACCTCCATTGCAAAACCTGGACCCCTAAAGGGTTTGGGGTTCAGAGTTCAGGGGTTAGGCCTAAACCACAAACTTCCTAAACCCAAAACCTTGATCTCTAAACCACGTTACAGCATGAGGTGGCGTGCACGACGCAAGCCACCTGCTCTGGATATCAGCTCAGCCGCTACATCCTTCACTCCCTGTGCTTCTCGGCTGATCCAGAGAGCTTGCCTGAATCATTTATTTCGGGAGCAGTTTAATGACAGAGGGCTGACGGGTTTGTGTTCAGGTCGTCTGCTGGGATCAGGGCTCAGTAGATGTGAAAATGCTTTAGCGTGTAATCATGCATGCGCGCAGACATGCGTGCTGGTACGCCCGGGTAGACAGGTGTGTGCCCTCCGACTGTTTGTGCATATTAGCCAACCTGTCTAGTTTCACGTACATGGGTTCTCTCCAGGATTTTGCAGCGGCTGTTAGATCTAATCTTTCCATTCCTATTCCCTGAGTAGTGAAAGCGTTGCTGTTGCATTACACTTATTGCGGTGGCTGTGGCAAGTCATCGGTTCTGTTGCGACTAGTCTTACGATGGCTGCGGAGGGCACTTTACCTGGCACAGAGACCCCAGGCCCCCGAACCCTAAGCCCAACACCCCACGGCCTGGGTCCCTCGAGCCTTACACCCTGAAACCTGAACCATAAGCCACGACTCCCCAAACCCTACAACTGCCAACGCTGATGTACTGCTTCAGAACCCTTGTAGAACGCTGTGGATGCAAAACCCCGCAAGTATTGTTACTATGTGGGTAGGAATTATGAGTAACCATGTCTCTGTATAGTCCCCACACAATGAAACCAGAAGGCACCCCAAAGCTTCCCTAAACGTCAAACCGTAAGCCCTTACATCATCCTTTGACAGCGCAGGCTTCTTGGTGGTCATCGCCTGCGCCCCAGGCTCGCGTCGCTGCTCAGAAGCCCCTGCCGGTAACATGAGGGGTGGAGGGCTTCTAACAATCAAGTTTCTATGGGTGCTTAGCTTCACTGTAAGGTTTTTGCTGCAGCTTTTTTGCATGTGGTTGTATAAAGGGTTTATCCGCCCAGGCTTAGACAACATTTGTTTCGGCTAAACTTTCGAGGCGGAATGCCTCGAGCCCACACGTTCGTTGAGCCAAAAATGAAGACCCTAACCCTAGACCCGACTCACTGAATACTAACGCCGAAGCAGATTCTCCGAAACCCCGCTAACGCTGAAAGAGAAGCCCCTAAGGAAACACTAATCTCTAAAACCAAGCCGTAGACAACATACCAAACCTCAGGCGTCCTAGGCGTCCTAGACCGGAAATACAGCTCTTAAGCCCTAAACCCGAGACCCTCAAAACAAGCACAACAATACCCTAAACAATAACAGCACCCAACCCTGAGCCCGAAGCACCCGAAGCCAGGCAGAAACCCTAGACAACCCCAAGCAAGCAGAAAACTTCTAAAACGTTTCGTAAAAGAGCAATTCTTGGCGCACCGTTGCAAAGACAGAAGATCAAGCCCTGGCAACATAAGGTCGCCATGAACTTTAACTTGCAGAAGTTGGCGTCTGCCATTTCCGAAGCACCAGCTACCGTGGAGCCTTATGGGTTTTCAGATGTTTTTTGCAAGGGGGTCCTGAGGCTGATAAATGTTTCACAAGGCGGGTTGAAGGAGGGTTTCATGAAGCGGTAGGCGGTGTTTCTGACCCCCATGACTGCCGAGGAGGTTTCGGGCTTTAATATTTCGGGCCAGAATAACTAGCAACTAGCAAAAAAAGCAGCCCGTTGTGGCGCCTAAGATTATACCTACAATATAGCATACCCCCCCCCCCCCCCAAATCCCAAATGGGAGTTTCCCGAAATAGGGGACCCTAATGTAGCACCCTGAACAGAAGGATCCTTGTTATAAGGACCCCAAAACAAGGTGCCCGTAATTTCCGGAAACTCCCAAAATCCTGATCTAGTTACTAAGGCCAGTGCATTAGGCTTTGACCCTGCGGCTCTCAAGGTTTCAAGGGCTTCAGTGCTGCCCGGGTTTGGACGTTTCGGTTAGGGTTTAGGGTTAGGGTTTACGATTTAGGGTTTAGGGTCTAGGGGCTTCTTTGCAGGGATCCTTTGTCCCTGCTCCATAGAATCATAACAGAACTGACCCGGAGCCCCCAACCCCAAACTGAGGGCTTCTGAGAGCTTCCGAACGCCGCAGGAGAGCGGGAAGCTGTATCGGAAGCTTAGCGCCTACTACATTTTTCGGTGGGCCGGGCCCTCGGGAGTTTCAGGGCTCATCAGCTTGTGGGATATGTCTTAGGGAATGCAGTGCTTGCACGGGTCTTCCAACCAAAGGGCTTGGAGAGTTACCCTTGGGTGCGGATGCGTCCAAGCTCAGTTTCGTGCGGTATAAGGCTACTGAAAGCGCCCTCCTCCCCCCTCAAGCCTGCACAGGCATGCCTGAGAACGCAAGCTGCAACGACCAAGTTTCAGGTCTTCCTTGGCTTCATCATCGCTCCGACAGTAGAGCTCTTCCTCAAGGTCACTGTGGTTCCTTGGGATGCGCAGCTTGACAGGTGTTTCAGGCACGTGTATGTCCGGTACTTAGGAATAGAGATGGTTGTGCTATCGGGTAGGAGAAACAGTGGGTGGGGCAATAATTAGCGGAGACGTCGCAACAGTACCAGCATCACAGTAGCAAAAGCAATAGTGGTCCACGCCTGTAGCACGATTGACGGCCAGGCCTGGATTTTCTGTGCTAGGGTTACAAGTTACCTTAACCTACCAAACCCTACCTTTTTGTAGGTTCTTATTATAAACCCTAATATGGAATTTATAGGGACCCTACTTTTTTGCAGGTTTTGGTAGGTTAAGGTACAAGTATGTCAGTATGTTCGATGCTTTCTAGGGTGAAAATACACCCGCCCGCGGGAAGTAAGCTGATCGTTGGGGCTGCCGGAGCTCGTCACAGAGCATCTTGCTAAGGCACCATAAAATTAAAAGAACAGGACGGATCAGTCCACGCTCCCTTCCTGTTGGATGTGTTTCTGGGGAGTTCAAGACTTTAGGCTGGGAAGTATTTTCCGGCATTACATGACAGTGCTTGGGGAGGCGGTGGCACCCCCCCTTCTATCCAACGAGCCTGGGAAGTTTGAGGCAATGGCTGTACATCGCCATACAGGAGCTCCGAACTTGGGCTCCTGGGCCTCTCGAGTGGGTCTTGTGGCTCGTTCTTGGGGGTGTTTTGGGAGCTTCAGTGCGTAGTTGAGAATCTTAACCGGCCCTCGTGAGCCCCAGAGAAAAGCTTGGACCCCGTACAAAACACAAACCTACACCTTAAAGCATCGAGCCATTGTGAGCCATACCCATAAACCGTAGGTGCAAACCCTAAATCTCTAAACGCTGCAACCCTAGACACCAAGTCTTATTAATCGAAGCCCCACTTCGCAGCGGGTTTTCACAAACACCGGTACTAAATAGCAGGATCCGAATGTGTAGAAAACACCACACCCTAAACCCTCAACCCTAAACCCACGGCCAAAAAGCGGACGCTACAGATTATGTGTCCGTCTACAAAGCGAATGCGAAGCCACATACCTTGTATAGCAGCTAGTTGTGATGCCAAGAGTGTACCCTGCATCGTAGGTTCGTCCAGCCAGGCGGGAGGCAAACAAAAAGCCTAAACTCGGGCCTTTTGCCCCCCTCGAGTCCTAGGGAGGTTTCAAAAAAAGCCCCAAGTCCATAGGTCATCTACGCGCTGCTGATCTATGCCTTTCGGATGACTCCCGCCTCGCCCCGGGCAGCTCGGCCCCTGAAGGGTTACTATGGTCCCCTTATAGTGACCCTAGACTCTGAACCCTAACCCTTATAGTAACCCCAAGCCCTAAACCAATCCCCTATAGCGACCCTACACCCTGAACCATCGTATTTTTAAAAACTACAAACTATGGTTGATGATATAAATTCTGCATTACCCAGAATAAGGAATATCCCATAATTCCCATAGTTTAGGGTCCTTAAGGTAATGCAGGATTTACATCATCAACAGTATGGCTCAGGGTGTAGGGTCACTTTAAGGATTAGGGTTCAGGGCTTTGTGTTACTATAAGGGTTTGGTTCAGGGTTACTATAAGTAAGGCTTTGGTTTAGCGCCCTTTAGGGTTACTGTAAGGGTCGTTACTACAGCGGCTACTGCAAACCTGCCCGTGTGCGGCTTTGTTCGGATCTGATGGGTTCGGGTTTTGACATAGGGGTTGGAATAAGTGCATATAGTATCTCCTTCGGGGCTTCATATTAGGTATTGTTTTATCACAATATAACGAGTCGGGCTTCCATATTAAGAACCTAAGCCCGGGGTTGAGAGCTTTGGATCCAAGGGTTCGGGCTTCTATACTAAGAACCTAAGTCTAGGGTTCAGGGTTGAGAGCTTTGGATTCGAAGTTGAGGGCTGCGGGTCTAGATTATTGGGATGATGGGTTGAAGGTTTGGGGATGGGTACTTTCGTGTAGAGCAGGGGAAACGACAGTCATGGATTTGGTCAGTTCCAGTTATGGAGCAAGGAATGGAGCAAGGAAAGGCGTCGCAAATTTACTAGTGCCAGGATGTCTTGCTTCTTCGAGCTAAATGGGAGTTTCCGCTTCTTCGGGGCACCTTATTTTGGGGCCCTTATAAGGGTCCTACTATTTAGGGTCCTATATCAGGGTCCCCGATTTTCGGAAACTCCCAAATGCGCACCCAGAACAGGCCTAAGCCTAGGCCCCTTAAGCCGCAAGGCCCTAGAAGCCAAAGCCTCCAGAAGCCCTCAGAACCCGTACTATAGGGGCCTCAATAATTACCTCTACTGTTTTGGGGGATTCCTTATTGCCCTTATAGTTTCATGGGCTCCAACACCCTATTCTAATTTTTAAGGCCCCTATATTAAGCACCCCTTGAAACCCGTGAATTGAGCCTTAAACACCCTTCAGGAAGTTCTTGGGCCCCTTGAACTTACCTTTGGTTAGTAGGGAATGGAAGAGTGGTAGTAGAAGTAGTAGTAGTAGTAGTAGTAGTAGTAGTTATAATTGCACCCCATTCCTCCATTCCCTACTAACCAGAGGCAAGTGAAAAGAGCAAACACTTCATACAACCCCAAGCGAGACTTCAAACGCCAACACACCGAAGGTTTTCGAGCTCACCCGAGAAGTCGTCACACCGCGCGAGGGCGAAGGAGGGAACGATGCCAACAGTGAGGCTGCTTGCTTTGGTGCGACATGGAGTTTAGGCGTTTTGCGTTTTATTTGGGTCTATAGGGTGCGGACTTTCGAGGTTTAGGTGTTCCCGGCAGTCGCAGTAGGCCTGGATGCAAACAAGGTGTTTGTGGGTACTTTACGGCTCAAGCACATTTTTGCTTTCGGGTCTGGAATTCAAAGAAGAATCCACTTGGGGTTTCTTATAAGGGTTTAGGGGTCAGCTATTAAGTACCGCAGGTCCTGATCCATAGCAGGTAGCCCTACCCCCTCCCCTTTACCCCCCTAAGTCCCTAAGGATCCCTATGATCGAACACAGCCCTCCTGATGGCTTATCTAAGTATGGTAAAGGCGGTTTAGGTTTGTTCAGGTTATAGCATACCCAGCAGCATACCCTAAACCCGGAACCCATATCCCCCTACCTACGGTCCTACGGCTTAGTGTCAGGCTTTGCGACACCGAGCTGCCTACTTGAAGGATGGTGGGACTTAGTAACTACCCTAAACAGTATAGAGCCGTTCAGGGAGCCTTATAGCCTTACTTACTACTAGTAAGTCTCCTCCAAGTATCTCTGCCCGGAGGCTGGCTCAGAAGAGGACATGCCGGCACCACCCTGGGCATGATTCTGGCGTGGCCAAAACAGACCGGCGAGCTTGGGGCGTGGGTTGGGGTTTATAGCGTTGAAGGTTTAATCCTATAGCACCCTAGTACCCTTATAATATCCCTTATAGTAGCCCTTATAGACCCTTTGAAAGTAACCCTGGCATTTTCCCAATTAAAGTTGAAGGCTCAGGATTGGTGGTGTAGGGTTGAGGGCTTCAGGTTTCGGATTTCGAGTTGAAGGTTGAGGGAGCTTGCCCCGGTGGGCTCTTTGGGTTTGGTGTTTATGGGGTCCCCCAAGACGAGCCCTCTTAGAAACGGAAGGGAACCACCAAAAACCCTTAACCCCAACTTAAACCGTAAGCCTAAAGCCTAAAACCGACAAGCAACCGTAAATTTTCTCAAGGTCGAGGCGGAGCCCTCGCGACGACGGCACGTTGACAGGCGCGAGATCTTTACTGGCGAATTCGGGGCTGGGGTGGGGGGTGAACCCCACGGCCTGGACCCTACACCGCCAAAACTAAAATGCTCTATTGCCGCTATATACCTTAAACGCCCTAAGCCCTAAGCCCTGCGGCTTGAGGCAACGCAGTGTTTCGGCATGAGGGCTGTATGGGTGTCGTCGCAGAATGTCAGCCTTCGGCCGCATACTCAACTCCATGATGCTCCAAATGCTTCCAACAGTCGAACCTCTAAACTCGCGAACCCAGCATCCTCCTTTCGAGCCCCTTTTCTGAAGTGGTTCAGGGTTTACTGTACGGTTTGGGGATTTGGGCTTTCGGGATTAGGCCGCAGGGCTCCCCAGCCATGCCCTTCGCCACGCGCGATGGTGTGAAGATCTACTACGAGGATTCAGGCGGCTCAGGCCGGTCCGCCCGGATTTTTCAACTTCTTCTAGTGCATTGTCTAACTCAGGTTTTAGCTATGTTTGAATGTCCATCGTAATGTCTTGTTCGGTTCTCATTTGCTATTCTTTTGGTACTTGCCGGCGTTTAACTTGGTATTTCATTGCAGCCCGCTGTCCACGCGACTTGCCTCATTATGGTCGATTGCTACTTTCTGCGCTGGTTCGCAGCTGGTCTATACGTGCTTCTACCCTAGGTTTTATGCTTGGTTGATCGTGCTTACAGTTCGTTGCAACTTATGATTTTGTGTTCCTAGCCGAGAGACATGATGGTCAGCACGTAGCCTGGACACTGTCTTGAATCATAATATAGGAGCTCGAACAATTGCCAAAATTCTTCCCCAGGGCTTCCAGCTTTGGTCATAGTGCGTATGGTATACATGAAAAAACCAAATTTTATACAACTCTGAAAGCCCCTGCACTAGGTGAGACAGCGAGGGCAGCCGAAGTCGAAGTTGACGAGCTGAGTTACTGTTGCTGGAGTCCATAGCCTCCAGATAAACTCAGAGCCAGAGTGTGGAGTATTGCCCGGCAACAGGCGAAGTATGGGAATGATTACCCAAAGGCCCCAAAGTAGTTCTTTTTTGGGGTTCGTATATAGAATCTAATAAGGTAATCCCCAAAAGGAACTACTATGGGGCCTCTGGGTACCTGCATTCTACGTTTCTGGCATTCTGTGCTGACCGTCTGGCAGTATGTTTGCTGATTGGGCCCTAATGCTGCTTCGGTCCACTGGGAAAGCTCTAGGGTCTCGAGCTGTCGTTGCATACTTGGAGGGTTGATGGGTAGGTATTCGTGGGGTTATCAGTACCCTAGTAAGGGTTGTAAGTATAGCTACCTTCTTATAACCCCACTTGTAACTACCCATGAACCTCCAAGTAGGCCCTAAACCCTATACCCTTATGGAATTCCTATAGATCCCTTTAAACGAGACCCTTAAAGGAACCCTTATCACTACCCATGAAGCCCGTTTAGCACCGTCAAAGCCCGAGCTGCTCGCCAGTTACCCGATGCAGGCCCAGTGCTTTTCATGACGCACGGCTTCAGCGGGACAGGTGGCGTGGGTTTGCATTGGCGGAAGGGTTCATGGACAGCTAGTGAGTTCGAGAAAGTAGTGTTGCACTGCACACCATACTCACCACCGGTTTACTTCGCTCGGCTGACTCAAAAATCGTTGAAGCAGAGGTCAGGCAATGCTCAGCGGCAAACCAATAATGTAGCTATATGTAGCTACTGCCCGTTACTACCACAATCAGAGAGTTTGCCTTTGAGAGCAGTTCGACCACCCACAGCGGATCGCCTTGAACGCCAGCATGTCAGGTGAGACCTGGGACGCACAGCTGGAACTGTCAAACGAGTTCCGCATCATTCGTTGGGATATGCGCCCCTCGACTTCCGAACCCTAAACGTAACCCCTAAACCCGTAAAGCCGTAAACCCCTAAACCCTAAATCCTAAACCCCGAATAGCTTGGGATCCTTGCGATCGGAGCGACTTTTCTTGGGATCTGTAGGATGGAGGGAAAGTGTGCAACAGGTCATCCTTTATATGCTCTGAAGCTCCTGCAATAGCGAGTTTAGGATTTAGGGTTTGGGGTTTCTGATCGGCAGAGTCTGGGTTCAAAAAAGGACTAAGCCTGTTGCAAAACGCGCCTTAAACGTGTCCCCTTCCAGTCGCCGACTTCTCATCCCGGCCATGGGTGCGAAGTAGCTTAGATTTCGACTTCGCCGTAAATCCCAACCCAAAAGCCCAAAAGCCCTAATAACTCTAAACCCTAAACCCTTAACCCTAAAGAGGGAAAAAACCCAAATAACTTGAACCCGAAAAAAGCACAGTCTGCTTTTGAGGAGGTCACGGCCGGTCAGACAGTCCAGACGCGGCGGAGTTGTACAGCAAGCAGCACCAGCTTCAGGACGCGGCGAGTTTGTTTGTTTGGGGTTTCAGAACCTGTGAGGTGTCGAAGGTAAGGGCTTATTCCTCTCCTGAGCCTTGTTAAGGTTGAATTTTTGGGGTACTCCGCTTAGATTCAAGGCTTGGGGACCATGCCAGGGTTTAGGTGGCATTCGGGTTGCTTCGGTTCGGCGGTTTGTGAGAAAAGCTCCCTGCACGCTCTGGCAGTTTGTGCAACAATCCTGCTCAGCTGTCATGTTGAACGTTGGTCCCGTCTTCCCGAGTCTCGGTGGCAAACGGCCTGGGGGTAATATTTCTGGAGCCAGCATACCCAGCTTCAGCGAAGGCTGAGGCTGAGGAACAACTCCAAGGTCTAGCCCTCAAGCCCCAAAACCCCAAAACCTGGACTGTACCCTAAACCACCTGCAAGACCTTGCCTCGCTATGCCGGAGTGTGAGTGTCAAAACTGGGGGGGGGGGGGGAAAGGAGGAACCCTTAACGGGGATCCCTACCCCATAACGGGCTATATAACTTAAAGGTCCCTGCTTTTGTCCTTGGACAAGCCCCTGCAAGCTTCCTTCAAGAGCCTCAATGAAGCCCCGAGCGGGGAGAGGACATGGAGAGCGTCCTGGACGACTGTGGCGTGGCATCTGCCACGTTCGTCGGGCAGCATGGCTGTATCATGGAGGTCTGACTACTTAGGAGGTTAATCGGTAGTTATAAGTGGGGTGATAAGTAGGGTATAACTAGAGTTACAACCCACATACCCCACTTCATACTCATGCACCCCCAAGTAGTCAGTAACCTTCTCACCGTAGAGTCCCCACAATTCCAGAACCCTCTTGTCCTTTATTAGGCGAGCAGTTTGGGATGTCAAGGGCAGGGATTCAAGTATTCAGAACTTCCGGGGTTCGGGTTGAGGGCATACGGCGTCAAAGCTTTCGAACAAATGGGCTTGTAGCTATGAGTAGTGACCACTGTCTTTGTCCTGGGTCGGAATTGCAGGATGGTGACCATGGTCAAGATCACTGCACTTTGCGTTGCGAAAGATTAGTAGCATTCCTTGTCGCATTGGCTTGGACTAGTATCTACGAGTACTGTTTAACTTCTTCTCGCCTTGTGTACTGTGAGCATCTTTGTTATCAGAGTCCCGGCTGGCATCCTCATGTTATTGCATGTGTTCTGATCATCCTTCTCCCTATTGTTACAATCAAAACCTCAAGCCCCAAACTTCTGAAAGCAGCCCCCTAAACCCTGAAACATCGACCCTATACCCTAAACCCTATGCTCCAGGACCCGCCCAAGTGCCCTTCAGCAGAGCCCTAATGGCCCTTAATAGTAGGTATTTGGGGTATTGTAGGGTTTATACAGTGGGGGGGTCTAGACTATCCTTCAGCCCCCGATTGTGCCAAAGGCATTCGATGGGGGGCTTCGACTCGCTCCTTTTTCTGCATCTCGGTCGCACGGGTTTCGGAATACTTGGCAGAGCCATCGTATCCCAACTCAGTCCCTATGTGACCATATTATCATCTACCCGAAAACCGCTGTGCAAATCACTACGGCCGCTATATTGCTGTTTCGGCCGGGCCCGAGGATCCAATCGGGGCAGGGCGATTTTCATAACCCTAAACCCTAACCCCTAAATCCTAAACCCTAAATCCTAAACCCTAAACCGTTTCGCGCCGTGCACTCGGATCAGGAAAGCTGAGGCATGGTTGTTGTGTTCTAACATGTATTGTGACTGTACTATAGGGGGCTAAACAGTTACCACTACTATTTTGAGAGTTCCTTATCATGAGTATAGCATAATGGGCCCCAAAACCCTATTAAAAATTTAAGGCCCCTAGATTAGCTGCTTGGCTTGCTTTTGGCTTAGTACAGCTGCCTCAGGGCTGGAGCTGTTCACCCGGGCGTCGCTTTGGGTTTCTGTTGATTTCAGGGTGCTAATCAGCTTTTTCCGGAATCAAGCGCTGTAAACGTGGCAGAGTTTGCCTTGCGTTTCATGCGGCGGTGTACTGCAGTCCCCACCAGTCTACAGCATGCAATATATCGTTATCGCAGCCGTTCTGCATACTATTGTTCCATATCAACCCTACACCCCTAAACCCTAAACCATGGTCATATCGCATCTCGCAGCCCAGCAGTCGCAGCTCTCAGGCTCAGCAGCCCAAGCCGTGCCGCACGGGTGCAGGCCTTGGTGCTGCTCCCTGGTCGCCGAGCTTTTGTTTTTAGAGGGATAAGGGTGTAGGGTTTTCTGTAGCAGAAGGGCGTTTGCCCTTGCTGACAGGGTGTTTGGAGGGTTCAGAGTTAAGGGCATATGCAAGCATGCACTTTCGTCGGCACTTTCAGTTCAACCAAACGAGAAGGACAGGATGACACTTGCACCTTCCAGTTGCCTCCCCAACCCCACCCGTAGGTTTTGAATGACTTCAGAGCCCAAGCTTTTTCCTGCACATGCCCACGACCCCAAGGTTCGATGGGAGTGACTGGCAAAGGTAGCGAAGTCGACCCAGCCGCGAATTGTTGGGATTCAAAACCTTCAAAGTATCTGCCACAAGGCATGGACTCGCATTCGTACTCTGAGGATCAGCACCGGGCCAGGATTTGCGTCCCTTGGCGTGCAGTGGTCTGAAGGATCCGTCTGATCTTCGACGGTGCCCTTCAACTACCACGAACAATCCTAGCACCAAGGCTAAGAATGACGGTAGTGATGGCTTGGACATGTTATGAGCCCCCACATCCTACGCCCTGAACCACCCTGCTGCGTGGGTCGGTCCTTGCCATGCGGCAGGCTGAAGCAGTCAGCATGTCAGCCAGGAGGCTTCTGAACTCCTAAACCTTCACCCAAAGCCCTTCCAAAACTGTGATCCCCAAAACTCAAACCGTCCCCAACACCGTAACCCCCCAAACTGAAGCCCTCCCTGAACCGGGATCGCCAACGATCCCCAAAGCCTAACCCCGAGACTCCAATATCCCTGAATTAAGGAATATACCCTAGATTATGGTAGGATCCCTTATATGACTTAAGGTATATTCCTTAATTAATGTTCCCTTATATGACTTAACGTATATTCCTTAGTTAAGGGATTTTGGAGTCTCTGGGAAACTCCACGTACGCATCTTCCAGGAAGGCCGAGTCGCGGCAGCGCTGGAACAGCCGCGCCGAGGTTCTGGCCGCCGACTTCGCTGTGCAGCTCGGGCCGAGCAGAGGGTTTAAATAATAAAATAATAATAATAATAACAATCATAATGACAATAACAACGATAATAATGACAATAGTGACAATAACAATAATAACAATACCAATTCTCAGGGTCTCACTATGGGTATAAGGATTCGGGATTCGGGCTAGGAATTGTGGGACTCCGTGCGGAAGTTGAGGGTTTAGGCTCAGGGTCCTAGGGCATAAGGACTGAGATTAGGGTTAGGAATTGCGGTGTGATACTGCCGGTTCAGGCGTTTTTTGAGATGCTCGTCAACTTCTTTACACCCTCTCTTGCTGCTTAGCGCACGGATGTGTTCGGGGTATCTTTGGGTGATTCATCTGGATGCTTCAGGGCCCTACACTGTACATTACGAACCCTAAGCTTAAGCCTTAACCCCCGAACCCTAAACCCCAGAACCCTAAACCCTAATCCCCTAAACCCCAGAACCCTAAACCCCAAGACCCTAATCCCCCAAACCCTAATACCCAAAACCCTAATCCCCTAAACCCCAGAACCCTGAACCCCAAAGCCCCAAAACCCAAAACCCTAAACTGAGAGTTTCCCGGGGTGCCGAGGAAGGGCCGAAGCGCGTTGCCGAAGGCGGATCGGGGCAAGGCCAGCGCTGCTTAGGGTTTGGGGATGTTTAGGCTGGAATATTTAGAGTCTTGAGGGCGCTTCATATGATAATATAGTGCAGTTACGGGCTTGGCTTGGATCTTTGGGCTAGAAGACTTCGTAATACCAGTCTTGAGGGCGATGGATATGAGAATCGCATAGTGGAGTCAAGGATTTAGGGCAGCCAGCGAGCCTGGTCTCAAGAAGAGGCGAACTGGAATACTATTCCGGACAGTCGTGAACTTAAGCAGAGCACAATATGCCCAACAACCGTATTCCGAGACCCTTGCGTTCGATCCCAGATTGTTAAATCACAGGAGGGTTGTGCCGTGGGATTCAAAAAATTCGTTGTTTTTAGATGTTGGTATTCGTACTTTCAATTTCTATTCGAGTTAGGTTTTCACATGAAAAGTATTTACGCAGTACAGCAGTAGTAGTAAGAGGAGAAAATTATGGCATTGTTTTCAGAAATAGTCCGGTGCCGTCTTCAGAGTGATGGGACGGAGGCTTTTGATTCCTGTGACAACCCGCAAAACTCACGTACACCTGTGTCGAGATGTTGAAGCGCAAATACCCCGCCCCCCCAAAACAAAGACGAAACTCCAAACCGCCCGGCAGAGCCACAGCGACCGCGGCGTACAAGTGGGCCTGGCGAACTCGGCCAAGATTCTTGGAATCATACAACCATCGGCTGCATTTCGTCCTTCAGTACTGGCGAGCTCTTTTCGCTACCCATGAGTCTTTCTTTGCTTACGAAGTGCCTTCGATTCCTGGGTGCAGAGGCAGGCATCCGGTGATCTTGAATTATGAAGTTCTTTTCTCAGGAACCTCTCGCGTTCTGAGGTACATCTTCGCTCAACTGGAGGAGGCCGGATCATTTCGTGCAGTGAAGGGCGGAGTTTGCTTGCAATGTCAGTACAGCTGGTGCAACCAACAACACCCAAAAACTTGACCAAAAGGACCCACTGCTCAGCACGATGCCTCACGGTGCGGCGAGTGTGCGGGGCTCAAACAGGCAGCTTCATGACAGGGGTCGGAAGTTATCAGTGACCGTATACCCTTGCAGTCCCTATCTAATTGTAGTCTAATGTGCCCAAAGCCCTGTGCGCTAAGGCCCCGATTACCACACCCGGTTTCTTCCAAGAGAGAACAACGCCTCAGAGTCGTAGACTCGCATCACTCTGTGCGAAGTGGAGCCCTAAGCGTAGTCACGTAGTCTATATAAGCCATATAATCCTAAACCCGTGAATCCGAACGCCCCAAAGCCAAAACCTTTAAAACCTCCTACACGCAAGACCCCCAAACTTGCAATCTAAACCCGCCAAACCCCAAAACCGTCAAACTTTGAAAGTTCTCAATCTCAAACTCCCCAAACCCAAAAACTCTGACACACTTAAATCTACGTCCAAGCCCTAGTAAACCCATCCGAGTGAGATCTTTGCAGTGTTGGCTTCAGGCGTCCCCAGCTTCCTGTGCTCTTGGTGCGAAGGTTTTGAATTAAGAAGCACCTGCAGCCCAGCTCGAAAATGTTTCACATGTCACAAACCCCTCAAAGAAAACCTTAGCCATAGAAAGGAACCCTACTCTAACTATCAAGGCCCCTATACTATAGTACCCTTATAGATCCCTTATAGAACCCTTTAACGGACCCCTTTAAAGATTTTAAAGGAACCCTATTCTAATTATCAAGGCTCCTTTTGTGATCTCCTACACCAAGAATTACCCAGAGACTCCAATACCCCTTAATTAAGGAACATACCCTAGATAGAAAAAGGATCCCTAATATGGTTTAAGGAACATATTCCTTAATTAAGGGATTATTGGAGTCTCTGGGTAGAGCCGTGCCGAGGTCGCCCTGAGATTGGATGAGGTCAAAGTGCCGACCCTTGTTCTGGTGGGAGTGCCTCGCCGATCAGTCAGAAACCCTGTGGGTTTAGGGGTTCAGGGTTTAGGGTGTTGCTGCGGGTTTAGGGTTTCGGGCTGTTGAGAGTTTAGGGCCGTTTCGGGTTTAGTGCGATTTTGGGGCTTGTGGTTTTGCTGCTCAAAGCGCGCGAGCAAGCCACTGCCGCATCGCAAAGGCCCATCTCAACACGAAGTCCGAAACGGGAGTTTCCGAAAATTCGGGGAACCTTATTTTGGGGTCCTTATAATAGGACTCCTGCTATTCAGGGTGCTATATTCAGGTCCCTTACTTTCGGAATCTCCCAAACCAGCATCAGAACCTGTATTGCCGATCTTGCGAGTCGAGCATGCCGCGTTCTCATGTGGGTGGTCGTCAAATTATGGTCCTGTTTTGGGTACCCTAAGCATAGGTGCCGTATTATCATAAGGACCCAAAAAGGGACCCTAGTTTTGACAACCACCCATGTTTCTGTTTCAAGGAGCAGGACAAGTCCTTCCATGCTGCCGCACAGATGATGGCAAAGAAGGTCCGGGGCTTATATAGCATTTCTATTCCCTCCTCATTCTCAGGCTTGAGACAGATTTTGTTCTCATGTCTGGAGACCTTTGGGTTGTTTCCCTTCCCCGCATTGAGGCAGCACCAGCAGTACCTTTCTACTGTTTAACTGAGGACGGTCCATCACTATGATTCATTGATCCGGATGTAGGAAGCCGATAGCCCATCTTTTGCCTGCATTCCGCGCCCCGCATGCAACTGATCGAAGGAGTGAGAAGGGTCTCCTTTATCAGTCAGGCATGCGACTATCGCACAAAGTATAACTACCTACAACCTTGGCTGAAGCAGTCAGGCACATGTATGCATCAGTTGTTCCGAACTGCGACAAACCTGCGACGGCGTTAGAAACAAGAATAGCAAGGTCAGAATTGTGAGAATTGGCCAATGACTTTATATTCTGATCATAGCCGAGCATCAGCACGAACAACAATAGCAAGTTGTGGTAGTGGTAGTGGTGTGGCAGTGGCAGTGGTAGTGGTAGTGGTATCAGTCGTTGTGGCAGAAGTCGTCGTCGAAGTGGTAGTAGTAGGAGAGTAGGAGAGTAGGAGAAGGAGCAGGAGTAGGAGCAGTAGTCAGTAATAGTCGTAGTAGTAGCAGCAGGAGGAGTAGTGTAGTCGTCGTCGTAGTGGTGGTGGTAGTGTCGTAGCACTAGTAGTAGTAGTAGTAGCAGTAGCAGTAGCAGCAGTAGCAGTAGTAGTAGTAGTAGTAGTAGTAGTAGTAGTAGTAGTGGTAGAGTCGTCGTCGTCGTGGTAGTAGAAGTGGTTGTCGTCGTCGCAGTGGTGGCAGCGGTAGTGGTAGTGGTGGTGGTAGCAGTAGCAGTAGCAATCTGGGATTTACATTGGAAGGTCGCCGGCGCAAAGCTTGCCCGAGCCTCAGATTCGTTCCTTTCGAGCGTCTGATTTCAGACTGCAGGACACCCAGTACTTAGGCTTTAGGATTCGGTGCCAATCAGGACCCCGCAAAGCTTGCACTTAGAAGCGTTTGGACCTTGAGGGTAGGCTTCAACCACAAAGCTTCTCGAGCCTCGAGTCACGTCAGTGTTTCAGAAACCTGCAGACCTCCCCCCGGTGACGGCCTTTGGGTTGTTGAAGACCTTAAGTTTGAGGGACTGCATGCACCCCAAGCCTCGAAGTGTCAGTCTTACGCCTTGTGCCTTTGCACAAAAGCCTCGCTCAAAGCCCACGGACGATCGATAAGTCAACGACCCTCCGAGCATGCAACTCTGAAGCCTCAGCTGATGTAGTGCGAAGCGTTCTCGAGCAAAGTCGGGCGGTGAAAACAAGAACCGACGCAGCATCGCGAGCGCCGCAAAAACAAGAGCCATGAGAACAGCAGCACTCAGATCAACAACAGTGGCCACCACAACGACTGGAACATTTGCAAGGCAGATCTGTCTCTGCCACGGCTGCTGCCACTACTGCTGCTGCTCCTTTCCCTTTGTTACTGCTACTACTGCTGCTGCTGCTTCTTCTACTACTGCTGCTGCTATTCCTGCTGCTGCTGCTACTGCTACTACTACTACTACTACTACTACTACTACTACTACTACTACTACTACTAATACTACTGCTACTACTTCTACTCCTGCAACTCCCGCTACTCCTGCTACGACGACTACGACGACGACGACCACTACTACTACTACTCTACTACCGCTGCCACCACCACTACCTACTACCTACTGCCTACCGGCTGCCTACTACCTACTGCCGGTTGCTACCTACTACGTACTATTACCTAGTACCTACTACCTTCTGCCTTCTGCCTACTACGTTCTGCCTACTAGCTACACTAGCTACTAGCTACTAGCGACTTACTGGTCGCTACTACTACTACTACTACTACTACTACTACTGCTGCTACTACTACTGCTACTACTGCTACTACTCCTACTACTGCTACCCTACTGCTACTACTACTGCTACTGCTACTGCTACTACCGCGACGACGGCTCCTCACCCCGCCCAGCCGCATCTTCAATACGGCCCATGAAGTCCCGAGGTTCTAATCCCCGGCGGAGGGCACATGGTGCAAGAAAGTGATCCGGCTTTGGGTTCGGGATCGAGAATAGAAGGGTTTAGGGCTTCCGGATTCGGGGAGTAGGGCCTTGAGGTCAAAAGGGGCTTGTGGGTCAGGGTGTAGCGCTTCAGAGTTAACAGTGCAAGGTTTCGGGTTCAGGATTTAGGGATTTTGGCCAGGTGTATGCTGCATGACTTTCCAAGATTTGAAATTTCAGCCTTCCTGGAGCATCTTATCAGATTATCTAAGCCCCTTGACTGGCCTTGTTCAGAGAACAGGTGCGACACATCCAGGCGGAATTCACACAAGCCTGTGCAAGAAAAGGGGCAACCTTGAACACCGCAGGCTACCCGACAGGTAACAATGGCCTGTGGCTCAGAACGTAAGGCCATGTGATTGTTTTTCAAGTTGTTTGCCAGAAGTTGTGTGGGTTTGTTGAACAACATCCGAACGAGTTCTGATTTGCATAGTTCCGGGAAATGTTGGAGGGTATTGGGATTCAGGGCTTGATCCTCTCCAGCAGACTCCAGCATAAATATGAAGCAACTTCACCAATCCGATTCAAGTCCTTCATTGGGCTCGTAACGTCATACATTCACATGTGCAGCCATGATTGCCTCCATCCTGTCAGAGTGGGGTCCATATCGTGCAGAGTGCCTCTGGATCGTTCCCCCACTTCTGTACATGATTCCCTAGTTTGAAGCATTGCTACGTCGACCTTTCATATTCCGAGCAGTCCCACATACATATAAGCCCTACTTGGTGTCCTGTCTTGCTACTGAAGTGCTGCTAGTTGCCATGTCTTTCCCTGTGTTCCCCGGCCACGCATCGCAAAATAGCACCGAAGACTCCCGGGTGCTTAGTCGGGACTGGGGAATGGATATTGGGGACTATTGTTGGGGATTATAAAGGGGCCATTCCCCCATTTCCTACTAAGAACCAGACAGAGGAAGAAGAAGCGCAGAGGTCACGGAGCCGCCGTCACTGCAGCTCTGCGCCAGTTCTGCGCCCTCCGGCAGCCGTCAAAGCTCTGAGTGGAGTGGCAGGATGTTTAGAGTTTACGGCGGGTTTAGGGTTGCAGTCATATCTCGGCCGAAGCCCCAGCAGCACTTTCTGCTAACAGCGTGTGGCATTTCACACTTACACATTTGCCCCGGTTTCTTTCAGAGAATAAGAAACATGTAGCTACAGGAAGCCGAGGCCCTGCAGCTAAAGCCTGCTCAACCTCATGGCCGAAGACGAACATGGAAACCTATTCCTGAAAAGCTTTGTGGTTTCAGCTGTTCCGTGCCGGTGCTAATTGCCATATTCCCAAACCCTCATCCCTGGATCCGTGCCTGCTTTTCGAGTGTGCGTGTCGAAACCCTCAACCCCCACACCCCGAAGCCCTAAATCGTAAAAGTGACAGTGGTTGATCACGAATCTGCAAGTTGAAATCGAGCGGTAGTAGCAGCAGTGAACTGAGAGACAAAGATGTTAATCACAGCAGGTATAGCCGGCATCATCAGCAGAATAGCGCGGAGAACAGCGCAGCGAATAGCTGGCAGAAAGCAGCACAGAAGACAAACAGCCATGAATATGCCTGTTGACATAAGCTTTAGAGCCCTCTGAGCACTTGGCTTGGGGCCACGGACAAAGGGGAGTGCCGGAGAAAAAATCCAGACACATACGTCTCAGGACTTCGGGCGTACGGTGGGTTTAGATTTTTAATTTTCAGTTTAGCTCAAGTTGCTTTTATCCTTGATGAGCCTGTGCAACCTTACCATGCACAAAAGGACGAGGCCACAGCTACTAGGCTTTTACGGTGTAAGTTCGAAAGATTGACGATTGTAAGGGCTTGGTGCATTGCAGTCCCTGCTCAAAAAGGACAGGCCCTGAAGCCTAAATGCTACACTGGATTCAAATTTTGAGAGGTTGCTTTTTGAGTTTTGGAGGTTTCAGGACTTGAAAGTTTCAGAATTTCAGGTCTTCTGAAGGCGTAGGATTCTAGTTGCAGGGAGTTTCAGGAGTTTAGGCATGGGGAGTTCGCTGCTGCTGGTGTATGACTCGCGTTTCAAAGGCGTAGCGTAGTAGGGTTAGGGTTTTAGGTTTTGAGCGCTTGGAGGCTTTAGCTTTGAATATCTAAGCCCGCGGCCCTCAGATTCCTAAACCCTGGAGCACTCAGGCACACATCCGGCCACATTCCCAAACCCAAAGTGAAGCCTAAATACGAGCCAGGTAAACCAAGACACTCAAAGCGTGAGAGATAGCACTTTGCACAGGATTCAGCTTCGGAAGCTTCAGGCTCATCTTTTGGGTGCGGCCCTCAGCACAAATCTCCCGCGTGTTTCTGATCCCATCCTTCGATGCAGCTTGTGCTTCGGTTCCGCAAGCCAGCCCTTGTGAAAAGCATGGTGCGGCGAAGGCTTGGGTCTGCTTCTTATACATCGTCATTGTGGTGGGGCCCTGTGCTGAGAGGGCACCGTGCCTGTCTGCAACTTGGAGCTTAGGAGGGCCATGCGGAGTTGGATCGCTGACCACAATTGTTAGCCGGTGAGTAGATTGACGGTTTAGTAGATTTAGCAAAACTGCCTAAGCCTCAGCGACCCTCCAGCCGGGCATGTCCGAGAGCTTTTAGAGCAACCCTGGTGCGAAAGGGTTCCTTGCACCATCCACGCCTTTCGCACGTCTCGTCCGCTCGTCGCATTTCAGTGGCTTGTGCCAAGATCTAGGTAGCCAAATTCTGGTGCAAAGGGGACCCGGATACAGGCTTGCAGCCTCCCGGAGCAGAAGCATGCCAAAAGAGGCCAAGTTGACAAGAGTATCTTCAGGCACGAATCCCATACCTCTCGTAGGTTTTTTACTAGGACTAGGTTTTGCATGGCTGACCACATGGCCATGATCATCGTTCTGCTGGTGCTGTGCTCAACTCTTGGGAGCTGCTCTCGCGCGTTCCGCACGCGGCGTCCCAGCTGAATCCAACTCCCAGTGGGGCTGAGCCTTTAAGCCCGCCTTCGTTTCTGAATTTTGCAGCAGTCGACAGTGATTGTATCAGTCTTGTGACTGCGGCTCTACGGAGTTTATCGGACAACAATAATCTGGAACCGTTTTTCACGACTCTGTTTGGTTGGTTTCCTGTTGGATTCTTTGATCCCTCTGAAATATCTGAAACGAGGCACGAGTTGCGCGAGGCTGTGGTTGCTTGGGCAAATGGTTCGGCAGGACGCTCCGCGGGGTCAGTTGTGAGGCAAAGGTTGAGACAGGTACCTGAACACAAACGCCTGAAGACGTCTCGATGATCCTGAAGCCTAGTAACACCGAACTTTCCCTAAACCACCGATCTCTGATTGATATTTTCCTTCCGTAATCCACGCTTCTTGGAGGTTCAAGGGTAGTTATAAGTGGGGTTATAAGCCCCCTAATATGGGGTATAACCATAGTTACCCTACTTATAACCCCACTTATAACTACCCATGAACCCTCCAATTTCAGTATGTTTGTGCATGCCTTCGGTCCTTCGTCAAGTCGCCAGAGCCAGCCTTGAGCAAAACAGGGAGCCCTTGCAGCTTCGGGTCCATGAATACCGGGCTTTGTAAGGCTGTAGAGGGTTTTGTCGGGCTTTTGTAAGGGTTTTGTGTGCCTTCTACAGACAAGACTGGAAAAACAACAGATACTATTCCTTAGGGGCGCTTTTCACTAGGCCAAACCCCTTGTCTATTTTGTAAGCCCTACATTACCTTTCTACTGCCCCTACTTGGAGGGTCGGGGGACTTAGTAAGTAGGTAGTAAGTAGACTTATAAGTACTCTAAAAGGGACCCTAATTGGGATGATGGTACTTATAAGTCCCTACAATAACCAGTTACTAAGTCCCCCGACCCTCCAAGTAGACCCAGACCTCCGAAAGACGAAGCCATGGCTGCAACCCATAAATCCCACAAGCAGGAATATACTGATATCATTGATATGGGAGTTTCCGAAAATTAGGGGTACTCTATTTGGGGGTCCTTATAATAAGGATCCTACTCTCTAAAGGTACTTCATTAGGGACCCCTATTTTGGGAAACTCCTATATCTATGTGCCTAGTTTGGCAAGTTTGGCGAGACCCGAACTGGCAGGAAGGAGGGACCTTGCGGCGATGTACGGCGATATTTCGAGCTGGGATGTTTTTGGCGTGACCAACATGAGCGGGCTGTTCCAGGACCCCATCAAAATCTGAATGCTTCAGGGCACCAGTGTAAAGGCGGGAGCTGTTGCTGCTTGAGTCAGTGCTGGATATTGCTATCTGAGGACCTTCCCATGTTCAACGAAGATCTTGGTTCGTGGAATACAACATCAGTGACCAGTATGCGCTCAATGTTTGAGAACGCACGCACCTTTAATCAGCCGATTGGGGCATGGGATACATCAGCTGTGACGGACATGAGCAAGATGTTCAAAGGAGCTCGTGCCTTCGACCAGCCTGTCTTTTCGTGGAACACCTCGGCTGTCACGGACATGCGCGGGATGTTCTTTGATGCTCAAGCCTTCAACCAACCAGTTGGCTCCTGGGACACATCTCAGGTGAAGACAATGGCTGCAATGTTTGATAATGCTTATGTGTTTAATCAGGATATCGGTGCGTGGAATACGTCAGCAGTTACGGACATGAGCTGGATGTTCTACGGCGCACGTGCCTTCAACCAACCAGCTGGCTCGTGGGATACATCCCAGGTGAAGAACATGGCTGGAATGTTTGACAACGCTTATGTGTTCAACCAGCCCATCGGTACCTGGAATACGGCAGCAGTTGCAGACATGAGCTGGATGTTCTTCGGTGCCTACGCATTCAACCAGCAGATCGGCTCATGGGATGTCTCGTCAGTTGCGAGCATGAGAGCCATGTTCTGCATGGCCACTTCTTTCAACCAGCCTGTGGGCTCGTGGAACATGTCTGCCGTGACCAACATGGATGCGATGTTCTGGGACGCGAATGCTTTCAACCAGCCCATCGGTTCGTGGAACACATCAGCAGTGACCACCATGAAGAATATGTTCTTCGGAGCTCATGCCTTCAACCAACCAGTTGGCTCATGGGATACGGCAGCAGTTGCGAACATGAGCCGCATGTTCCTGCGTGCCCATGAGTTCAATCAGCCCGTTGGTGAGTGGAACACATCCGCCGTTGTGGATATGAGCGGGATGTTTCTTGAGGCTTATGCTTTTGACCAGCCCATCGGTTCATGGGACACATCATCGGTGACCAGCATGAACCAGATGTTTTATGCTGCAGAAGATTTCAATCATCCTGTTGGCTCATGGGATGTGTCAAGAGTGACAGACATGAAGTACGTTTTCGGCCGAGCGAGTCGCTTCAATCAACCCCTAGCCTCCTGGAATGTGTCTGCTGTGACGTCTATGCGCGGAGTGTTTGAGAGAGCACCTCAGTTCAACCAGCCTATCTTTTCCTGGAACACGTCAGCAGTTACAGACATGAGCATGATGTTCTATGGTGCCCGAGCCTTCAATCAGCCAATTGGTGACTGGGATACCTCAGCGGTAAGGACCATGTATAGCATGTTCACGCTTGCTGCGGCGTTTAACCAGCCCATCGGGTCCTGGAACACGTCTGTCGTGGCAGATCTGGCTTTCATGTTTCTTGGTGCAATGGCTTTTGACCAGGCTATTGGCTCTTGGAGCACATCAGCCGTTGTCAAGATGAACAGCATGTTCTACGGGGCTATAGTATTCAATCAGCCTCTCGCTGCATGGTCTACATCTTCGGTGGAGGACATGAGCTCGATGTTCCGGCAGGCCTATGCCTTCAACCAGTCTCTTGATTCCTGGGATACTTCAAAGGTATCAAGCATGAAGGGGATGTTTGCCGGCGCGGTGTCCTTCAATCAGCCGCTCTCGTCATGGAACACATCAGCTGTGACAGATATGAGCTTCATGTTCCAGAAAGCCTTCGTGTTTGATCGCTGGATAGGCTGCTGGTGCACATCAGCTGTGAGGGACATGCAGGGAATGTTTTGTGGAGCTCGCGCGTTCAACCAGTCTCTTGCTACCTGGGATACTGCAAGGGTGACAGATATGAGCGGCATGTTTGAACGAGCTTCCACCTTCAATCAGCCCATCGGCGAATGGGATACCTCCGCTGTTACAGACCTTAGCCACATGTTTCACGAAGCTTCCTCGTTCAATCAGCCGCTCTCCTCTTGGCAAACTATGTCTGTGACAGACATGAGGAGCATGTTTGACGGTGCTCACACATTCAACCAGCCCATCGGCTCGTGGAACACTGCAGCAGTAACCAACATGCACGCCATGTTTCGGCATGCATCGTTATTCAATCAGCCACTTGGCTCCTGGGACATGTCGGCAGTCGCCGACGCCAGCTACATGTTCTATGCGGCACCTGTTTTTGACCAACCCCTCAACTCATGGAACATGTCGGCTTTGACGGATGCGAGCTCAATGTTTCAGTTTGCCGTTTCGTTTAAACACGTGGGTGACATTTATCGCTGGCACTCACAATCAGCTGTGAAACCGGTGAACCGTTCCTTCTACGACTTTACGCTGGATGCCATGGCTGATTACACCGAAGAGTTTTTTCGTCTTGCAGAGGAGTTCGCCCGCCCGCCATGTCAAGCCGGATTCGGGCCGGCTTCTGGTGTCTGTACCCTTTGTCCACAGGGGCAGTATGCAGAGGCCGGCGAGTCCGAATGTCAAGAATGTCCAAAGGGAGCTGTTCCCACCCCAGATCGGGGCAGTTGCAAGGACTGTCCCTTTGGAACAAATTCCTTGGAGTGTCGTGACTCATGTGCCTTTCCTTTCATGCTGTGTCTGGGTCATATTGATTGAAACCTTTTCATATTGACGAATGCCTGAAGGCAAGCCCAAATAACGTATCCATCTCCAGAAGCCGAAAAGACGACCGAAGATCAATGGACCAGGTATGACCACGGCTGTGAGCTTTGGCCTTGGCCGGTGATGATTGTCAGCGCTGTGTCCCTGTTGGTGGCTGTGCAGGCGAACGGGCGGCGCTGGGGCGTTCTGGCTTCCTTGCTCTCGGTTCGAAACAGTGGTTGAAGGGTTCCAATAATCCCAAACTCAACTCATCAGACTCCGAACCACATGCCTCGCCTGGATTGTCCGAGTGTGAGCGCCGAAACCCTCGACCCTAAACCCCAAACCCCAGCCCTGAAGAGGCTGGGGTGGCCTGGTGGCGGGCGAACAAAGCGGCGAAGCGCGCTGCCAAGATCAAGACTCTGAAGGTGCCTCCTTTTGATTTCGTCAACTAGAGTCAGCGGAGTTCCCACGCTCTTTTCCATGGTAGGTGCGGAAAAGAGCTGGAAAACTACCCTAACTAGTTGGCATCCCCAGCGTGCATCAATTTTCAACTTGATATGGTCCCAGTTGCCACTATGACCATGGAAAAGGACATTGGGAATTACAGTTCCCAGCATCTTGTCCATGATGTATTCCACAAAATCGGCATCGAATCTGTCTTTTCCTGTTAGAGAGGAATGGGAAACAGCAGTATCCATCTGCTTTTCCAGCGTCCGTGAGACCAAAGAACACAGGACAAGAAGTCTGAAACTAGAATAGTTTTGGGCTTCTTTTCCTTTGCACACTGCCAGGGCGCACAAAAGCCCAGCCCTGAATCCCTGAACCTATACCCTAACCGTAGGTCTCCTACGTATCCCTCAATGCTGGGATACGTGGTAACTCCAGGTCCAGATGTACGACGACCTGTGGCAGGAGCTCCCGGGTACCGTCGCAAAGTATCTTGGCCAGGGAAGCTATGCAAATCAGCAAAAACTTGGCAAGCACTATAGGAGAGCCTAGGAGGTATCAAAGGCCTCCAAGGTGCGCCGGGAAGCGCCCAAAGTCCTCTTCAGCATGCTGCAAGGTTGTCGTTGGCATTGAAGTTGAGCTTAAGTGCCCTAGCAACAGGTATTCAGTCCGCTTGGAGAAGCTCGGTGTTGACAAGGCAGAGGTGGCCAACGAGGTGGCAGAAATGCGATCACGGCAAAGCAACAGCGCAGGAGTTAGTCTGCGGTACCTCCTCTCTCAGGAGTTCACAAGTTTGGCCAGGCAGCGAACCGGCATGAGTGATCCGACCTTTAACGACATGAAGAGTGCCTTCTGGCTAGCTGCGGACCCGATTGGCGAACATGTTCAATGCCCGCGGGACGGCAAGATGGGTTGTGCACTTGTGGACTGGATACCCAAGGATGAGAGGCGAGCTCAAACACACTTCCTGTCTTGGGTGTGGGGATACCACATTTCACAGGTACAGAGTGCTTTGAGCATGTACCGCGTGAGTGCTCATGCGGCAACTGCAGCTGAAAGCATATTCTTTTTCATGTGCTTTTTTGTTAACAATCAGTACAGAATTATCGTCGAAGAGACATCTGCGGGCAGTGAGAACCTCGAGACTATCTTCGAGGAGAACCTGAAGCGAAGCGGGCAGATGGTGGCCATCTTAGACACCTGGAACCAGCCAGTGTACCTGAGTAGGATATGGACTGTGTATGAACAGTTCATGGCGTCCACTCTCGCGATACCTGTCACGATTGTGATGCCAGACTCCGCCATGACGTCTGTTCAACAGCAGATCTCTTGCGGCAAGCAGGGAATTCAAGAGATCACGATATCCTTGAGCCGTGTCGACTCCGAAAATGCAGGGGCATGGAAGAAGGAAGATGAGGCAAAGGTGAAGGGGATCATCGAGGATACCGTGGGTTTCAGGCACGTCAATAGTCACGTGACCGAGGTCATGGTAAGATGGATCGGAGACGTGGTCAAGCATCAGTTTCACGAGTTGATCCAGCAAGCTCAGGGCGGCCAGCAGTCAGAGATTTCCAGGCCGATGAAAGAACCTGTGGAGACAGATATCCTTTAATCTTTGATTTAGTTTTGAAGAACTTGGCACAGCTGCATCTGAATGGCAAACCACGCCACGGTTGCTTGTATATTCGTATCGCATAGTTGTGGTAGTGGTTGGCAGACTCTTGAATTCACAAGTCAGATGGCGCTTCCAAAGCTCAGAGGTCCCTTGGGATGGTTTTTTTCCAGGGGTTTCCCCAAGTGTTGGTATCGAAGCGCCAATGGCACCCTCGACTGTCCGAACAATGCTGCCGGGTGGGGCGGACTTCTCGAAGCCGTCACACATGGTCCCAGCTTCATGCGTAGGTTTCAAAATTAAAAACCACCTCAATGCGCGAGCTCAGCCAGAAGTGCTGAAACGAGGTGCAACTAAGGCCAATCTTGCCAGCAAGCATGCAAAGCTTGTCCAGTCTGAATAAAACATGCTGCCCCTGCAGATTCCAGCCCGGCATGGCCCTTGGCAGTCTTGCTGCATCCCCCTGCTTCTCAAAGATGAGGTTTCAAGCTCGGGGTGGAAAGCGACACCCCCATGTATGCAGCCAGCTGCCAGCGGCCCATATGCCTTAGAGAGTTTTGCGGCGTAGTGCGCTGGATTCAGCTTAAGTTTTCCCGACAGTTGCGGGCTGAGGGTTCTGATGAGTTGAGGATTCTGCTGTCTTGTCTTGGCCGCAGACTGGCATTACCGTAGTCATACTTCTGGCAGATTCTTGAGGTCCTTTGCTTTGTTTCGTGCCTTCCCCATCAAGGTGGAAATGATGATGTGGCTGACCATTGCCTCTCCTTTGTTTCCTGGTCTTCGGCATCGCGACGATCTGCCAGGCAAGCTCCCGCCCTCTGAGAACTTTCGGCGAGGCTTGAAGGCTTCGGGTTTACGGTTCAGCCTTTGCCAAGCAGTTCTTGCGGCAGCTACATGGGTGGTTGTCAAAATTAGGGTCCTTTTTTGGGTACCCTAAATTTTAGGTGCCGTATTATATGAAGGACCCAAAAAGGGACCCTAATTTTGACAACCACCCACATGTACAGACTCTCCCACAAGCAGCTTGAGGCTTTATGTTGGCAATGAAGGTGTTTTCGCCAAGTTGAAGCTGAAGGATGAGGTTTTCTATCCCCTGGATCAAAATACCTAAGCCCTCGACACAGAACTCGGTCCACAGCATGCCACCAAGGTCGACGTTTTGAGTTCTGAAGTCAAGACTTGAAAATGTCCTGACTTGGCTACATAGTGGCAGGAAAACTTTTTGTTCTCGATATCAGTGGGGCCTTTTGGGCGAGTTCCCAGCGTTGATTGATAAAAGATGTCGGAGCTGCTTGAAGCTACTGGCACGAGCCCTTGGACAAAATTTGTGTCCGGGAATTACAAGGCTGGCATTTTGCAATGGGCTTACTACTTGTAGGGAACAAGGAGCAGGATCCTGCGCCAACAAGACGGAATCCAACGCTATTGCGCCGCTATTGCCTGAACCGTACTTCCTGTGGTAACCTGGACCATCTTGGACATTTGTTTCTGCGGGAGGTTGCTGCAGACACAGCGGCCGCGCGAAAGCTGCTGGATGGTGGCCCATGCCCGAATGACCGAATCAAGTCTGTGCCGACAAGATTACCGTCTATGGGCTTACTCCCGCATGCCTCGCCCGGAGAGTCTGAGCTCACCCGGAACCACAGGCCTCTAAGACTAGACCATTCTTGCCACCAAGCGTCAGCTTTGAATCTCTAAGCCCGTGGCCCTCAGATTCCTAAACCCTGGAACACTCAGGCACACATCCGGCCATATCCCCAAACCCAAAGTGAAGCCTAAATACGAGCCAGGTAAACTAAAACACTTAAAGCGTGAGAGATAGCACTTTGCACAGGATTCAGCTTCGGAAGCTTCAGGCTCATCTGTTGGGTGCGGCCCTCAACACAAAACTCCCTCCTTCGATGCTGCTTGTGTTTCGGTTCCGCAAGCCAGCCTTGGTGAAAAGCATGGTGCGCCGAAGGCTTGGATCTGCTTCTTATACATCGTCGTTGTGGTGGGGCCCTGTGCTGAGAGGGCACCGTGCCTGTCTGCAACTTGGAGATTAGGAGGGCCATGCGGAGTTGGATCGCTGACCACAATTGTTAGCCGGTGAGTAGATTGACGGTTTAGGGTTTAGCAAAACTGCCTAAGCCTCAGCGACCCTCCAGCCGGGCATGCCCGAGAGCTTTTAGAGCATCCCTGGTGCGAAAGGGTTCCTTGCACCATCCACGCCTTTCGCACGTCTCGCCCGCTCGTCGCATTTCAGTGGCTTGTGCCAAGATCTAGGTAGCCAAATTCTTGTGCAAAGGGGACCCGGATACAGGCTTGCAGCCTCCCGGAGCAGAAGCATGCAAAAGAGGCCAAGTTGACAAGAGTATCTTCAGGCACGAATCCCATACCTCTCGTAGGTTTTTTACTAGGACTAGGTTTTGCATGGCTGACCACATGGCCATGATCATCGTTCTGCTGGCACTGTGCTCAGCTCTTGGGAGCTGCTCTCGCGCGTTCCGCACGCGGCGTCCCAGCTGACAATACATTTCCCAGGGGGGCTGAGCCTTTAAGCCCGCCTTCGTTTCTGAATTTTGCAGCAGTCGACAGTGATTGTATCAGTCTTGTGACTGCGGCTCTGCGGAGCTTATCGGACAACAGTATATAGTCTGATTGGAACAGTTTTTCACGACTCTATTTGGTTGGTTTCCTGTTGGATTCTTTGATCCCTCTGAAATATCTGAAACGAGGCACGAGTTGCGCGAGGCTGTGGTTGCTTGGGCAAATGGTTCGGCAGGACGCTCCGCGGGGTCAGTTGTGAGGCAAAGGTTGAGACAGGTACCTGAACACAAACGCCAGAAGACGTCTCGATGATCCTGAACTTTCCCTAAACCCCAGATCGCTGATTGATATTTTCCTTCCGTAATCCACGCTTCTTGGAGGTTCAAGGGTAGTTATAAGTGGGGTTCTAAGCCCCCCTAATATGGGGCATAACCATATTTACCCTACTTATAACCCCGCTTTTTCACTACCCATGAACCCTCCAAGTAAGGCCCTAAACCCTATACCCTCAAAGAAACCCTATAGATCCCGTTAAAAGAACCCTTAAGGGGACCCTTCTTTCAGTATGTTTGTGCATGCCTTCGCTCCCTCGGTCCCAGTCGCCAGAGCCAGCTTCGATCAAAACAGGGAGCCCTTGCAGCTTCGGGTCCATGAATATCGGGCTTTTCAAGGCTGGATTATGGTACTTATAGGTCCCTAAAACACCAGTTACTAAGTCCCCCGACCCTTCCAGTAGACCCAGACCTCCGAAAGACGAAAGAGCCATGGCTGCAGCCCATAAATCCCACAAGCAGGAATACACTGATATCATTGATATCTAGGGTTTAGGGTTTAGGGTTTAGGCACATACTCGCTCGGACTGGGCTGCTGGACAACGAGGCCTGCTGCAAAAAGGGATCTATGTGCCTAATTTGTCAAGTTTGGCTAGACCCGAACTGGCAGGAAGGAGGGACCTTGAGGCGATGTACGGCGATATTTCGAGCTGGGATGTTTCTGGCGTGGCCAACATGAGCGGGCTGTTCCAGGACCCCATCAAAATCTGAATGCTTCAGGGCACAAGTGTAAAGGCGGTAGCTGTTGCTGCTTGAATCAGTGCTCGATAGTGCTCCCTGAGGACCTTCCCATGTTCAACGAAGACCTCCGAATGTGGAATACTGCATCGGTGACTGACATGCGCTCAATGTTTGAGAACGCATGCGCCTTTAATCAGCCGATTGGGGCATGGGATACATCAGCTGTGATGGACATGAGCAAGATGTTCCAAGCAGCTCACACGTTTGACCAGCCTGTCTTTTCGTGGAACACCTCGGCTGTCACGGACATGCACGGGATGTTCTTTGATGCTCACGCCTTCAACCAACCAGTTGGCTCATGGGATACGTCTCGGGTCAGGAACATGAGCGCAATGTTTTCGAATGCTTATGTGTTCAATCAGCCCATCGGTTCGTGGAACACGGTAGCAGTCACAGACATGAGCTGGATGTTTTACGGTGCCCAAGCATTCAACCAGCCGGTCGGTTGATGGGACGTCTCGGCAGTTGCGAGTATGAAGGCTATGTTCTGCAAGGCCACTTCTTTCAACCAGCCTATGGGCTCATGGAAGACATCTTTGGTGACAAACATGCGTTCAATGTTCGAGAACGCGCATGTTTTCAACCAGCCCATTGGTTCGTGGGACACATCAGCAGTGACCACCATGGAGAATATGTTCTTTCATGCGCACGCCTTCAACCAACCAGTTGGCTCATGGGATACATCTCAGGTGAAGACCATGCATGCAATGTTTGACAATGCGCATGTGTTCAACCAGCTTGTCGGTAGGTGGAATACGGCAGCAGTTACAGACATGAGCGGGATTTTCTTCGATGCCCGAAAATTCAACCAGCCGATCGGCTCATGGGACGTCTCGGCAGTTGTGAGTATGAAGGCTATGTTCTGCAAGGCCACTTCTTTCAACCAGCCTATGGGCTCATGGAAGACATCTTTGGTGACGAACATGCGGTCAATGTTCGAGAGCGCGCATGCTTTCAACCAGCCCATCGGTTCGTGGGACACATCAGCAGTGACCACCATGGAGAATATGTTCTTCGATGCGCACGTCTTCAACCAGCCCATTGGCTCATGGGATACATCTCAGGTGAAGAGCATGGCTGGAATGTTTGGCAATGCCAATGCGTTCAGCCAGCCTGTGGGTAGGTGGAATACGGCAGCAGTCACGGACATGAGCTGGATGTTCTCCGGTGCTCACGCATTCAACCAGCCAGTTGGCTCATGGGATACATCTCAGGTGAAGACCATGCATGCAATGTTTGACAGTGCTTATGTCTTCAACCAGCCCGTCGGTAGGTGGAATACGGCAGCAGTTGCAGACATGAGCGGGATGCTCTTCGATGCCCGAGAATTCAACCAGCCGATCGGCTCATGGGACGTCTCGGCAGTTGCGAGTATGAAGTCCATGTTCCGCAAGGCCACTGCTTTCAACCAGCCTGTAGGCTCATGGAACGTGTCAGCTGTGACCAGCATGAGTTCAATGTTCATGGAGACGCATGCTTTCAACCAGCCCATTGGTTCGTGGAACACATCAGCAGTGACCACCATGGAGAACATGTTCTTCCATGCGCACGCCTTCAACCAACCAGTTGGCTCATGGGATACATCTCAGGTGAAGAACATGAATGCAGTGTTTTACAACGCGTATGTGTTCAATCAGCCCATCGGTTCGTGGAACACGCAAGCAGTCACAGACATGAGCTGGATGTTTTACGGTGCCCAAGCATTCAACCAGCCAGTCGGTTCATGGGACGTCTCGGCAGTTTCGAGTATGAGGTCCATGTTCACGGAGGCGCACGCCTTCAACCAGCCCCTGGGCTTGTGGAACACATCTTCGGTGACAAACATGCGTTTTATGTTTGGCAAAGCTTATGTGTTCGATCAGCCCATCGGTTCGTGGAACATGACAGCAGTTACAGACACAAGCCGGATGTTCTTCGATGCCCGAGAATTCAACCAGCCGATCGGCTCATGGGACGTCTCGGCAGTTGCGAGTATGAAAGGTATGTTCTGCAAGGCTTCTTCTTTCAACCAGCCTGTAGGCTCATGGAACACATCAGCTGTGACCAGCATGCATGCGATGTTCGAGAAGGCGCATGCTTTCAACCAGCCCATCGGTTCGTGGGACACATCAGCAGTGACCACCATGGAGAACATGTTCTTCCATGCGCACGCCTTCAACCAACCAGTTGGCTCATGGGATACATCTCAGGTGAAGAGCATGGCTGGAATGTTTTACAATGCTTGTGTGTTCAACACGCCTGTCGGTATGTGGAACACGGCAGCAGTTACGGACATGAGCTGGATGTTTTACGGTGCCCAAGCATTCAACCAACTAGTTGGCTCATGGGAGGTCTCGGTAGTTGCGAGCACGAAGGCTATGTTCTTCAAGGCAACTTCATTCAATAAGCCTGTGGGCTCATGGAACACATCGGCAATGACGACCATGGAGAGCATGTTCTTCGATGCCCACGCCTTCAACCAGCCAGTTGGATCATGGGGTACAGCTCAGGTGAAGAGCATGGCTGGAATGTTTCACAATGCATATGTGTTCAACCAGCCTGTCGGTATGTGGAACACGGCAGCAGTTACGAACATGAGCTGGATGTTCCACGGTGCTCAAGCATTCAACCAACCAGTTGACTCATGGGATACATCTCGCGTGAACAACATGTCCGCAATGTTTCAGAATGCCTATGTGTTCAATCAGCCCATCGGTTCGTGGAATACGGCAGCAGTTGCGGACTTGAGTTTTATGTTCTGGGGTTCTCATGTGTTCAATCAGCCCATTGGTCAGTGGAACACATCACAGGTTAAAAGTATGCTGTCCATGTTCACGGATGCCTACAAGTTTAACCAGCCTATTGGATCTTGGAACACCTCCGCCGTCACGGATATGAGCAGGATGTTCCTTCAAGCTTATGCTTTTAACCAGCCCATCGGTTCATGGGACACATCAGCGGTGACCAGCATGAGCCGGATGTTCTATGCTGCAAAAGCTTTCAATCAGCCTGTTGGTTCATGGGATGTGTCAAGAGTGACAGACATGGGGGCAGTCTTCTGCCGAGCGAGTCGCTTCAATCAACCCCTAGCCTCGTGGAATGTATCTGCTGTGACATTTATGAACGGAACGTTCGAGAGAGCACTTGAGTTCAACCAGCCCATTAGCTCATGGGATACTTCAGCCGTGCGCAACATGTCGGAAATGTTCGAAAGGACGTCTCGGTACAACCAGCCCATCTCTTCGTGGAACACGTCGGCAGTTACAGACATGAACCGGATGTTCTATGCTGCCCGTGCCTTCAATCAGCCCATTGGTGACTGGGATACCTCAGCAGTAACGAACATGAACCGCATGTTCAACCGTGCTGCGGTATTCAACCAGCCCATAGGGTCCTGGAACACATCGGCTGTCGAAGACATGTCTTTCATGTTTCGTGACGCCGCTGCTTTTGATCAGGCCATTGGCTCCTGGAGCACATCAGGCGCTGTCAAGATGAGGGGCATGTTCTACGCGGCTCAAGTGTTTAATCACCCTCTCGCTGCATGGACTACATCTTCAGCGGTGGATATGAGCTCGATGTTCCGGAAGGCATATGCCTTCAACCAGCCTCTTGATTCCTGGAACACATCAGCTGTTTCAAGCATGAGAGGGATGTTTGCCGGCACAGTATCCTTCAACCAGCCGCTCGCGTCGTGGAACACATCAATGGTGATAGACATGAGCTTCATGTTCCAGCAGGCATTCGCTTTTGATCGCTGGATAGGCTGCTGGGACACGTCAGCTGTGAGAGACATGAAGGGAATGTTTTCTGGAGCTCACGCGTTCAATCAGTCTCTCGCTACCTGGAATACTGCAAGGGTGGCAGATATGAGCGGCATGTTTGAACAAGCTTCCACCTTCAATCAGCCCATCGGCGAATGGGATACCTCGGCTGTTACAGACTTCAGCCACATGTTTCATGAAGCTTCTTCGTTCAATCAGCCGCTCTACTCTTGGCAAACTATGTCTGTGACAGACATGGGGAGCATGTTTGACGGTGCTCACACATTCAACCAGCCCATCGGCTCGTGGAACACTGCAGCAGTAACCAATATGCACGCCATGTTTCGGCATGCATCGGTATTCAATCAGCCACTTGGCTCCTGGGACATGTCGGCAGTCGCCGACGCCAGCTACATGTTCTATGCTGCACCTGTTTTTGACCAACCCCTCCACTCATGGAACGTGTCGGCTTTGATGGATGCGAGCTCAATGTTTCAGTTGGCAGTTTCCTTCAGCCACGTGAGAGATGTGGAAAACTGGCAATCGGTATCATTCCCTGCGAACCACGCAGATGCGCCTCATTCCATCTACGCGCAGGCGATGGACGGCCTGGCCGAGTCAACTAGCACCGACGAGTTTTTCCATCTTGCAGAGGATTTCGCCCGCCCACCGTGTCGAACCGGATTCAGACCCGTTTCCGGCGTTTGCACCTCTTGTCCGAAAGGGCATTACGCAAGGGCCGGCGAGTCCCAATGTCAGGAATGCCCGAAGGGAGCCGCTCCCACCCCAGATCGGGGCAGTTGCAAGGACTGTCCCTTTGGGACATATGCCCTGGAGTGTCGTGATTCATGTGCCTTTCCGTTCATGCTGTATCTCGGACGCTGTTGTATAAGGCCATTTCACTGTCCGAAGCTCAAACAGCGCACTCATTACCAGAAGCCGTAAAGACTATCAAAGATCAATGGACCAGGTATGACCACGGCTGTGAGCTTTGGCCATGGCCGGTTATGATTGCCAGCGTCGTGTCCCTCTTGGTGGCTGTGCAGGCTGCGGGGCACCCTAGTGCTTTCTAGCTTCATGGCACCGGGTTTGCAACAGTGTTGTTTGCCTTCAGGGTCGTCTACGGTTACCATAATCCCACCTTGAGTATAGATATAGTAGGACCTTACTTGGAGGGTCGGGGACTTAGTAACTGGTTATTTTAGGGACTTATAAGTACCATAACCCGAATTAGGGTCCCTTTTAGGGTACTTATAAGTCTACTTACTACCTATTATAGACTGTTACTGCTTGGGGGCAATACCCAATCCCAGCCCTGAAGAGGTCGGGGTACTCTGGTGGCGTGCGCGCAAAGCTGCCAAGCTCGCTGCCAAGATCGAGGCTACGAAGGTGCCTTCTGTTGCCACAGATGTCTCACGTAGTGGAACAAAGAATGACAGCTACAAGCAAATTTTCGATTTTCTTGTTACAGCAGAGGATCTTCGCGAACCTCAACTGTTTCTCGAGATTTTTTTGTGGCGAAGCAGAAGCTGAAAACATGGTCATGCCACTAGTTTTCATGCCTTCACTCAAGTTTCTTGTTTTGCATGCGACGTGGTAGGAGTGGCAAAGGTGAGTGGATGCTGATGCCATTGTGACGCAAATGAGTGCTATACCTGGAATGATCGGAAAACGGAAACCAGCGTTGCTAATGACGTTCCTTTCCATTGTAAACGGAAAAGAACCTAGTTGCCATCCTCCTTTGTGTTACTTCTAAAAGCCTTGAGTCGTCCGCCTCGGGCCGGTCGGGCACGGCCTCAGAGGCAGAAAAAGGAAAGACTGCCTACGGACAAGCGAGATCCAGAGAGAGGGATGAACAGGAGCGGAAACAGAGGGTTATGAGGAAATGCTAATTTTTTGTGCTGAGCGCCGGGACGAATTAACCGAAGCGGAAGCTGCACCATTTTGCTTTTCAAGTCCAGTATGATTGAGGAAGATGAGGGAGGGAAAACGGCGGCACTCTCCGCCCGTATTTTCTGTTGTCCCATGAGACCACTGCGCCAGAAAGAATCTACCAAACAATTATGGCCAAGGAATTTCAAGCTAGAGTCGTTTTCGAGCTGCAGCAGCTGTTGTTCCACCTTTTACTGTAATAGTCATACTTCGCTGGATCATTGACCACACGGGTTTTGAGAAAAGTCAGTACAACCCTGCCGAAAAGAAACCGAAGTTACATGTAGAAACCTTTTAGAAGTAGGTTGCACGACGCCAGGGCCCCCTAGCCCTGGGTCCTTGAAGTCTTTGGTCTGAACCTCGGCACAACCGGTAACTCCCAGGTGCAGATGTACGATGACTTGTGGCAGGAGCTCCCTGGCACCGTCGTTGAGTATCTGGGCTAGAGACGGAATGCAAATCGGGTAGTGACAGCAGGCGCTAGGACCAGGAGGACCAGAAGGTATTAAATCTGCATGCTTCAAGGTTTTCCTTGGCATTGAAGTTGAGCTTAAGTGCCCTAGTAGCAGGTACTCAGCTCGCTTGGAGAAGCTCGGTGTTGACAAGGCGGAGGTGACCAAGCAGGTGGCATCGATGCGAGCACGGCAAAGCAAGAGCGCGGGAGTTAGCATGCGGTACGTCCTCTCCGAAGAGTTCACAAGTTTGGCCAGGCAGCGAACCGGCATGAGTGATCCCACCTTTAACGACATGAAGAGCGCATTCTGGCTAGCCGCGGACCCGATTGGCCAACACATTCAGTGCCCGCGGGACGGCAAGATGGGCTGTGCACTTGTGGACTGGATACCCAAAGATGAGCGTCGAGCTCAAACACACTTCCTGTCTTGGGTGTGGGGATACCACATTTCACAGGTACAGAGTGCTTTGAGGATGTATTGCTTGAGTGCTCATTCGGCAACTGCAGCTGAAAGCATCTTCTTTTTCATGTGCTTTTTTGTTAACAATCAGTACAGAATTATTGTCGAAGAGACATCTGCGGGCAGTGAGAACCTCGAGACCATCTTCGAGGAGAACCTCAAGCGGAGCGGACGGATGGTGGCTGTTTTGGACACCTGGCACAAACCAGTGTACCTGAGCAGGATATGGACTGTGTACGAGCAGTTCATGGCGTCCACTCTCGAGATACCGGTCACGATCGTGATGCCAGAGTCTGCCATGACATCTGTTCAGCAGCAGATCTCTTGCGGCAAACAGGGCATCCAGGAGATCACGGAATCCCTCAGCCGTGTCGACTCCGAACATGCAGGGGCGTGGAAGAAGGAAGATGAGACGAAGGTGAAGGGTATCATCGAGGATACGGTGGGTTTCAGGCATGTCAACAGTCACGTCACTGAGGTTATGGTAAGATGGATCGGAGATGTGGTCAAGCATCAGTTTCACGAGTTGATCCAGCAAGCCCAGCGCAGCCAGCATTCACAGGACACCAGGCCCCGGAAAGAACCTCCTTAAAGAGCTTTGAGCTGCATCTGCGTGGCTACCACACCACGGGTGCTTGTATATTCGTATAGTAGTGGTGGTGGTTGCCAGTCACCAATTCAACTTCGAAGCATGTAAATGCGCTTCCAAGGCTCAAAGGTCCCATTGGGATGCTTTGTACAAGGTTACTCCTAATCGTACTAATTAATTACACTAATATCCCCCCATCGTTCCGATGCAATTCATGATGCGAGAGATACCCCCTGCACGTTGCTCTACATGTTGGGCCCAAGCTTTTGGTATGGAAGCGCTAATGACGCCCTCGATTTTCCGATCAAAGCGGCCAGCTGGAAGGGATTCTCGAAGCCCAGACACCTGGTCGCAGGCGTTTGCCTAGGCTTGATTTTAAGAAGCACAGCTCGGCCACAAGTGCTGTATCGGTGTAGGGCATGCTCACAGACTCCAAAACCCCTTAATTAAGGAATATACCTTAAATTATAATAAGAGCCCTAGTATGATTTAATGTATATTTCTTAATTAAGGGGTTTCGGAGGCTCTGGGTGTGTAGGGCCAATAGTGCCGGCAAGCATGCGATCTCGTCCCGTCTGAGTCAAACATGCTGCTCCCGTGCTCACAGGGCTCTGGCCTTTGGCTTGCTGGCCCTGCTGGCAGCTTCTCAAAGAAGATAGTGTCAAAGGCATGAAACGTAAGACCTGCATCCGGTGCAGCCAACGGCCAACGGCTTCTGTGCCTCGTGTTTTGTTGCGTAGTGTGCTGAAGTGAATCAAAGTTTTTCTAAGGTTCCAGGCTTCGGGTTTTGATGAATTTGACCTTTGAGGCTCTTGCCGTCTTGACTGCAGACTGGCACTACCATGTTCGCATTCGTGGTAGGTTCTTGTGGGTTTGGCTTTGCAGCCTGCTTTTCCCATCAAGGTGAACATGAAAAAGAGGGCGTGACGATTACCGCCTCTTTGTTGCCGTTTCTTCGCCATCGTGACGACCTCCCAGGCAAGCTCCCGTCCTCGGAGAGGGGTTTGGCACTGATTGAAGGCTTCGGGTTTTGGGGTTTAGCCTTGGCGAAGTAGGTTTTATGGTAGCTAGTCTTCCAGAAGCATCTTGAAGCTTTATTAGGCAGTCAAGATGTTTTCGCCAAGTTGAGGCTGAAGGATGAGGTTTCCTATCCCCTGATTTACAATGCAGGAACCCTCAGCGCTAACCCCGAAACCCTATCCGGATCTGTCCACAGCATGCCACCATGCTTGGGGGTGTGGAGTTCTGAAGTCAAGATCTGAAATCTCCTGACGTTGTTACATTAGCAGGGAATGTTTTGTCCTATAGATCCTAACGACGGGGGCATTTTGTGCGAGTTCCCAGTGCAGCCTTCGCGTGACGCCCCGGTAGCAACACCGGCCCCACAGAAAATGGTTGAAATCTAGGGCGTTAGATGTCACAAAAGCCCTCCTGTAAGTTTTCCTAAGCGGATTCCTGTTAGGGCTCCTTTAACGCATCCTTTCAAGATTCCTCTGATTGTTTCCTAGGTTAGGAACCCCTTCTGAAATTCTAGAATTCTGCTGTGTGTTGCCCGTGCCGACCATCATCCACACTCAGGGCCGTTGCAAGCCGCCGGAGCCTTATCCAGCGGCCTTGCGATCCGTTAGTTTTGCAGTTTGCCAGGCTGCAGGCTCACAGGTACAATACGCAAGCTTCTAATTATTTGCATAGTAGCTGCGTGGGTGACGTTTAGCCGCTTTGGGGACGGAGAATCAGCATCTAGGCCTTTGCGGTACAAGCTCGATCGGCTGAAGGTTTAGTGCAGGCTCAGGTCTCAGGGTTTCTTCGCCACTTTTTGAGTATTCTGGTTTGAGGCGCGAAAGGTTCAGAATGTCAGGGCTTCGAACTTTCAGTTTTGGCTGCCGGCAATTGTCTAGAGGAGTAAAGCCTTTTCCGGGCTTGCGGCGAGGTCTGAAGGTTTGTAGCTGCCTGCAATAGCCTTCACTTTGTGGCCGAAGGCGGTGTGCTTCGTATTTCAAGGGCTTCAACTTGATCTTTTTCCGACCATGTGCCAAAAAGATGGACTCCAACGCAAATCCTTGAACCGTACTTTTTTTGGTGACTTGGACTCTGCGTTTGTCTGGGAGGTCGCTGCAGATGCAGCTGCCGCGTGAAAGCTGCTGCATGGTTGCACGCTGAAGCCTGGTCCCTACGTGGATGTTACAATGATTTACGTCAAGGATACGTGTTGTGGGGGGTGTTCTCATACTACAGAGGTCAGGGTTTCGGGGTTGATACTGGCGTTGCCTGTTTAATTCTCAAATCCCACATCTTCTTTGCCATTGTTTGTGTTTAGCTGTTTGCTACTGAAAACTATTGAATGCATCCCTACTATCTAGCCGCCGGCCGCTACCAGCAGTCAAGCTGTATGAGATCGGGCCGATGGTTTAGGGCTTAGGGTGGGTTTCGGGCTTAGGGCTGAAAGCCTGAGGGTTTAAGGCCTGTGGGTTGGGGTTCGGGGTTTCGCGCGAAGTAGATGGGATGCAACCAATGTTTCATTGATTCTATTCCCGAATTGGAGGTTGTGATCACTACCGAGTCTTGTTTTTGCGGCTTTGCTGGTGCTTTTTTTTTGTGCTTCTGTTTGTGGTCACTGTTAGTAGGCCGGGTGGGATCCCAATGTATGACTGTATGCACGACTCACTACCGAATCACGTCTCTGCTAAACCTTCAGAATGATCAGGACAACCCCCCCCGCCCTCCATCGAGGCTAGGCTCGCATGCCTCGCCTGGCGAGTCCGAGTGAGTCCGGACGCCCGGAACGGATTCCAGGCTCCTTGAGCCGTCGTGCCACCGAACGTCAGCCTTGAATAGCTCAGCCCGTAATCCTCAGACTCCGAAACCTCCCCAGCCCCCACTTAATCCGGCCAAATCCCCAAACGTAAACAAGCAACCCCTTAGGGATGTGACAGCAGTTTGTCCAGGTGCTCGAAGGTTGCCACTTGCGGAGGCTTCTCATGCACTGATGCGTGAGCTCCGGCTTCGCGCCGCGACCTGAGACTGACATGGCTTTCCTACTTTTCTCAGCTTCGGAAGCTTCAGGCTCATCTTTGGGGTGCGGCCCTCAGCACAAAACTCCCGTGTGTTTCTGATCCCACCCTTCGATGCAGCTTCTGCGTCGCTTCCGCAAGCCAGCGTGTTGTCATCATTGAGATTGGAGGGGCATGAGGAGTTGGATCACTGACAACTGTCTGCTTCTGCTCCAAGGGGTCATGCACGAATTTGTCCATTCACCCTAGTGTTCCTCCAAAATGTGGCAGGGCAGGGCTTGGGAGGGATATCCGATGGATGCAACCAGTAAGTATTTCGTGTTTCTATCAATATTATACCGAATGAGCAGCTTTTTCCCAAACCCTATCCCAGTTGCCAAAGCCTCCCACATCAGGGATCCCCCAGCCGGGCAAGTGTAAGAACTTTTCGAACATCCGTGGTGCGAAAGGGTTCCTTGCACACTCCACGCCTTTCGCAAGTCTCGGCCGCTCGTTGCGTTTCTACATCAGTGGCTTGCGCTAAGATGGATGTAGCCAGATTCTGTGCAAAGGGGGCCCGGATACAGGCTTGCAACTTCCCGCAGCAGAAGCATGCCAAAAGAGGCCGAGCATGGCAGCATTGACAACAGTAGCTTCGCACACGAATCCCAAGCTTCTCGTAGGTTTGCTTCCAGTATATTTTGCATGGTTGATCGCATGGCCATGATCATCGTTCTGCTGGCGCTGTGCTCGACTCTTGGGAGCTGCTCTCGTGTGTTCCGCACGCGGCGTCCCGGCTGAATCAAACTCCCAGAGGGGCTAAGCCTTTGGGCCCGTCTCCGGTTCTGAACCTTGAAGTGACCGCCAGCTTTCAGGCTATCCCCTATCGCAGTTATTGTATTTTCACGAGTTCTGCCACACTTTCGTCACGCATACTTCAGCCCTAAACCCTAACCCCTAAACGGCAGTACTTCTGTCAGCCTTGTGGCTGCGGCAGCTCTTAGAAAGCAACAAAAGCAACTTTGATTGAACACACAATTCAGGTTTCTGGCCTAAGTTTTTCGGGCTGTTTAGGGCTTACATAGGGTTTCAAGTTTCAGGGCTTAGGGTTTGGGGGCGCCCTCTTTGAACCCCTTGAACTGAGGCGCGAGTTGCGCGAGGCCGTGGTTGCCTGGGCAAATGGTTCGGCAGGACGCTTCCTCGGTGATCTTGGAGTATACACCAACGTCCAACATGTCGGTCGAGGGTTTAGGAGGGACTGATGAGTTCATGGTTCAAAAAAGGTTCCGAGAAGTGCGGGGGCTTGCGCATATTACCGGGGATGGCAGAGCAACATCAGGCGACAAAAGGCCCAGACTCAGCCGACGGCAACAAGAACTTTTGGGCCCTCATGGTCGCATAGCTATCATGCAGAACCTTTCGACCCCCAGGCCGGAATTCAAGACACCGCAACCCAGCTGGAGTCCTTTTCGGCAGCACCTGTGCGCGCATCTGGTAGGTTCAGCCAGACCCAAAACCAAGCCTCCATCCCGAAACCTGCAAAAGGCGAAGTCAAACATTCGACAGCCTCAGCTCTGCTGTTCTGACAGGAAGGAGGGACCTTGTGGCGACATACGGTGACATTTCGAACTGGGATGTTTCTTGCGTGAGCAACATGAGTGGCTTGTTCCAGGAAGCTCAATCAAAAATTTGAAGGGTTCAGGGCAGAACTCCACCTGGCTCGCCAGTGCTCGATATTGTTTCCTGAGGACCTGCCCATGTTCAACGAAGATCTCCGTTGGTGGAATACTTCATCAGTGACCGATATGCGTGGAATGTTTGAGAACGCCCGCGCCTTTAATCAGCCGATTGGGGCATGGGACACATCAGCTGTGATGGACATGAGCAAGATGTTCCAAGGAGCTCATGCGTTTGACCAGCCCATCGGTTCGTGGAACACATCGTTAGTGACCACAATGAAGAACATGTTCTTCGATGCTCACGCCTTCAACCAACCAGTTGGCTCATGGGATGTCTCGGCAGTTGCGAGTATGCTTGCCATGTTCCGCAAGGCCACTTCTTTCAACCAGCCTGTGGGCTCATGGAATACCTCTGCCGTGACCACCATGCAGAACATGTTCTGGGATGCGCACGCCTTCAACCAACCAGTTGGCTCATGGGATACATCTCAGGTGAAGGACATGAATGCAATGTTTGACAAGGCTTATGTGTTCAATCAGCCCCTTGCTTCGTGGAACACGCAAGCAGTCACAGACATGAGCTGGATGTTTTACGGTGCCCGAGCGTTCAACCAGCCGGTCGGTTCATGGGACGTCTCGGCAGTTGCGAGTATGAAGTCCATGTTCGTGGATGCGCACGCCTTCAACCAGCCTCTGGGCTTGTGGAACACATCTTCGGTGACTAACATGCGTTTTATGTTTGGCAAAGCTTATGTGTTCAATCAGCCCATCGGTTCGTGGAACATGGCAGCAGTTAAAGACGCACGCGGGATGTTCCTTGGGGCGCGAGCATTCAACCAGCCTATTGGATCGTGGGACACGAGCAGGGTGACGAATGCATTCGCAATGTTTCTCGATGCTGCCAGGTTTAATCATCCAATCGGTTCGTGGAATACCACAGCTGTTACAGACATGAGCGCGATGTTCCTCAATGCTCACGCCTTCAACCAGCCCATCGGTTCATGGGATACATCTCAGGTGAAGAACATGACTGCAATGTTTGGCAATGCTTATGTGTTCAATCAGCCCCTCGGTACGTGGAAGACGGCAGCGGTCACAAACATGAGCTTGATGTTCACAGGTGCCCGAGCATTCAACCAGCCGATCGGCTCTTGGGACGTCTCGAAAGTTGCAAGTATGGAAAACATGTTCGAGGATGCACATGTTTTCAACCAGTCCATCGGTTCGTGGAACACATCAGCCGCGATCACCATGAAGAACATGTTTTTCGATGCTCACGCCTTCAACCAACCAGTTGGCTCATGGGATACATCTCAGGTGAAGGACATGCACGCAATGTTTGACAACGCGTATGTGTTCAATCAGCCCATCGGTTCGTGGAACACGCAGGCAGTCACAGATATGAGCTGGATGTTTTACGGTGCCCGAGCATTCAACCAGCCGGTCGGTTCATGGGACGTCTCGGCAGTGACGACTATGCGTGCCATGTTCTGCCAAGCCACTTCCTTCAATCAGCCGGTGGGCTTGTGGAACACATCTCTGGTGACAAGCATGCGTTCAATGTTCGAGAAGGCGAAGGCTTTCAACCAGCCCATCGGTTCGTGGAAGACATCAGCCGCAACCACCATGCAGTTCATGTTCCTTGATGCGCACGCCTTCAACCAACCAGTTGGCTCATGGGATACATCTAAGGTGGAGAACATGCACGCAATGTTTGACAATGCTTATGTGTTCAATCAGCCCATCCGTTCGTGGAACACGCAAGCAGTGACAGACATGAGCTGGATGTTCTCCGGTGCCCGAGCATTCAACCAGCAGATTGGCTCATGGGACGTCTCGGCAGTGACGACTATGCGTGCCATGTTCGTGGATGCGCACGCCTTCAACCAACCACTTGGCTCATGGGATACATCGCAGGTAAAGAGCATGCGCACAATGTTTCAGAGTGCGCATGTGTTCAATCAGCCCATCGGTTCGTGGAATACGGCAGCAGTTACAGACATGAGCTGGATGTTCTTCGGTGCCCAATCATTCAACCAGCCTATCGGCTCATGGGATATATCCTCGGTGACAACCATGCGTTCAATGTTTCAGAAAGCTTATGCGTTCAACCGGCCCATCGATTCGTGGAATACGGCTGCAGTTGCGAACATGAGTTTTATGTTCTGGGGTTCTCGCGTGTTCAATCAGCCCATTGGTCAGTGGAACACATCCCAAGTGAAAAGTATGCTGTCTATGTTCGAGCATGCCTATAAGTTTGACCAGCCCATTGGATCCTGGAACACGTTCACCGTCACGGATATGAGCAGGATGTTCCTTCAAGCTACTACTTTTAACCAGCCCATCGGTTCCTGGGACACATCGTCGGTGACCAGCATGAACCGCATGTTCTATGCGGCAAAAGCTTTCAATCAGCCTGTTGGCTCGTGGGATGTGTCAAAAGTGACAGACATGCAGGCAGTCTTCTGCCGAGCGAGTCGCTTCAACCAACCCCTCGCCTCCTGGAATGTGTCTGCCGTTGTGTCGATGAGTGGAATGTTTGAGAGAGCACTTGAATTCAACCGGCCCATCGGCTCATGGGATACTTCAGCCGTGCACGACATGTCGCTTCTGTTCGCAAGGACGGCTCGATACAACCAGCCCATCTCTTCCTGGAACACGTCGGCAGTTACAGACATGAGCCGGATGTTCTATGCTGCCCGTGCCTTCAATCAGCCCATGGGTGGCTTGGATACCTCAGCAGTAACGAACATGAAAGGAATGTTCACACTTGCGGCGGCGTTCAACCAGCCCATCGGGTCCTGGAACACATCTGCCGTAACAGATATGTCTTTCATGTTTCGTGATGCGACTGCTTTCGACCAGGCTATTGGCTCCTGGAGCACATCAGCCGTTGTCAAGATGAGGGGCATGTTCTACGCGGCGGTAGTATTCAATCACCCGCTCTCTGCATGGACTACATCTTCGGTGGTGGACATGAACTCGATGTTTCTCAAGGCCTATGCCTTCAACCAGCCTCTTCATTCCTGGGATACATCAACTGTAGCAAACATGAGAGGGATGTTTGCCGGCGCAGTATCCTTCAATCAGCCGCTCGCGTCGTGGAACACATCAGCGGTGACAGATATGAGCTTCATGTTCCAGAAGGCATTCGCTTTTGATCGCTGGATAGGCTGCTGGGACACATCAGCTGTGAGGGACATGCAAGGAATGTTTTCTGGAGCTTTCGTGTTCAATCAGCCTCTCGCTACCTGGAATACTGCAAGCGTGACAGATATGAGCGGTATGTTTGAAACAGCGGTTGCCTTTAATCAGCCTGTTGGCGAATGGGATACCTCGGCTGTTACAGACTTCAGCCACATGTTTCATGACGCTTCTTCGTTCAATCAGCCGCTCTCCTCTTGGCAAACGACGGCTGTGACAGACATGAAGGGCATGTTTGACGGTGCTCACACCTTCAACCAGCCTATCGGCTCGTGGGACACTGCAGCGGTGACCAACATGCATGCCATGTTTCGCCATGCATCGGCATTCAATCAGCCGCTTGGCTCGTGGGACATGTCGGCTGTCGTGGATGCCAGCTACATGTTCTATGCTGCATCTGTTTTTGACCAGCCCCTCGACTCGTGGGATATGTCGGCATTAACGGATGCAAGCTTCATGTTTCAGCTTGCCGTTTCGTTCAACCGCGTGAGTGATGTGGAGGGCTGGCACTCAGCATCGTCACCCGCGAACCACACAGGCGCGACTCGTTCCTTCTTCATGCAGGCGATGGCCAGCTCAACTGACGCCGACGGGTTGTTTCATCTTGCAGAGAAGTTCGCCCGCCCTCCGTGTCAAACCGGATTCAGGCCCGTTGCCGGTGTTTGCACCTCCTGCCCACAGGGACATTACGCAGTGGCCGGCGAGTCCCAATGTCAGGAATGCCCAAAGGGAGCCGTTCCCACCGCGGATCGGGGCAGTTGCAGAGACTGTCGCTTTGGGACCTCTTCCTTTGAGTGTCGGGACTCATGCGCTTTTCCATTCATGTTGTATCTCGGTCATAGTTGAAATCAGGCTTCTTTCATTAGGACGAATGCTTAGAGTCAAGCACCAACAACGGTCAATAGCGTACCTATCACCAGCAGCCGTCAAGACTATAGAAGATCAATGGCCAGGTATGACCACGGCTGTGAGCTTTGGCCATGGCCGGTTATGATTGTCAGTGTCGTGTCCCTCTTCGTGGCTGTGCAGGCTTCGGGGGGTCCCTGGGCTAGGGCTTTCTTGCTTCATGGCTTAGGGTTTGCCACCATGGTCTTTTGCATTCCTTCAGGGTCGTACGAGGGTCACCGTTTACCAAAGCCCCGGCCCTGAACAGGTCGGGGTGGCCTGGTGGCGTGCGCGTAAAGCTGCGAAGCTCGCTGCCGAGATCAGGGCTGTGAAGGTGCAATCTTTGGCAAAAGCAGAAGCCCAGAAAGAGCTAGTCACTAGTTTTCACAGCTTTACTCTTGTTTCTTGGTTTGCATAAGAGTGAGAGTGGATGCTGATGCCGCTGTGACCCTGTGCTTTGCAAGCGTTGGAGTGAAGCAACACGGAAACTAGATCTAGAGTTTCTACGGTCTTTTCCATTGTAGGAACGGGACAGAACACGGTTGCCATCCTCCTTTGCACTATGTCTGAATGCCTGGCATCGCCTGCCTCGGCCCTGTCGGTGTCGGGCACGGCCGCGGAGGCAGAAAAGCACGGACACGCGAGATCCGGGAGGACATGAAAATGCACAATCGTGCCCTGGGGCCGGTCAATGAAGTGGAGGGGGGAGGGAAACAGAGAGTTCTGTGGAAACCTGCGCCTCTCTTGGGCGTGGGCCGAGGCGGATGATGACCACTGTCGATTTACACAATGGCAAATGCGAGAAAGACATTGGGAATCACGTTGGCTACAGATGCAGTACCTTGTGCCCATGGTAATGGTACTCCACAAAAGCAGGAAGCTGCGCCAGTTTGAATTGACTTTGCCAGTACGATTAGGAAGATGAGTCTTGAAGATGAGGAAGTTGAAACGACAGTAGTATCCACCCATTTTCCATTGTCCATCACTGTCACTGTCCATGAGACCACCAGAAGATAGAACGACCAAAGAACAATGGGCAAGAAATCTTGCCAGTAGTCAGTAGTATGAACAAGGGCAAGCTACAGTAGCTTCGGTTCTACTTTCCATTGTGATAGTCACATTTCACTGGATCATTGACAGGATGAACTTGCAAAGCCCATTGCAATCCTGCGGAGAAAACACTTAGTGTACCCGTAGGAGCCCACAATAAAAAGTTATTTGAACGACGCCACGGTGACACTATACATCCTAAAATCCCTATGTCCGGTCTGAACCTGAAAACTCCAGGCTAGTCCGAGAGTGAGTGTCAAAAAAACTCCAGGCGCAGATGTACGCTGACCTGTGGCAGGAGCAACCGGGCACCGTCGGTGAGTATCTGGGCTAGAGAAGCTATGCAAATCAAGTATGGCTAGCTGCTAGCATCACATGCCGAAAGCAAGCGCCCGAAAAGCATCCAAAAGCATACTGCAAGCAAGGCTTTCCAAGTTGGGCTTGAAGTGCCCTCGCAGGTATTCAGCTCGCTGGGAGAAGCTCGGTGTTGACGAGGCAGAGGTCACCAAGGAGGTGGCAGCAATGCGGGCACAGCAAAGCAAGATCGCAGGAGTTAGCATGCGGTACCTGCTCTCCCAGGAGTTCACAAGTTTGGCCAGGCGGCGAACCGGCATGAATGATCCGACCTTTATTGACATGAAGAAAGCCTTCTGGCTAGCGGCGGACCCGATTGGCGAACATGTTCAGTGTCCGCGGGATGGCAAGATGGGTTGTGCACTTGTGGACTGGATACCCAAGAATGAGCGGCGAGCTCAAACACACTTCCTGTCTTGGGTGTGGGGATACCATATGTCGCAGGTACAAAGTGCATTGAGGATGTACCGCTTGAGTGCTCATTCGGCACCTGCAGCTGAGCACATGTTCTTTTTTATGTGCTTTTTTGTTAATAATCAATATAGAATTATTGTCGAAGAGACAGCTGCGGGCAGTGAGAACCTTGAGACCATCTTCGAGGAGAACCTGAAGCGAAGCGGGCAGATGGTGGCTGTTTTGGACACCTGGCACAAACCAGTGTACCTGAGCAGGATATGGACTGTGTACGAGCAGTTCATGGCTTCCACTCTTCAGATACCCGTCACGATTGTGATGCCAGACTCCGCCATGACGTCTGTTCAGCAGCAGATCTCTTGCGGCAAGCAGGGCATTCAGGAGATCACGGTTTCCTTGAGCCGTGTCGACTCCGAAAATGCAGGGGCATGGAAGAAGGAAGATGAGGCAAAGGTGAAGGGAATCATCGAGGATACCGTGGGTTTCAGGCACGTCAATAGTCACGTGACCGAGGTCATGGTAAGATGGATCGGAGACGTGGTCAAGCATCAGTTTCACGAGTTGATCCAGCAAGCGCAGGGCAGCCAGCAGTCAGAGAATTCTAGGCCGATGAAAGAGCCTGTGGAGACAGTCACGTTTTAGTTTACAACTGTCTTTAAGAAGTCGCATCTGTGCGGCAACCACACCACTGGTCCTTCTTCTTCGTATAGTGGTGGCGGTGGTTGCCACGCTCTAATTCGCAAGTAAATGGCGCTTCCACAGCTCGGGCGTTCCTTGTTTTCGGATGCTGCAGGAATATCCCTTCATAGTCCCGGTAGAGGGGTACTACAATAGTAACACCCCCCCCAAATTTTCCGCAAACCATACAGGTTCTACATGTTGGGCCAAATTTTGGTATGGAAGCGCCCATGGCGCGCTCGATTTTCCCGACAAAGCGGCCGGCAGGGAGGTCTGCTCGAAGCGGTCCCACCTGGTCGCAGCTTGATGCCTACGCTTGATTTACGAAACCTCAATCCGCGAGCTTAATTAGCCACAAGTGCAGAAACGAGGTTTAATTGGTGTAACTGTAAGGCCAAAAGGGCCAGCAAGCATGCAAGCTCGTCCAGTCTGTTCAAAACATTCTGCTCCAACCATGCTCGCATGGCTCTGGCCTCTGGCTTCCTGTCCCTGCCGACAGCTGAAAGAAGAGAGTGTCAAGCTCGAGGTGAACGCGACCGCCGTCTGTGCAGCCAGCTGCGAACGGCTTATGTACCTCAGCTTCGTTGGGGCTGCAGATGCAGAGCTTTAAGATCTGGAGCTTTAGGGTCTTGTAGCTGTGCCGGATACAGTTAAGGTTGTCTCTAAGATTGCAGGCCGAGGGTTTTGATGAGTTGACACTTGAGACTTTTTGTTGCCTTTTGACTGTAGGCTGGCATTACTCATGCCCGCACTTGTAGTAGCTTCTGCTGATTTTTGCTCTGCTGAGTGCTTCTTTCCACCAAGGTGAACATGATGGTGGGGCGTGCTGATTGCCGCTTCTTTGTTGCCCTTTCTTCGCCATCGTGACGACCTCCCAGGCAAGCTCCTGTCCTCTGAGAAGGGTTTGGCAATGCTTGAAGGCTTCGGGTTTTACCTACTAAGCCTTTGCGAGTAGGTCTTACTGTACCTACTCTTCCGGAAGCATTCTGCAGCTTTATGCAGGCCGTGAAGTTATTGTGTTCGCCGAGGTGAGATTGAGGCTGAAGATTGAGGTTTCCTATGCCTTGAATATCCCTGAATCATTATACCTGAGCCCTCAACGCTAAACTGCTGGACCCTGAACCCTATCCGGATCTGTCCACAGCATGCCACCATCTGAAGTCACGCTCTGAAATGTCCTGACTTGGTTAAATGGAGGCTGGAGATGTTGTGTTCTCGATATGACTAGGGCATTTTGTGCGAGTTCCCAGCTTGATGGAAGATGTCGGAGCACATGGGCAGCATCTGTGTCTAGGATCTGCAGAGCTGGCATTCTTTAATGGGGTTCCTACTTGCGAGTGCCAGGAGCAGCGAGTGTCGTCATGAATAAACAAACCTAGGGTTATGAAACCCGAAACCCTGAAACCCAAAACCCAGAACCATAAAGCAGCGCCTAAAGCCCTAGTATTGCGTGGTGCAGCCTTCGCTTGACACCCCGGTAGCAACACCGGAACTAGTGAAAAATTGCAGAGCATCTGAGCATCTAGGGTCCTGCTACGAGCCCTTTGAGGCATCCTTTCAGGATGCTGTTCGGGTTTTGGGTTTAGGGTTTGCCTTGCGATCTGTTGGTTTCGCAGTCTGTCTGCCAGGCTGCCAAGCTCACAGGCACTACATCAGCGCTTCAAGCGCTTTTGAGGTTTCCGAAAGGTTAAGCAATTCAGGGTTTCGAAGGTTTGGGGTTTTCGTTACCGGAAAGTTTTATACAGGAGAAAAGGCTTGGGAAGCTTGATTGGAGCTGCGGGGGTCGATGTCGTGTTCGGGTTTCAAAGGTTTAGGGTCTCCGTTCGGGGTCAGGGTATAAGGTTTGGGGTTCAGGTTTCAAGGTTGTACAGGTCTGAGAGATGAGGTTTCCGTTTTTGGGGCTTAGGGGTTTGGCGTAGACCCAAGAGTTTAGAGTTAGCCCGTTTGATGCGTAGGTGGTTGGTTGGAGTTTTCCGGGCTTGAGGCGAGGTCTGAAGCTTTGCAGCCTGAGGCGGTGCACTTCGAAATCTCAAGGGCTTCAACTTCGTTTTTTTCCCGGACCCCGCACTGCAAAGCCGGAATCCAGCGCCAGTCCCTGAACCGTACTTAGTACTTCTGACTTCCTTTGGTGCCTTGGACCCTTTGTTTCTGTGGGAGGCCGCTGCAGATGCAGCTGGCGCGTGCGCGAGAGCTGCTGGATAGGGGCGCGCATACTTGTTTGGAGTGTCCTTGTACTAAATACGAGTTCTTTGGGGTCTATAGTAGAGTCGATGATCTCTTTCACTGCCCTGGTTGTTGTTTGGCTGTTTGCCATTGAAGGTGAACTGCTAGTGAATGTAAACTTGCCAGCCGCAGGGCCGCAACAGGCAGTGCTCAAGCTGACTGCCCGAATGACCGAGTCACGTCTTTGCCAAGCCTTCAGAATGAACCAGACAGCCTCCTGCACGCTTACACCCTCATGCCTCGCCTAGAAAGCCCGAGCACACCTGGAACCAGAAGCCACGACTCCAGGCCTCTAGACCATCCAGCCACCGAACTTCAGCAGCTATGAATATCTGAGCCCGTAGCCTTCGGATTCCGAAACCTATGAACCCGCAGGCACAAATCCGGCCGGCCACATCCCCAACCGCAACGTGACCCAGGTAAGCTAAAACATACTAAGACCCTTTAAGCATGAGATAGCACTTTGCCCAAGATCCACGGAAGGGTTCCATTTGCACAGGCTTCCAATGCGGTGACGCCGCTGAGTCTCCGGCTTCGCGCCGCGACCTGAGATGGGAGTTTCCGAAAATTAGGGGTTCCTTATTTTGGGGCCCTTATAGTAAGGATCCCACTATTTATTTAGGGTACTATCTTAGGGTCCCCTAATTTTCGGAAACTCCCAGATCGTGAGATCGCTTTCCTGGTGTTGGTCAGCTTCGGAAGCTTCAGGATCCTCTTCTGGCTGCTGCCCCACTTGTCGATGCTGCTAGTGCTTTAGCAGTGCTTCAGTTCCGAAAGACTTCTTGCGCTCTTTTCCGCCAGAGGCGTGGATCTGCTTCTTGGACATCGCCATTGAGGTGGGGCCGGGCGCACAGAGGGGACAGGAGCGAACGGCAACCCTAAACCGCCCAAGAGCCTATATAGTCTCTACCTTGAAGTCTGGTCTAGTGTCGTCTCTGCAGTGAGCTGGGTGGGAAAAAAGCTTTGAGGGAGAAGAACTCAGGAGGCCAGGATGCCCCCCAAAGGCCCAAAGGCCACAGAGTGGATCTCTTTAGAAATGTGATAACAATAAGAACCGTAACGAAAAACTAATAACAATAGTAACAATAATATTCGTATCAGTCTGGTCAAGTTTTAGCGTGATTTCTGGCAAAGGCGGCCGCTTCTTGGAAACGGTGGCCTTGGGGTTCAGAGTTTTGGGCAGAGTTTGACGCTGTTCCTCCAAGAGTCGGTGGTACGGGGTACGGGGTATAGGGCTATGGAGCGATATCCGAAGGATACCAGTCTCAAGTACTACGTAATGCTCCGGTATCTTACATAGCAGCAGCTAGCAAGCCCGATCGCAATTGGTTGAGTGTTGCATCAGAGATCCTCTGGCCGGGAAGCTTCCTAGCTCTCGAACATCCTGAACCATAGACCCTTCCTCTAAACCCTAAGCCCTAATCCCTGAACCCTGAGTAGTACCAAGTAGGAGGGGGAAAAAGTACCAAGGCCATGCCTTCAGGCCTTCCTTGCACCCTCCACGCCTTCGGCACACCTCGACCGTTCGTTGCGTTTCTACATCAGTGGCTTGCGCCAGGATGGAGGTAGCCAGGTTCTCGTGCAAAGGGGACCGAGATACAATCTGGCAACTTCTCGGAACAGAACTAGGCCAATAGGGGCAAAGCACAGCAGCATTGACAAGAGTATCTGTTATCTGAGTATCCCGCTACTTCTCGTAGATTTCTACTGCGTCTTGCGTGCGCGGCTGATTGCATGGCCATGATCATCGTTCTGCTGGCACTCTGCTCGACTCTTGGGAGCTGCTCTCGTGCGTTGCGCACGCGGCGTCTCAGCTGAATCCAAGTCCCAGAATGGCTAAGCCTTTGAGCACGTCTCCGGTTCTGAACTTTGAAGTAGTCGCCAGTTTTCCGACCATCCCCTATCATCGTCATTGCATGACCACTAGTTCTGCTACACTTTCGTCATCGATACTTCAGCAGCACTTGTGTCAGCCTTGTGACTGCGGCAACTCAAAGAAGACAACAACAAGTTTCTAGTAGTCCAGGTTTTGGGGATGCTTTTAGGGCTTACATAGGCTGAAAGCTTAAGGGTTAGGGCCTAGGGTTTGAGGACATCGTCTTTGACCCCCTTGAAATGAGGCTCGAGTTGCGCGAGGCTGTGGTTGCTTGGGCAAATGGTTCAGCAGGACGCTCCCGGGGCTCAGTCTCGAGACAGTTCTCGGTGATCCTGGAGTACACGAGTACACCAAAATATGTCTGTCATTATTTTGACAACCCCCCATGCGTCTGTCACTGGTGCAGGGCTGAGGAGAGACTGAAATCATGCGATGAGTGTCACGCCCAAGCATCCACCACATCTATTGCCGAGTTATAATTCGGGCAACTACCATTATAACCCTTTTTAGGGGGCGTATAACCCCACTTATAACCATGAAGCTCCAAGTACCAGGGGTGGCAGAGCAACATCAGGCGACACAGGCTGAGACTGAGACGACGGCAACAAGAACTGTTTGGTCCTCATGTTCGCATAGCTATCACGCAAACCGTCCGCAAACCTTTCAGCCCCCTGGCAAGAATCAACAGACACCGCAACCCAGGTGGATTCCTTGTCAGCCGCACCTACAAAACCAAGCCTCCATCCCGAAACCCATAAAACTCGAAGCCAACATTCTAAAGCCTCAGCTCTGCTGTTCTGACAGGAAGGAGGGACCTTGCTGCGACATACGGTGACATTGCGAACTGGGATGTTTCTGGCGTGAGCAACATGAGCGGTTTGTTCCAGGACCCCCAAGCAAAAATCTGAAGGCTTCAGGGCAGAAGCAGAACTCTACCTGGCTGAAGCTGTTGCGCTGCTGCTTGTGCCAGTGCTGGATATTGCTCCCTGAGGACCTTCCCATGTTCAACGAAGATCTCCGTTTGTGGAATACTTCATCAGTGACCGATATGCGCGGAATGTTTAAGAACGCACGCGCCTTCAATCAGCCGATTGGAGCATGGGACACAGCAGCTGTCATGGACATGAGCAAGATGTTCGAGAAGGCGCATGCTTTCAACCAGCCGGTCGGTTCGTGGAACACATCAGCTGTAACCACCATGGAGGACATGTTCTGTGATGCTCACGCTTTCAACCAACCAGTTGGCTCATGGGATACATCCCAGGTGAAGGACATGAATGCAATGTTTGACAACGCGCACGTGTTCAATCAGCCCATCGGTTTGTGGAATACATCAGCTGTCACGGACATGCGGTTCATGTTCTCCGATGCTCACGCCTTCAACCAATCAGTTGGCTCATGGGATACATCTCACGTGAAGAACATGTCCGCAATGTTCCAGAACGCTTATGTGTTGAATCAGCCCCTCGGTTCGTGGAACACGCAGGCAGTCACCGACATGGGCTGGATGTTCTTCGGGGCGCAGGCATTCAACCAGCCGATCGGTTCATGGGATGTCTCGGCAGTTGCGAGTATGAAGGCCATGTTCTGCAAAGCCACTTCTTTCAATCAGCCTGTGGGCTCGTGGAACACATCATCTGTGACCGACATGGACTCGATGTTCGAGAATGCGAAAGCTTTCAACCAGCCCATCGGTTCCTGGGACACCTCAGCTGTAACTACCATGCAGTTCATGTTCTCCGATGCGCTCGCCTTCAACCAATCAGTTGGCTCATGGGATACATCTCACGTGAAGAACATGTTCGCAATGTTCCAGAACGCTTATGTGTTGAATCAGCCCCTCGGTCTGTGGAACACGCAGGCAGTCACCGACATGGGCTGGATGTTCTTCGGGGCGCAGGCATTCAACCAGCCGATCGGTTCATGGGATGTCTCGGCAGTTGCGAGTATGGAGGCTATGTTCTGCAGGGCCACTTCATTCAATCAGCCTGTGGGCTCGTGGAACACATCTTCGGTAACAAGCATGCGTTCAATGTTCGAGAACGCGAAAGCTTTCAGCCAGCCTATTGGTGCATGGGACGTTTCGGCAGTTGCGAGTATGAAGTCCATGTTCATGAATGCGCATGCCTTCAACCAACCAGTTGGCTCGTGGAACACATCTCTGGTGACAAGCATGCGTTCCATGTTCGAAGACGTGCATGCTTTCAATCAGCCCATCGGCTCGTGGAATACGGCAGCAGTTACTGACATGAGCTGGATGTTCTTCGGTGCCCAAGCATTCAACCAGCCGGTCGGTTCATGGGATGTCTCGGCAGTTGCGAGTATGAAGGCCATGTTCTGCAAGGCCACTTCTTTCAATCAGCCTGTGGGCTCATGGAACACATCTCTGGTAACAAGCATGCATTCAATGTTCGAGAAGGCGAAGGTTTTCAACCAGCCCATCGGTTCGTGGAAGACATCAGCTGTAACCACCATGCGGAACATGTTCTGGGATGCTCACGCCTTCAACCAGCCAGTTGGCTCATGGGATACATCCCAGGTGAAGGACATGAATGCAATGTTTGACAACGCGTATGTGTTCAATCAGCCCATCGGCTCGTGGAATACGGCAGCAGTTACTGACATGAGCTGGATGTTCTTCGGTGCCCAAGCATTCAACCAGCCGGTCGGTTCATGGGATGTCTCGGCAGTTGCGAGTATGAGGGCCATGTTCTGCAAGGCCACTTCTTTCAATCAGCCTGTGGGCTCGTGGAACACATCTCTGGTAACAAGCATGCGTTCAATGTTCGAGAAGGCGAAGGTTTTCAACCAGCCCATCGGTTCGTGGAAGACATCAGCTGTAACCAGCATGCAGAACATGTTCTGGGAAGCTCACGCCTTTAACCAGCCAGTTGGCTCATGGGATACATCCCAGGTGAAGGACATGAATGCAATGTTCGACAACGCGTATGTGTTCAATCAGCCCATCGGTTCGTGGAATACGGCAGCAGTTACTGACATGAGCTGGATGTTCTTCGGTGCCCAAGCATTCAACCAGCCGGTCGGTTCATGGGATGTCTCGGCAGCTGCGAGTATGAGGGCCATGTTCTGCAAGGCCACTTCTTTCAATCAGCCTGTAGGCTCGTGGAACACATCTCTGGTAACAAGCATGCGTTCAATGTTCGAGAAGGCGAAGGTTTTCAACCAGCCCATCGGTTCGTGGAAGACATCAGCTGTAACCAGCATGCAGAACATGTTCTGGGATGCTCACGCCTTTAACCAGCCAGTTGGCTCATGGGATACATCCCAGGTGAAGAAAATGCATGCAATGTTTGAAAACGCGTATGTGTTCAATCAGCCCATCGGTTCGTGGAATACGGCAGCAGTCACTGACATGAGCTGGATGTTCTTCGGTGCCCAAGCATTCAACCAGCCGGTTGGTTCATGGGATGTCTCAGCAGTTGCGAGTATGAGGGCCATGTTCTGCAAGGCCACTACTTTCAATCAGCCTGTAGGCTCGTGGAACACATCTCTGGTAACAAGCATGCGTTCAATGTTCGAGAAAGCGAAGGCTTTCAACCAGCCCATCGGTTCGTGGAAGACATCAGCTGTAACCACCATGCGGAACATCTTCTGGGATGCTCACGCCTTCAACCAACCAGTTGGCTCATGGGATACATCCCAGGTGAAGGACATGAATGCAATGTTTGACAACGCGTATGTGTTCAATCAGCCCATCGGTTCGTGGAATACGGCAGCAGTCACTGACATGAGCTGGATGTTCTTCGGTGCCCAAGCATTCAACCAGCCGGTCGGTTCATGGGATGTCTCGGCAGCTGCGAGTATGAGGGCCATGTTCTGCAAGGCCACTTCTTTCAATCAGCCTGTAGGCTCGTGGAACACATCTCTGGTAACAAACATGCGTTCAATGTTCGAGAAGGCGAAGGTTTTCAACCAGCCCATCGGTTCGTGGAAGACATCAGCTGTAACCACCATGCAGAACATGTTCTTGGATGCTCACGCCTTCAACCAGCCAGTTGGCTCATGGGATACATCCCAGGTGGAGGACATGAATGCAATGTTTGACAACGCGTACGTGTTCAATCAGCCCATCGGTTCGTGGAATACGGCAGCAGTCACTGACATGAGCTGGATGTTCTTCGGTGCCCAAGCATTCAACCAGCCGCTCGGTTCATGGGATGTCTCGGCAGTTGCGAGTATGAGGGCCATGTTCTGCAAGGCCACTACTTTCAATCAGCCTGTAGGCTCGTGGAACACATCTCTGGTAACAAGCATGCGTTCAATGTTCGAGAAAGCGAAGGCTTTCAACCAGCCCATCGGTTCGTGGAAGACATCAGCTGTAACCACCATGCAGTTCATGTTTCTTGATGCGCGTGCCTTCAACCAACCAGTTGGCTCATGGGATACATCCCAGGTGAAGAACATGCATGCAATGTTTGACAACGCGTATGTGTTCAATCAGCCCATCGGTTCGTGGAATACGGCAGCAGTCACTGACATGAGCTGGATGTTCTTCGGTGCCCGAGCATTCAACCAGCCAGTCGGTTCATGGGATGTTTCGGGAGTTGCGCGTATGAAGGCTATGTTCTGCAAGGCCACTTCGAAAATCAGCCTGTGGGCTCATGGAACACATCTCTGGTAACAAGCATGCATTCAATATTCGAGAGGGCGAATGTGTTCAATCAGCCCATCGGCTCGTGGAGTACGGCAGCAGTCACGGATATGAGCAGGATGTTCTTTCAGGCTTATGACTTCAACCAGCCCATCGGTTCATGGGACACATCGTCGGTGACCAACATGAACCGGATGTTCTACGCTGCAAAGGCTTTCAATCAGCCTGTTGGCTCATGGGATGTGTCAAGAGTGACAGACATGGGGGCTGTCTTCTGCCGAGCGAGTCGCTTCAACCAACCCCTCGCCTCCTGGAATGTGTCTGCCGTTCTGTCGATGACTGCAATGTTTGCGAGAGCACTCGCGTTCAACACGCCCATTAGCTCATGGGATACTGCAGCCGTGCGTGCAATGTCGCTCATGTTCAAAAATGCGGCTGTCTACAACCAGCCCATCTCTTCCTGGAACACGTCGGCGGTTACTGACATGAGCGGCATGTTCTATGCTGCCCGTGCCTTCAATCAGCCCATCGGTGGCTGGGATACCTCAGCGGTAACGAACATGAATGGCATGTTCACGCTTGCTGCGGCGTTCAACCAGCCCATCGGGTCCTGGAATATATCTGCCGTAACAGATATGTCTTTCATGTTTCGTGACGCGACTGCTTTCGACCAGGCTCTTGGCTCTTGGAGCACATCACGTGTTGTCAAGATGAGGGGCATGTTCTACGCAGCGGTTGTATTCAATCACCCACTCGCTGCATGGACTACATCTTCGGTGGTGGACATGAACTCGATGTTTCGCAAGGCCTATTCCTTCAATCAGCCTCTTCATTCCTGGGTTACATCAAAGGTAGCAACCATGAAGGGGATGTTTGCCGGCGCGGTGTCCTTCAATCAGCCGCTCTCGTCATGGAACACATCAGCAGTGACAGATATGAGCTTCATGTTCCAGAAGGCCTTCGCGTTTGATCGCTGGATAGGCTGCTGGGACACATCAGCTGTGAGGGACATGCAGGGAATGTTTTCTGGAGCTCACGCATTCAACCAGTCTCTTACTACCTGGGATACTGCAAAAGTGACAGATATGAGCGGTATGTTTGGAGCAGCAGTTGCCTTTAATCAGCCTGTTGGCGAATGGGATACCTCGGCTGTTACAGACTTCAGCCACATGTTTCATGAAGCTTCTTCGTTCAATCAGCCGCTCTCCTCTTGGCAAACGAGGGCTGTGACAGACATGCAGAGCATGTTTGACGGTGCTCACACATTCAACCAGCCTATCGGTTCGTGGAACACTGCAGCAGTAACCAACATGCACGCCATGTTTCGGCATGCTTCGGTGTTCAATCAGCCGCTTGGCTCGTGGGACATGTCGGCTGTCGTGGATGCCAGCTACATGTTCTATGCTGCATCTGTTTTTGACCAGCCCCTCGACTCGTGGAATATGTCGGCATTAACGGATGCAAGCTTCATGTTTCAGCTTGCCGTTTCGTTCGACCGCGTGAGTGATGTGGAGGGCTGGCACTCAGCATCGTCACCCGTGAACCACACGGACACGACTCCTTCCTTCTTCGAGCAGGCGATGGCCAGATCAACCAAGACCGACGAGTTTTCTCATCTTGCAGAGGAGTTCGCCCGCCCGCCGTGTCAAGCCGGATTCGGGCCGGGTTCTGGTGTTTGCACCTCCTGCCCAAAGGGGCAGTATGCAGAGGCCGGCGAGTCCCAATGTCAGGAATGCCCAAAGGGAGCCGTTCCCACCGCGGATCGGGGCAGTTGCACGGACTGTCCCTTTGGGGCGTATTACCTGGAGTGTCGTGAATCATGTGCTTTTCCCTTCATGTTGTATCTCGGTCATAGTTGATTTCAGGCTTCTTTCATTATGACGAATGCTTAGAGTCAAGCACCAACAACGGTCAATAACGTATGTATCACCAGAAGCCGTCGAGACTATAGAAGATCAATGGACCAGGTATGACCACGGCTGTGAGCTTTGGCCATGGCCGGTTATGATTGTCAGCGTCGTGTGCCTCTTCGTGGCCGTGCAGGCTTCGGTGAGGGGGGCCTGGGCTAAGGCATTGTTTGCCACAATGTTGTTTTGCATTCCTTCAGGGTCGTACAAGGGTCACCGTTTACCAAAGCCCCAGCCCTGAACAGGTCGGGGTGGCCTGGTGGCGTGCCCGTAAAGCTGCGAAGCTCGCTGCCGAGATCAGGGCTGTGAAGGTGCACTCTTTTGCGAAAGAAGAAGCCCGAAAAGAGCTAGTCACTTGTTTTCACGGCTTTACTATTGTTTCTTGATTGGCGTAAGAGTGGCTAAGCTGAGTGGATGCTGATGCCACTGTGATGCTGCACTTTGCAAGCGTCGGAATGATGCAAGACGGAAACTAGACTTTCTACGGTCTTTTCCATGGTAGGACCGGAAAAGATATTGGTTGCCATCCTCCTTTGCACTAAGTCTGAATTCCTGGCCGCCTCGGCCCTGTCGGGCGCGGCCGCGGAGGCAGAAAAGGGAAAGACTGCCTGCGGACACGGGAGATCCAGGAGGACATAAACATGCACAATCGCGCCTTGGGGCCAGTCAATGAAATTTGATGGGCGGAGGGACGCAGAGAGTTCTGTGGAAACCTGCCCCTGCTTGGGGCTGCGGCCGGGGCGAATTCTGACCACTGTCGATTAAAACAGTGGAATACTGGGAGAAAGACATTGGGAATTACATGGATTTACACTGGCTACAGTTTGCAGTACCTTGTGTCCATGGTAATGGTACTCCACAAAAGCAGGAAGCTGCACCACTTTGCTTGAACTTTGCCAGTACGATTGGGGAAGATGAGGAAGCGGAAAAGACAGCAGTATCCATCCGTTTTCCATTGCCCACCACTGTCCATTAGACCACCAGAAGATAGAATTACCAAAGAACAATGGACAAGCACTCTGAGCTTTGCATGAACAACTGCCCCAATCTCAAAGTTCTTGTCTATTGTTCTTTGCCAATTCTATCTTCTGGTGGTCTAATGTGGCGTTGCCAGTAATATGAACAGAGCGAGGCGAAGCTACAGTAGCTTCGGTTCTACTTTTGACTGTGATAGTCATGGTTCACTGGATCTTGACAGCATGAATTTGCAAATCCCCCGGCATACAACCCTGCAGAAAACACCTGCGTAGTGTTACCTGTAGGAGCTCTCTAAGCAGTAGGTTGCACGACACCCTAACATCCCTAAGTCCTGTCCGAAGCTTGAAGACTCCAGGTGCAGATGTACGATGACCTGTGGCCGGAGCTCCCGGGCACCGTCGCTGAGTATCTGGGCTAAAGAAGCTATGCAAATCTAGTATGGCTAGCTGCTAGCATCAGGTGCCGACAGCAAGCGCCCAAAAGCATCCAAAGGCATGCTGCGAGGTTTTCCAAGTTGAGCTTAAGTGTCCTCGCAGGTATTTAGCTCGCTTGGAGAAGCTCGGTGTTGACGAGGCGGAGGTGGCCAAGGAGGTGGCAGCAATGCGGGCACGGCAAAGCAAGATCGCAGGAGTTAGCATGCGGTACCTCCTCTCCCAGGATTTCACAAGTTTGGCCAGGCAGCGAACCGGCATGAGTGATCCGACCTTTAACGACATGAAGAGAGCCTTCTGGCTGGCCGCGGACCCGATTGGCGAACATGTTCAGTGTCCGCGGGATGGCAAGATGGGTTGTGCCCTTGTGGACTGGATACCCAAGGATGAGCGGCGAGCTCAAACACACTTCCTGTCTTGGGTGTGGGGATACAATATCTCGCAGATACAAAGTGCATTGAGGATGTACCGCTTGAGTGCTCATCTGGCTGAACACATGTTCTTTTTTATGTGCTTTTTTGTTAATAACCAGTATAGAATTATTGTCGAAGAGAAAGCTGCGGGCAGTGAGAACCTTGAGACCATCTTCGAGGAGAACCTCAAGCGGAGCGGGCAGATGGTGGCCATTTTGGACACCTGGCACAAGCCAGTGTACCTGAGCAGGATATGGACTGTGTACGAGCAGTTCATGGCTTCCACGCTTCAGATACCCGTCACGATTGTAATGCCAGAGTCCGCCATGACATCTGTTAAGCAGCAAATCTCTTGCGGCCAGCAGGGCATTCAAGAGATCACGATATCCTTGAGCCATGTCGACTCCGAACATGCAGGCGCATGGAAGAGGGAAGATGAGACGAAGGTGAAGGGCGCCATCGAGGAGACAGTTGGTTTCAGGCACGTCAACAGTCACGTGACGGAGGTCATGGTAAGATGGATCGGAGACGTGGTCAAGCATCAGTTTCACGAGTTGATCCAGCAAGCGCAGGGCAGCCAGCAGTCACAGAATTCGAGGCCGATGAAAGAACCTGTGGAGACAGTCACCTTTTAATTTGAAACTCACTTTAAAGAGTTGCATCTGCATGGCAACCACACTACTGGTCCTTCTTCTTCGTATAGTGGTGGCGGCGGTTGCCACGCTCTAATTCGCGCGTAAATGGCGCTTCCAAAGCTCGGGCGTTCCTTGTTTCGGATGCTACAGGAATGTCCCTTCATAGTTCCGGTAGAGGCTTAGTACAACAGTAACACCCCAAATTTTTCCTCAGACCAGACAGGTTCTACATGTTGGGCCCCAAATTTTGCCATGGAAGCGCCCATGGCGCGCTCGATTTTCCCGACAAAGCTGCCGGCAGGGAGGCCTGCTCGAAGCGGTCCCTCCTGGTCGCAGCTTGATGCTTACGCTTGATTTACGAAACCTCAATCCGCGAGCTTAATTAGCCACAAGTGCAGAAACGAGGTTTAATTGGTGTAAGGCCAATAGTGCCAGCAAGCATGCAAGCTCGTCCAGTCTGTTTAAAACATTCTGCTCCAACCATGCTCGCATGGCTCTGGCCTCTGGCTTCCTGTCCCTGCCGACAGCTGAAAGAAGAGAGTGTCAAGCTCGAGGTGAACAGCCAGCTGCGAACGGCTTATGTGCCTCAGCTCCGTTGGGCTGCAGATGCAGAGCTTTAAGATCTGGAGCTTTTAGGTTTTGTAGCTGTGCTGGATTCAATGAAAGTGTTCTCCAAGGTTGCAGGCCGAGGGTTTTGATGAACTGACACTTGAGACTTTTGCCTTTTGACTGTAGACTGGCATTACTCATGCTCGTACTTGCAGTAGCTTCTGGTAATCTTTGCTCTGCTGCGTGCTTTTTCCATCAAGGTGAACATGATGGTGGGGCGTGCTGATTGCCGCTTCTTTGTTGCCCTTCCGTCGCCATCGTGACGACCTCCCAGGCAAGCTCCCGTCCTTTGAGAAGGGTTTGGCGGTTTGGCAATGCTTGAAGGCTTCGGGTTTTTACCTACTTACCTGAGCCCTCAACGCTAAACTGCTGAACCCTGAACCCTATCCGGATCTGCCCACAGCATGCCACCAGGGTCGGTCTTTATTTTGAATTCAAGCCCTGAAATGTCCTGACTTGGTTACATGGAAGCAGGAAATGTCGTGTTCTCGATATGACGAGCATTTCGTGCGAGTTCCCAGCCTGATGGAAGATGTCGGAGGTGCTTCAAGCTACTGGCACGAGCACATGGGCAGCTTCTGTGTCCAGGATTTGCAAAGCTGGCATTCTTTAATGGGCTTCCTGCTTGCGAGTACCAGGAGCAGAGAGTGTCGGCAAGAATCAGCGAACCTAGATCTTAGGTTCGTCCTAGCCAGGCGGGAGGCAAAACAAATCAATGAAGCTAGGGTTTAGAAACCCAAAACCCTGAAACCCAAAACCCAGAACCCTAAAGCCCTAGTATTGTGGTGCAGCCTTCGCTTAACACCCCGGTAGCAACACCGGAACTACTGAAAAATTGCAGAGCATCTGAGCATCTAGGGTCCTGCTACGAGCCCTTTGAGGCATCCTTTCAGGATGCTGTTCGGGTTTTGGGTTTAGGGTTTGCCTTGCGATCTGTTGGTTTCGCAGTCTGTCTGCCAGGCTGCCAAGCTCACAGGCACTACATCAGCGCTTCAAGCGCTTTTGGGGTTTCCGAAAGGTTAAGCAATTCAGGGTTTCGAAGATTTGGGGTTTTAGTTACCGGAAAGTTTTATACATAAAAAAAGGCTTGGGAAGCTTGATTGGAGCTGCAGGTGTCGATGTCGTGTTCGGGTTTCAAAGGTTTAGGGTCTCCGTTCGGGGTCAGGGTATAAGGTTTGGGGTTCAGGTTTCAAGGTTGGACAGGTCTGAGAGATTGAGTTTTCCGTTTTTGGGGCTTACGCGTTTGGCGTAGACTCAAGAGTTTGAGAGTTCACCCGTTTGATGCGTAGGTGGTTGGTTGGAGTTTTCCGGGCTTGAGGCGAGGTCTGAAGCTTTGCAGCCTGAGGCGGTGCACTTCGAAATCTCGAGGGCTTCAACTTCGTTTCTTTCCCGGACCCCGCACTACAAAGCCGGAATCCAGCACAAATCCGTGAACCGTACTTCCGACTTCCCTTGGAACTTTGTTTCTGTGGGAGGTCGCAGCAGATGCAGCTGCCACGTGCGCGAGAGCTGCTGGATAGGGGCCCGCATACTTGTTGGGAGTGTCCTCATACTAGATACGAGTTCTTTGGGTTTATAGTAGAGTCGATGATCTCTTTCACTGCCCTGGTTGTTGTTTGGCTGCTTGCCATTGAAGACGAACTGCTAGTGAATGCAAACTTGCCAGCAGCGGGGTCGCAACAGGCAGTGCTCAAGCTGACTGCCCGAATGACCGAGTCACGTCTTTGCCAAGCCTTCAGAATGAACCAGTCTCAGACAGCCTCCTGCACGCTTACACCCTCATGCCAAAGCCCGAGCACACCTGGAACCAGAAGCCACGACTCCAGGCCTCTAGACCATCCAGCCACCGAACTTCAGCAGCTATGAATATCTGAGCCCGTGGGCTTCGGATTCCGAAACCTCTGAACCCTCAGGCACAAATCCGGCCACATCCCCAAACGCAACGTGACCAGGTAAGCTAAAACATACTAAGACCCTTTAAGCATGAGATAGCACTTTGCCCAAGATCCACGGAAGGGTTCCATTTGCACAGGCTTCCAATGCGGTGACGCCGCTGAGTCTCCGGCTTCGCGCCGCGACCTGAGATGGGAGTTTCCGAAAATTAGGGGTTCCTTATTTTGGGGCCCTTATAATAAGGATCCTACTATTTATTTAGGGTACTATATTAGGGTCCCCTAATTTTCGGAAACTCCCAGATCGTGAGATCGCTTTCCTGGTTTTGGTCAGCTTCGGAAGCTTCAGGATCCTCTTCTGGGTGCTGCCCCACTTGTCGATGCTGCTAGTGTTGTGAAGCCCCTTAGACCTAACTCTATGATTTGCGGAAATAATATTTTGCAAAAAAAATGCAAAACAAATGGGTTCCAAAATGCGAAAGGGCCCCCAAAAAATGGGTTCCAGGTGTCGGGAAAATGGGTCCGCAAATCATTCCCGGGTCCAAAAATGGGTCCAAAAATGGGTCCAAAAATGGGTCCAAAAATGGGTCCGAAAATGGGTCCGGAAATGGGTCCCGGGAGGCTAGTTTGGCCAAAACCCTAGCAAAATGCAGAAAAAATGGGTCCGGAAATGGGGCCGAAAATGGGTCCGGAAATGGGTCCCGGGAGGCTGGTTTGGCCAAAACCCTAGCAAAATGCAGAAAAAATGGGTCCGGAAATGGGTCCGGAAGTGGATCCCGGGAGGCTAGTTTCGCCAAAACCCTAGCAAAATGCAGAAAAAATGGGTCGGGTTTTTGCAATAAGTTGCCTGCCGGATGCATTTCCGGACCCATTTCCGGACCCATTTCCGGACCCATTCCAAACCCATTTCCGGACCCATTTCTGGACCCATTGTTTTCGCATTTCGGAACCAATTGTTTTTGCAAATGTTTCGGAATAATCTTATTTCATAGAAACATAGGAGTTAGGTCATGAGGGGGCTTCACAATGCTAGTGCTTTAGCAGTGCTTCAGTTCCGAAAGACTTCTTGCGCGCTTTTCCGCCAGAGGCTTGGATCTGCTTCTTGGACATCGCCATTGAGGTGGGGCCGGGCGCACAGAGGGGACAGGAGCGAACGGCAACCCTAAACCGCCCAAGAGCCTATACAGTCTCTACCTTGAAGTCTGGTCTAGTGTTGTCTCTGCAGTGAGCTAGATGTGAAAAAGCCCTGAGGGAGTCGACAGCAGGAGGTGAGCTCAGGAGGCCAGGATGCCCCTCAAAGGCCCAAAGGCCACAGAGTGGATCTCTTTAGAAATGTGATAGCAATTTTAACAATGTAACCGTAATGAGAAACGATACTAACAACAGTAACAATAGTAATAATAGCACCAGTCTGGTCAAGTTTTAGGCTGATTTCTGGCAAAGGCGGCCACTTCTTCGAAACGGTGGCCTTGGGGTTCAGAGTTTTGGGCAGAGTTTGATACTGTTCCTCCACGAGTCGGTGGTACGGGGTACGGGGTATAGGAGCGATATGCGAAGGATACAAGTCTCAAGTGCTACGCAATGCTCCCGTATCTTACATGGGTAATTGTCAAAATTAGGGTCCCTTTTTGGGTACCCTAAATATTAGGTGCCGTATTATAAAAGGGACCCAAAAAGGGACCCTAATTTTGACAACCACCCACATAGCAGCAGCTAGAAAGCCCGATCGCAATTGGTTGAGTGTTGCATCAGAGATCCTCTGGCCGGGAAGCTTCCTAGCTCTTCGAACATCCTGAACCATAGACCCTACCTCTAAACCCTAAGCCCTAATCCCTGAACCCTGAGTAGTACCAAGTAGGAGGGGGAAAAACAGTACCAAGGCCATGCCTTCAGGCCTTCCTTGCACCCTCCACGCCTTCGGCACACCTCGGCCGTTCGTTGCGTTTCTACATCAGTGGCTTGCGCCAGGATGGAGGTAGCCAGGTTCTCGTGCAAAGGGGACCGAGATACAATCTGGCAACTTCTCGGAACAGAACTAGGCCAACAAGGGCAAAGCACAGCAGCATTGACAAGAGTATCTGTTATCTGAGTATCCCGCTACTTCTCGTAGATTTCTACTGCGTCTTGCGTGCGCGGCTGATTGCATGGCCATGATCATCGTTCTGCTGGCACTCTGCTCGACTCTTGGGAGCTGCTCTCGTGCGTTCCGCACGCGGCGTCTCAGCTGAATCCAAGTCCCAGAATGGCTAAGCCTTTGAGCACGTCTCCGGTTCTGAACTTTGAAGTAGTCGCCAGTTTTCCGACCATCCCCTATCATCGTCATTGCATGACCACTAGTTCTGCTACACTTTCGTCATCGATACTTCAGCAGCACTTGTGTCAGCCTTGTGACTGCGGCAACTCAAAGAAGACAACAACAAGTTTCTAGTAGTCCAGGTTTTGGGGATGCTTTTAGGGCTTACATAGGCTGAAAGCTTAAGGGTTAGGGCCTAGGGTTTGAGGACATCGTCTTTGACCCCCTTGAAATGAGGCTCGAGTTGCGCGAGGCTGTGGTTGCTTGGGCAAATGGTTCAGCAGGACGCTCCCGGGGCTCAGTCTCGAGACAGTTCTCGGTGATCCTGGAGTACACGAGTACACCAAAATATGTCTGTCATTATTTTGACAACCCCCCATGCGTCTGTCACTGGTGCAGGGCTTAGGAGAGACTGAAATCATGCGATGAGTGTCACGCCCAAGCATCCACCACATCTATTGCCGAGTTATAATTCGGGCAACTACCATTATAATCCTTTTTAGGGGGCGTATAACCCCACTTATAACCATGAAGCTCCAAGTACCAGGGGTGGCAGAGCAACATCAGGCGACACAGGCTGAGACTGAGACGACGGCAACAAGAACTGTTTGGTCCTCATGTTCGCATAGCTATCACGCAAACCGTCCGCAAACCTTTCAGCCCCCTGGCAAGAATCAACAGACACCGCAACCCAGGTGGATTCCTTGTCAGCCGCACCTACAAAACCAAGCCTCCATCCCGAAACCCGTAAACCCGCGAAGCCAAACATTCGACAGCCTCAGCTCTGCGGTTCTGACAGGAAGAGGGGACCTTGCGGCGACATACGGTGACATTGCGAGCTGGGATGTTTCTGGCGTGAGCAACATGAGCGGTTTGTTCCAGGACCCCCAAGCACAAATCTGAAGGCTTCAGGGCATAACTCTACAAAGCTGGAGCTGTTGGTGCTTGAGCTAGTGCTCGGTAGTGCTCCCAGAGGACCTTCCCATGTTCAACGAAGATCTCCGTTTGTGGAATACTGCATCAGTGACCGATATGCGTGGAATGTTTGAGAACGCCCTCGTCTTTAATCAGCCAGTTGGAGCATGGGACACATCAGCGGTGATGGACATGAGCAAGATGTTCAAGGGAGCTCGTGCATTCGACCAGCATATCGATTCGTGGAACACCTCAGCTGTCACGGACATGCGTGGGATGTTCCTTGATGCTCACGCCTTCAACCAACCGGTTGGCTCGTGGGATACATCTCAGGTGAAGAACATGCGTTCAATGTTTTCGAGTGCTTTTGTGTTCAACCAGCCGATCGTTTCGTGGAATGTCGCAGCAGTGACAGACATGAGCTGGATGTTCTTCGCCGCCAAGGCATTCAACCAGCAGATTAACTCATGGGATGTCTCGACAGTTGCGAGCATGAAGGCTATGTTCTGCCAGGCCACTTCTTTCAACCAGCCTGTGGGCTCATGGAACACCTCTGCCGTGATCAACATGCAAGCGATGTTCGAGGATGCGCACGCTTTCAACCAGCCGATCGGTTCGTGGAACACATCAGCCGCAACCACCATGAAGAACATGTTCTTCGACGCTCATGTTTTCAACCAGCCAGTTGGCTCATGGGACATATCCAAGGTGACAGACATGGCCGGAATGTTCGACAATGCTTATGTGTTCAATCAGCCGATCGGTTCGTGGAATACGTCAGCGGTTGCAGACATGAGCTGGATGTTTTTCGGTGCCCAAGCATTCAACCAGCCTATCGGCTCATGGGACGTCTCAGCAGTTGCGAGCATGAAGGCTATGTTCTGCAAAGCCACTTCTTTCAACCAGCCTGTGGGCTCATGGAACACCTCTGCCGTGAGTAACATGAAAGCCATGTTCGAGGATGCGAGTGCTTTCAATCAGCCCATCGGTTCGTGGAGCACATCAGCGGTGGCCACCATGCGGGAAATGTTCTTTGCTGCGCACGCCTTCAACCAGCCCATTGGCTCATGGGACACGTCCAGGGTGACTGATGCAATCGCAATGTTTTACAATGCCTCTTTGTTCAACCAGCCCATCGGTTCGTGGAATACGACAGCAGTGAAGAATATGAGCTGGATGTTTTTCGGTGCCAAAGCGTTCAACCAGCCTATTGGCTCATGGGATGTCTCGGCCGTCACGAGTATGCGGGCTATGTTTTTGGATGCTCACGCCTTCAACCAACCGGTTGGCTCGTGGGATACATCTCAGGTGAAGAACATGCGTTCAATGTTTTCGAGTGCTTTTGTGTTCAACCAGCCGATCGTTTCGTGGAATGTCGCAGCAGTGACAGACATGAGCTGGATGTTCTTCGCCGCCAAGGCATTCAACCAGCAGATTAACTCATGGGATGTCTCGACAGTTGCGAGCATGAAGGCTATGTTCTGCCAGGCCACTTCTTTCAACCAGCCTGTGGGCTCATGGAACACCTCTGCCGTGATCAACATGCAAGCGATGTTCGAGGATGCGCACGCTTTCAACCAGCCGATCGGTTCGTGGAACACATCAGCCGCAACCACCATGAAGAACATGTTCTTCGACGCTCATGTTTTCAACCAGCCAGTTGGCTCATGGGACATATCCAAGGTGACAGACATGGCCGGAATGTTCGACAATGCTTATGTGTTCAATCAGCCGATCGGTTCGTGGAATACGTCAGCGGTTGCAGACATGAGCTGGATGTTTTTCGGTGCCCAAGCATTCAACCAGCCTATCGGCTCATGGGACGTCTCGGCAGTAACGAGTACGAAGGCCATGTTCCTGCATGCGCGTGCCTTCAATCAGCCTGTGGGCTCATGGAACACGTCCGCGGTGACGGACATGCAAGCGATGTTCGAGGACGCGAATGCTTTCAACCAGCCCATCGGGTCATGGAACACATCAGCGGTGGCCACCATGCGGGAAATGTTCTGTGATGCTCATGCCTTTAACCAGCCTCTCGACACATGGGACACCTCCAGGGTGAAGGACATGATAGCAATGTTCGACAATGCTTCTACGTTCAATCAGCCTATTGGTTCGTGGAATACGGCAGCAGTAACGAACATGAGCTGGATGTTTTTCGGTGCCCAAGCCTTCAATCAACCGCTCGCCTCCTGGAATACTTCATCTGTGATTGGAATGCGTGCCATGTTCTGCAAGGCTCACACCTTCAACCAGCCCATCGGCTCGTGGGATACATCAGCGGTGACTAGTATGCGATCAATGTTTGACCATGCCTATGCCTTCAACCATCCCATCGGTTTGTGGAATACAGCGAAAGTGGCGGACATGAGCTGGATGTTTACGAATGCTCACGTGTTCAACCAGCTAATTGGCGAGTGGAACACGTCCTCTGTGACAAACATGCTGGGAATGTTCGAGGATGCCTACAAGTTCGACCAGCCTATTGCATCGTGGAACACGTCCGCCGTCACGGATATGAGCAGGATGTTCATTCAGGCTTCTTCTTTCGACCATCCCATCGGTTCATGGGACACATCAGCAGTCACCAACATGAACCGAATGTTCTATGCCGCACGCGCTTTCAATCAGCCCGTTGGCTCATGGGATGTATCAGGAGTGACAGACATGCAGGCGACTTTCTGCCGAGCGAGTCGATTCAATCAACCCCTTGCCTCTTGGAATGTGTCTGCTGTGATGTTTATGAATGGAATGTTCGAGAGAACACTTGAGTTTAACCAGCCAATTGGCGCATGGGATACCTCAGCTGTGCAGAACATGACGCGAATGTTCGAAAGGACGGCTCGGTACAACCAGCCCATCTCTTCCTGGAACACATCAGAAGTAAAAGACATGAGCCTGATGTTCTATGGTGCTCGCGCCTTCAATCAGCCCATTGGTGAATGGGATACCTCAGCAGTCACGAACATGAACGGCATGTTCAAGCGTGCTGCGGTATTCAATCAGCCCATCGCGTCCTGGAACACCTCGGCTGTCGAAGACATGGCATACATGTTTCGTGACGCGCCTGCTTTTGACCAGGCTATTGGCTCTTGGAGCACATCAGCCGTTGTCAAGATGAACAGCATGTTCTACGCGGCGGTAGAATTCAATCACGCACTCTCTGCATGGACGACATCTTCGGTGGTGGATATGAGCTCGATGTTTCGCAAGGCCTATTCCTTCAATCAGCCTCTTGATTCCTGGGATACATCGGCCGTATCAAGCATGAGAGGCATGTTTGCCGGCGCAGTTTCCTTCAATCAGCCGCTCGCGTCATGGAACACATCAGCTGTGACAGATATGAGCTTCATGTTCCACAAGGCATTTGCGTTTGATCGCTGGATAGGCTGCTGGTACACATCAGCTGTAGCTGACATGCAGGGAATGTTTTCCGGAGCTCACGCCTTCAACCAGTCTCTTACTAACTGGGATACTGCCGAGGTGACAGACATGAGCGGCATGTTTGAAAGAGCTTTCGCCTTCAATCAGCCCATTGGCGAATGGGATACCTCCGCTGTTACAGATCTCAGCCACATGTTTCATGAAGCTTCTTCGTTCAATCAGCCACTCTCCTCCTGGCAAACAATGTCTGTGACAGACATGAGGAGCATGTTTGACGGTGCTCACACATTCAACCAGCCTATCGGCTCGTGGAACACTGCAGCAGTAACCAACATGCATGCCATGTTTCGGCATGCATCGGTATTCAATCAGCCGCTTGGCTCGTGGGACATGTCAGCTGTCGCGGATGCCAGCTACATGTTCTATGCTGCATCTGTTTTCGACCAGCCCCTCAACACGTGGAATATGTCGGCGTTGACGGATGCAAGCTTCATGTTTCAGCTTGCCGTTTCGTTCAACCGCGTGAGTGATGTGGAGGGCTGGCACTCAGGATCGTCACATGCTCAACGCACAGGTGCGACCCATTCCTTCTTCGAGCAAGCGATGGACACCATTGCTGAGTCAACCAACACCAACGAGTTGCTTCAAGTTGCAGAGGATATCGCTCGCCCACCCTGTCAAACCGGATTCAGACCCGTTTCTGGCGTTTGCACTTCCTGCCCACAGGGACATTATGCGGTCGCCGGCGAGTCCCAATGTCAGGAATGCCCAAAGGGAGCCGTCACCACTCCAGATCGGGGCAGTTGCAAAGACTGTCCCTTTGGGACATATTCACTGGAGTGTCGTGAATCATGTGTTTTTCCGTTCATGTTGTATCTCGGTCTATCTTGATTGCAATCTTTTAGTTGGTTACCACTGACCATCACAGACATCTCAAGCCAAGTATAAGTAACCTACGCATCACCAGAAATTGTAAAGCCGCCGTAAATACCATCAAGGTATTGGCTGTAAACTCAGCTTCTCAACTTTTGGGGGTTCTGACAAGGTAGTCGATTCTGACAGTTTCAACTTTTATTTCCTTGGGTTTTCGGCCAGTGAGTCAAAGATCAGGTATGACCACGGCTGTGAGCTTTGGCCTTGGCCGGTGCTGATTGTCAGCGCCGTGTCTCTCTTTGTGGCTGTGCAGGCCAAGGGGCGGTCCTAGGGTAATTTCAGTTCCATAAGGATTACCACAACCCCAACCGTTTCGTGCAGGTTGGTGTGGCTTGGTGGCGCGCGCGCAAGGCTGCAAAGCTCGCTGCAGAGATCCAGGCTGTGAAGGTGCCCACTTTGGCCAAAGATAGCTCCCAGTGCAGCCACTGACCTCTAGCAGTATTCCCATCATTCAAGGCCTTGGTCAACACGCTTTGTATGCCAATTCTTGTTGAATCAGGCATCTGTTCGGTTCTGATTTTCATCGTACGTTCTCAAAAACGAAGACTACTGCTTCCCGGCTTCATAGTACAGATCAGAAGAAGACGAACACTCCGTGGTTTCCCGTCGTGTGGTGAGCCCACTGACCCTGAGCGGTCATCCCACCCTTCTTTGAGATGTTCTTTGCCATCATGCTCGTGGCAATGGAGTGGAGAACTACAGTACTCGTGCTAGGCATATTCTTTGCCAGAGTAAGGGTTGCAAAGGCGAGTGAACGTCACAGTGCTTTTCCAGTGCCACAGTGCTCATAACAGGAAACGCTGCAGTTCTCATGTTCTTTTCTCCATTGTGGGTGATGGAACAAACACGGTGCATTCCATCCCATTTGCATCACGAAGCTTGGGCTTTATGGCATTCTGAATCTTCTTGCCCAGACCCTCCAGCGCTTGCCCAAGTCTTGATGCAAGACAGAGCACTCTTCTCCATTATAACATAACATGTTATAACAAATGGAAGGACAAGGACATCGGGAACCATTCTGGTACCCCAAAAGCAATGGGCACCTGCACCAGCTTCTTTTCTCAGCATAATCATGAAAGAGGAGAGTGCTACATGGACTGGGAAAACCCGTTACCGCACTGCAGACAACTCAGCTTATCAGCAGGAGCCCCTTCAAAGGCAGGTTGCACAACGCCAAAGGCCCACACAATTAAGTCCTGAACCTGTTTCCATAAGCCCAGACCCTCCAGCCCGAAGCCGAGTTGCGAGAGCGTAAACCCTCTTACCCCTAAAACCTAATAAACCCTAAACCCTATGTAGGAGGGAAAAAACCCGAATCCGCGGCTGCTTCGTGACACCAGGCCCAGATGTACGACGACCTGTGGAAGGAGCTCCCGGGAACCGTCGCCGAGTGTTTGGGCTAAGAGCATTATGCAAATCAGATGGTCGTAGCTGATGTAGTAGTGGTTATTTTAGTGGTCGTGGTAGTGGTGAAGGAAGCGCCCAAAGGGTTCTTCAGCATAATCAAACTTGAGCTTAAGTGCCTTAGAGGTATTCAGTCCGCTTGGAGAACCTCGGTGTTGACAAGGCGGACGTGACCAAGCATGTGGCATCAATGCGAGCATGTCAAAGCAAGAGCGCGGGAGTTAGCATGCGGTACCTCCTCTCCCAGGAGTTCACAAGTTTGGCCAGGCAGCGAACCGGCATGAGTGATCCGACCTTTAACGACATGAAGAGTGCCTTTTGGCTAGCTGCGGACCCGATTGGCGAACATGTTCAATGCCCGCGGGACGGCAAGATGGGTTGTGCACTTGTGGACTGGATACCCAAAGATGAGCGGCGAGCTCAGACACACTTCCTTTCTTGGGTGTGGGGATACCACATCTCACAGGTTAAAAGTGCATTGAGGATGTACCGGCTGAGTGCTCATTCGGCACCTGCAGCTGAGCCCATGTTCTTTTTTATGTGCTTTTTTGTTAATAATCAGTATAGAATTATTGTCGAAGAGACAGCTGCGGGCAGTGAGAACCTTGAGACCATCTTCGAGGAGAACCTGAAGCGGAGCGGGCGGATGGTGGCCATTTTGGACACCTGGCACCAGCCAGTCTACCTAAGCAGGATATGGACTGTGTACGAGCAGTTCATGGCGTCCACTCTCGAGATACAGGTCACGATCGTGATGCCCGAGTCTGCCATGACATCTGTTCAGCAGCAGATCTCTTGCGGCAAGCAGGGCATTCAGGAGATCACGGTATCCTTGAGCCGTGTGGACTCCGAACATGCAGGGGCATGGAAGAAGGAAGATGAGACGAAGGTGAAGGGTATCATCGAGGATACCGTGGGTTTCAGGCATGTCAACAGTCACGTGACCGAGGTCATGGTACGATGGATCGGAGACGTGGTCAAACATCAGTTTCACGAGTTAATCCTTCAAGCCCAGTGCAGCCAGCAGTCGCAGAATTCGAGGCCCCGAAAAGAATCTGTGGAAACAGCTACCTTTTAATTTTTGAAGTAGGAGTTGCATCTGCGTGGCAACCAAACCACTGATTTTCTTCGTATAGTAGTGGCGGTGGTTGCCAGGCCCTAATTCGCCAGTAAAATGGCGCTTCCAAAGCTCAGGGGTTCCTTGTTTCGGATGCTACGAGACTATCCCTTCATAGTCTCGATATATGGCCATCCTCTCGTACACCGCAACGTCCCACTGAAACTCCTATTAGGTTTTTCATGTTGGGCCCCAAGTTTTGGTATGGAAGCGCCCATGATGCCCTCGATTTTCCAAACAAAGCGGCCGGCAGGGAGGCGTTCTCGAAGTGGTCCCACCTGCTCGCAGCTTGATGCCTAGGCATGATTTAGATTTTAACGCACCTTCAATGCACAAGCTCAGCCACAAGTGCAGAAACGAGGTGTAATTAAGGCCAATAGTGCCAGCAAGCATGCGAGCTCGTCCAGTCTGAGTAAAACATGCTGCTCCTGCAGATTCCAGCTGCCTGGGCCCACAAGCAGCTTCTCAAAGATGACTGTCAATCTCGAGGTGGAAACCGAGACCACCAGCTATGCAGCCAGCTGCCAACGGCTTATGTGCCTCAGCTTCGTTGGGGGCAAAGATGTGAGATGTAGGGCTTTGCGATTTCGTGGCATGGTGTGCTGGATTCAAGCTGTGTTTTTCCCGAAAGTTGCAGGCTGAGAGTCTTGATGAGTTGAGGCTCTTGCCGCGTTGACGGCAGACGGGCCTTACGGTAGGTTGTTCTGGCGTTTGCTCTGTTGTGTGCTTGGTGCATAAGGTGAATATGATGGTGGGGCGTGCTGATTGCTGCTTCTGTGTTTCCCTTTATTCGCCATCGCGACGACCTCCCATGCAAGCTCCTGCCCTCTGAGAGCGGTTGGCGAGGCTTGAAGGCTTCGGGTTTACGCGGTCTAGCCTTTGCGAAGTAGGTCTAGTGGTGACTCCTCTCACGAAAGCACCCTGTAGCTTTAAGTGGGAAGTTTGTCTCCTGCAGCGTCATGTTACGGGTGTGGTGTCCTCCACAGCCTTAGACCCACAAGGCCCCAAATCTTCCCGGATGTGTCCAACAAGCTCGGAGCATTTCAATTCTGAAGTCACGACCTCAACTGTCCGGGCTTGGTTACATAGAGTAGCAACACCGGATCCACTTCAACGGCAAAGAATACCAGGGTATTAGATTAGATGTCACAATGGCATCTTTGAGGGTTCTTATCAGGGTTCCGTTAAGGGTTCCTTACAGGATTCCTCTTTCAAAATTAGCATTCCGCCGTGCGTTGCAGGCTTTGTCCATCATCCAGGCCCAGCGCCATTGCAAGCCGCTGGAATCTTACGAAGCCGTGCTCGCGATCTGTTTTGCAGTCTGCCAGCCTGCAAAACTCACACGCACTACATGCAAGCTTCTAGGACCTTGTCCTGCCCTTCCTGTCCTGAGCATTCCTGGCTGCAGCTGAGTCTTATCATTCTGTACGTGTGTGATGCTCCAGTACTCCCGAAACCGAAAGACACAAAGCCCCCTGGGCGATCGTTCGATTACACCAGAACGTAGCGGTGAAGCGATCCCAACCTCAGCCAACACAAATCCCGTTATGGGCTTAGGGTTAAGGGTTCTACTTGTGGCTAGACCTGAGTCCAGTAGCAAAGAAAAGGGTTCTAATTCTACTTGTACCCATGCTCCCTTACCACCAAAACCCCCTTCACCGTCACCATCCGTCACCTAACCCCCAGAGTTGCACCCATCTCGCATGTCATCAAACTTGCCATGCCCATGCCATGCCGGCCAACCGCGAGGAGGCCGCGGAAAAGAGAATGAAGGAACTGCTCTGAACGGCATGGCTATCTTCTGGAGATGGTTAGCATGCAGTGTATCTACACGAACATGAGAGGGACTGCGGCCCATGAAAGCTTGTGTTCAAGGGGCTCAAGAAGCGACAGCCGCACGACGAACCCATGATAAAAACTCATACGGCCTCAGCGTTGCCTCAGCAGGGCCAAAGGCGCAATTCTTCCCGAACCCACGAAGCACCGCTCCTGTTTGCCTTCCGAGTCCACAAGGGGAGGCGGTTTATTTCCGGCACACGTTCCTTGTCGCTGTCTTCATGGGGCATGGCGCCAGCTACTGCCACGAAGAAGCCTGCAGCTGCGCAGCGCCCGCGGGAAAGGCCCCGAAGGAAATCGTGGAGGCGACGCCCACATGCGACGATCCGGATGGCCAGAGGCAGCCAGTCGCCGAGCCTGGTGAGGCCTCGAGGTTCAAAGGGTTGAATGTAGGAACCTGATTAAGCAACCCTGGGCCTATAACCCCCAAAACTAGTAGGATTCATAAAGGGAACCCGAATAAAGGCCCAAGGCTTCTTAATCAGGTTCCTACATCAGGGGAATTTGGGGTTGAGGGTTTAGGGTGTGCTAAAGGGTTCCAACACGAACAACCGCGGCGATGACCACACACCATCACCACACCCTGATCGCACCATCAGCACCGCCAACGACAACAGCAACCACAACCCCATCAATCTAAACACAGCAAAGACTGTGGCAAGTAACTTAACTAACCGTCGTGGCAGTATAGTAAGCGTAACAGTAGTTGTAGTTAGATCGAAGCAAATTGTTAGTCGTGGGAAACGGAGTGGCAGGACTAGCAAGGAGGTCCCAACTACGACATAAGATGAGCATTGAGAGCTGGTCATTACTGGTAGCTACTACAGAGAGAGAATGACAGAGGTGGAGCCGACGTATCTCGACGACTTCCCGAGCTTTTGGTGAGAGCAGACAAGCATGACTAATACTAACATGATGAGTGCGCTTAAATCCTGTCCGAGTCTAGACCCGAGACCCCGAAATTCATGGAAGTGCGTATCTAACCGAATCTAATCAGCAGCCCTCAGGTAGACAGACATCACAGGCAACACAAGGGAGTAAGGAGCACTTTAGCGGCCCCACCTGTTGAAGGTTGTTTCTTGCTGCGCGACATGACAGACTTCAGCCAATCTGGAACCCTTGCAAAATCCTCATCATAAAACCGGTTAGAACCCTCAACAAACCCTCCAGGACCCATTCAATGAAGCGCTAACCCAGGATGGGCAGCTGGACATGATCGCAGAAGTTGTCGGCAGAAGGGCATCTCTGCAGGCCAGGCTAGCGAACGTACTTCGGTCTCCATGCAGAGCCCATGTCAACCCTAAACCCTATAGTCCGGCTGCGCACCAAGAGCCTCGGCTGGCTGTGTCCGAGTTGCGAGAGACCCTAAACCCTAAGCGCTAAAATATCTAAAGTGTCTCGCACCGGAATTTTCGCAGAAGTTCGGGGTCTGCGGGCCACGCAGCCTCGGAAACGACTCGGATGAATCCCTGAGCTAGTATGATGGGGCCTACATAATTACCTTGTACTATGTGGGGGGTTCATTATTATACCTTTTAGTTTAATGAGCCCCAAAACCCTATTCTATTTATTAAGGCCCCTATAGTACACCATTTCGCAGCCTCAGGTGGACCTTGGTATCAGCCCTAAACCCTGAGAGCACTCCTCAGGTGGACGATGAATCGAAACATCTTCTCCGCGCTATTCCTCTAGCGAGGGCGCCTCTTTGTTGCACCTTCAGATCAAATTTAGACCCAGATTCCAGCACTCCGAGTAACCCGAAATCCCCATCTCCACTGCTTTGTACATCCCAAATCCAAACTATCTTGATACCTTGAATCCCACATCGCAAAGCTGCACAGCCGTATACCCTGGAGAACTATCGAACTCTTATAGAGCCCTTAGATTCTCTCTAGAAGCCCGATAGCGTAGAAACCCAGCAGAACATGTACCACACCTCAGCCCTAAACCCCTGCGCCTTCATGAATCAGGCTTCGCCGACCCAACCTCTGGCGCACCTCGCCCGTGGATTTGGACCCTGCCTCTCGTGAGAGGCGCGCGGCACGCCTGGGGGGTGTCTGTCTGTTGGAACGCTGGGGTTGCTGTAGGGACCTTTGATTAAGGTTTGTGCCAATCAACTTAGCAGCTGAGTGGATACACTTTGCACTTTTTGGGATAAATATTACCCACTATAAAGCTAAAAGTGTGCATTTTTTGGGTCTTATGAACTCAGCAACTGCGTCAACCCTCCTTTGAGGACCGCGAAGTATCAAGTTGAGACCAACTTGGGGTCTCGGAGGGTTGGGTGTTGGGCGCGTTAGGCCCCTTGCAAGGGTTCAGAGCTATGGGTGATATGGCGGCCTGGGGTTTGGGGGTAATGCTAAAATTATTATAGTAAGGAACCCCCAAAATAGTATTGGCAATTGTTTGGGCCCCTAGATTACTTCTTTCGAGGGCTTTGTGTTGGCGGGGTTCTTCATTAGCATCGCGGTTGGTAGTTCTAAGTGGGGTTACAAGTAGGGCAACTATAATTATAACCCATATTAGAGGACTTAGAACCCGACATTAATATAGGGGCCTAAATAAGTACCTATACTATTTCGGGGCTTCCTTCTTGCAACTGTTGTTTAAGGCCCCGGCAGTACCCTATTCTAGATCCCTTATAGACTTATAGAGCCCTTTTAAGGATCCCTTTAAAGGAGGTTTGTTCTAATTACTTAGGCCCTACAGCAATTCAATAGAGAACCCTTGCAGGACCCTTTTTAGGATCCCTTTACAGTTTTACAGGCACCCTATTCTGGGTATTAAGGCCCCCCCCCCCATATTATGCGAGATCTGCACGAGAGTCTCTTGGTTCGGTTTGGGGATCCCAGAGCTGCTCTTTAGATCCATCATCTAGCTCTGTGCTTTAGAGTTCAGGGTTTGGGGTTTAGGGCTTATGGCTTCTATCATCTATCTGTATGCTTTAGAGTTCAGGGTTTGGGCTTTGTTTAGCATTTAGGTTTATGGGCCTTTGGGTTCCACCATCTATCTGTCTGCTTTAGGGTTGAGGGTTTTGGGGCTTTGTTTAGCATTTGGGGTTTATGGGCTTTTGGTTTTATGGTTTAGGGGTGTACGGTTTGGATGTATGGCTTCATTGAAAGAGTCGGTTTCTAACAATGCTGGTGTCAAAGCTTGCTCTGAGTCCCAGGCTGTGGGAAATGTCGACCCAAGTGTCCTCATTCGACGTGTTCATTTCTCACACTTGGCAGACGTCTGGACTTCGGAAGTATCTGTCCCTTCTGCTGCAGACTGGCTGGAAGGCCCGGATTGCCAAAGTAAACCTACTTCAAGCCCAAACATACCCGAAACCCTTCACGGTTAGATTGAATCCTAAGCCCTGGAGGTCTGCTTCTTGTTCTGAGCATTTTCGATACCGGGTTTTCAGGGATTTAGGGATATTCAGGGCACGGGTTTAGAGCATAGGCTTGGGGCGGTGCTTAGGGCGCAGACCCGGACACAAACCCTGTATATCCTCGATATCCTTGTCAAATCCCGATAGAGTCCGATAGAGCCCCTTCCCTTTCGATAGCCCCTTCAAAGTCTCCTAGTAGTAGAGTAGGTAACCTTTAACCAAAAAACGCGAAGCTCGTCTCACGCCTTTCGCTGGGGACGCAGCTTATTCCACGTCGCGCTTTAACCTTTTTTTGGGTAGTATAGTCCCAATATAATCCCTATATAGCCAAAAAGGTTATCCTGTAGTTCCCCATGATACCCGACAAGTAGGGTCTAATATATAGGAGCCTGGGGATTCTTTCGTTAAGGTTCTTGATTAATATAGGGGACGAAAGCATAGCCAATACTATTTTTGGGGGGTTCCCTTTATACATACAGTATAATGGGCCCCAGAACCCTGCTCTAGTCATTAAGGACCCTACATTATAGTGACTGGTAAGGTCCTTCCACTAAGCCCGCAAAGCCATGTAAACTCCCAGGAGGATGACAAAGACCCTACAGAGCCCTAAGGGTTTAGGGTTTAGGGTTGCTTGAGTCAGAGGGACTAGGGACTAGGGCTTAGGGCTTAGGGTTGAGGGGTTTGAGGAGTAGGGTTTAGGGGTTAGGGAAAGGGGTTAGAAAGCCTTAAAGCTTAATCTCCAGTAAAGCCACTCAAAGCCTAACGCCGTAGATTTTACCCGTATTCAGCCCATGAAACAGCTTGAATTGCAGCCCACCCTAAACCCTAAACCCAAACCCCCATGAGGTGGCTACTCTTTCTGGCGTTACCGCCATGGCTGCGGCTTTCATTCTCGGCGCCACATCGGTGCTCCCATTGCCTTTCCAGCTCCTGGGTTTTCCTTTGGATTACTAAAGGATTACTACAAGGGGTATTATGGGGATTTAGTACAGGGGCCTCCATAATTACCTACACCTACACTGCTTTGGGGGGTCCTGATTATAGGGCCCCAAAACCCTATTCTAATTATTCAGGCTATGAAGGCCGCTGTAATAGAGTTTATGCTTTTGTGCTTAAGGCTTGGGGTTTGGGGTTGAGGGGGTTCGGGGTATGATTTTTGGGCAAGGGTTTGGGGTAATGTAGGGCCAGATACCCTGCAGATTTGAGAGGTTGCAGAGGCGCAGGAGCCCCCCCAAACGAACCCAAGGCTCCCAGCTTTGCAAGGGCTCCGGCAACTTGGTAAATACTGTTGTTTATTCCAGAACCTTATCTCAGTATGAGGCTTGTTGCAATAGCTTCCCGAATGAGCTTAGGCGTCAACCGGAAAAGAACTAGATTTGGGTGGCTTGGTCGTCTTGAACGGTGTGGGATGGGCGAAGGCCCTCTGCGGTCGGGTTCTTTGCTGCTGCAAAGTGCCGAGCACTGGATGCTCTATGCCGCTTTATTCTTCATGCTGACGCACAGCATCACAAGCAGACCCTAAACGCAAAGCCGTATATCCTATAAGCCCTAAATGTTACTTGCTGAAATGTATCGTGTAGACAGTTGTGGTCTGTGTTGGAAGACCCTGAGCACGCTGACGTACGACGAGTGTTTCGAGTTCTAGGGGTGGTGCATGGTACGTATTTTGGTTTGGTTGGTGGCTTGGAAAGAACACCTTCGCATGTGGCTGAATATCAGCTTAGCTATTCTGACAGACTTGTTGCTGGATTCCGTGCCTGCCTGTGCGAGCGTGCTGGCAGGTGTAAATTTTGGTATCTACTGTGTACTGCCTGTAGCTTTACGAAAATAACCTTGACTGACAACTGAAATTTGCAGACGAGTTTCAACAGTAGCACTGCCACCCTAAGCCCTCATTACTGAAAGCTGGTTTCTCCTTATAAAAACCTACGAAGGCCTGGTAGACTCCTTCTAACCCTTCAAGTAGGAACCCCTCCAGACCCTAAGCCCCTTACTAACCCTAAACCCCGGACCCTAAACCCTAAGCCCTTAGAAGCCGACACGAACGCATGGACCTCGCCTGGATTGCCCGAGTTGCGACAGTTTAAACTCTAAGACCTTTCCACAGCAAAGCCAGAGGGAAAAAAGATCCTGAGCCCAAAGCCCGAGAGTTGAGGATAACGCCATTGCAGTGGGACTTTGAGGAGGCGTGCCCTTTTGGGCCCTGGGGCTGCCCTTGGGTCTTGTTGTTGGTGTAGGATCAAGGGTTTAGGGTGTGTGTGTGTGTGCGTGTATAACTGTATGTATGGGTTCTTGTGAAAGAAATATCTATGTATGGGTTCTTGTGAAAGAAATATCTAGGCATTTGTTTATGTAGTGCTTCGGGTATGTATGTATGTCTGTTGGTGTGTATGTGTATATACATATATATATACACACACACACACATACAGATTTGTATGAATTTAAGGGTTTCGGACATAGGGGCTAGGGTTTCAGGTTTGGGTAAAAGGGCTTCTGTCAGGGCTGAGAATTTAGGGCACAGAATGCATCAGGGTTTCGGGTTTAAGTTACATATCCCCGTTATAGTAACTTGGAATCACGCTCCTTGACAAGAGCCAAGGTCTTTCCGGCAGCTTTGTCTCCCTTCTTGGGTCACACGGTGGCATTTTGTGATACTTCTAGTATTCCAGTGTCTAGGGTTCAGGGTCTCGTTGGGTTATAGTTTCCTCTAAAATCTGACAAAGGCATCCATTTACACCCGGAACCTTAAACCCTAAACCAACAGCCCAGGTTGTTCATCTCCCCCCACCTCCCTTACCGCAAATCTTCGATGTGCTTCCTGGACATCGTCAGCATCAACCAGGTCAACCCAGATCTCACCGAGATTGGAGTTTATGGAATCGGAGCTTTCCTGAGTGTCGCAAAGGAACTGCGAATTCTATGGTCTGTACCATACATGTCCAGGCTCTGGTGTCTCGGCTTCACGTTCCCACTGTGGCAGTTGATTGGCCTTCTTTGAGGGGAGGATGCTACGAGTTGACTTGGGTCCGGTTGCTAAAGCCGCTTGAAGAAGCATTCCACAAAATCCCATTCGAGTTATTCAGTAAGACCCCCAAGGTGTGTCTTCGAGATCGCAGCATACCGACGTGCGAACCCCCAGGGCAGGATTGTCATGGCACCCATCTTTGTTGAGACCGTGGTATTCTGCATGTGGGCGTGCCTGATGATTTGTGCAGCGTGGATTTGGATGTCTGCAGGTTTCATCCTGGGCGAGGGAGGCTTCTTTGTCATTCTGGCTCTCGTGGTGGTTCTTACGCCCGTGTGCGTGGCGATACACCTTCTGCGCCGCACGCTCAACAGCAAGCATGTGCTCCTGGAAGGCCTTTCCACTTTCGAGCTCCAGCATGCTCCTTTGTCATAGTTGGGTAACATTTTACATCTTTATGGGTACTTAAACCCAATAAGGAATACAAACGTAAACTTTTTATCCTATCCCAACCATGAACTAGGCTCATTGTCGACTAGAGCACGACCGTCTCTTCGTGCAGCTGGGTTCTGGTTCAGGTAATAGACGTCTTCCGCACAGTAGATAAATGATGAAAAGTGTTCATCGAAGCCCTGTGAAATCGGTACGTCACCGAAAGCCCTTAGTTCCTTCAAACCCTACCTCAACCCGGAGTAGCCTACCTTTTTTGCTCATAATCAGGAACCCAAAACAGGTAGGTTATTCAGGGTTCAGGTAAACCTCTCTTTCAACTTTATGTAAACCTTAATGTCTTCGCTGGCAAGGGTGATTTTTTTTCTGCATTTCTTCGCTGGGTATGGCGATTTCCTGTATTTCTTCGCTGGCAATGGCGATCCACTACCAGCGAAGAAATACCGATCGCCGGAAAACTAGAAACCCTTCGCTGGCAATGGCGATTTCTCGGTTTTTTGCCACTGTCAGCCAAGGGTTGCTGGTTTTCCTGCGGAAAACTGGTCTTGCTTCGCTGAAAGTGCGATTCCCGGTATTTCTTCGCTGGCGACGGTATTCCTTTGCTGGAAATGGCGAATTCGCCATCGCCAGCGAAGAAATACGATTTTCCGCCGGAAAACATGTAACCCTTCGCTGGCAATGGCGATTTTTTGTTTTTTCGCCTTAGGGCTTGGGCCGTAGGGGTTAGGGCTTAGGCCTTTGCGTTTAGGCCTTCGGGTTTCGGCCATAGGGTTCAGTAGGCTCAGGGTTTATAGGCCGCAGGGTTTAGGCCTGAGGGTTGGGTGTAAAGTTTAAGCTTTAGGGTTCAGGGCGAAGTGCGAAGCCTGCTGCAAAAAAGGTTTCAGGATCTAGGTCTTAGGGTTTAGGATCTGGGTCTGAGCTTTAACTTTAGGGTTCGTAAAACAAACACTGCTTTTCAATGTTATGGCTTCCCGGGCGGGTGGTATTTTTTCTATTATCGAAGAGGCTGCGCGATCTGGAGCGGCTGAACCCTAAACCCTAAACCCCTAAACTATGTGGAGCCTTGCCTGCCTGTGCGAGTGTGAGCGTCGAAACCCCTAAACCCCTGAACCCTAAACCCCTGAACCCCTAAACCTCTAAACCCCTAAACCTCTAAACCCCTAAACCCCTAAACCTCTAAACCCCTAAACCCCTGAACCCTAAACTTCCCAAACCGTGAGGCACAGGGCGATCAACGACTGGTACGGCAGTGCTGATGCATTCACCGAGCACGTGCGAGGGCCCCTGCGGGAGGAGTTGCTAAAGTCTTCTTCAAACTTTACGGTTCCAGTGTATTACTATGCTCTTCTCATGATGCCGCTTCTTGGGCTGTTTTTGGAAGGATTTTTGCATGGTTTGAAGGTTCTGCTATGGGCTCTGACGATTTCCGAATGTTTCGCATGCTTTAGGGACAAAGCCTTCATCAAAGTGTCAGTTTTTCCCTGGCTTCCTGACTCGACGGTTGCTCGAGGTTTGTGGGCGAGAGCCTGGATGAGGTGCTAGCATTGTACATGGGAGGTGCTTCTTGGAGGAACATCCTTGCCCATCTACTGGCTCACACCGTCGGACTCTGCATGTGGTACAGCATGGCGCTCGAGCTCTGCGTTTTCATGAGCTACCGCTGGGCGGCACCTTGCAAGCAAGTTTCCTCGAACATCGGACAGACCGTCGCCATCTTCTTGCTGCCAGCTCTTGTGATTGGCTTTGGTTCTATTGTTGGCCGTGCTTCATTTCGCAGAGGCTTCGCTCAAAGCGTAGTCTTTTCGCTCTTCGCGGTGTCTGTATCTACCTTCGTTGTGCGTCGTCTTCGCCGGCAGGTGCAGCTGTGCAATTGCTGTTAACCGTCGCCGGTCACGACGGACTTGTTATCTGCGAAAAGGGGCTTCGTCTAATCAGTTCGATGATCTTATGTTAAATGGTGATTAAATGCTATTGCATTTCATATTCTACTATGTGTTACTGCATGTACGTATAACACATGTATGAATTCATAGACAAACCCTACACCCTAAGACCCCTAAATCCGACGCTCCTATACCCAAAGCGCCTACACCCTAGACCCTTAAGACCCCGAAACCCTAAACCCACCCCCCTAGGCCTAAACCCCTCAACCCTACACCCCTAACCCCCACGGTATCCACAGCCGGTCTCAAGAGACGCAGGTGCACCTCAAAACCACCCAGGACTAAACATCTGACTTACAAAACCTAAATCCCCAACCGTAGACCCTGTAGGGTTTAGGGTTTCGGGTGCTATCGTGAGCATCTTCGAGAGCCTTCTGACGGGTGTCGAATTAAAGCCTTCGACGAGACTTTCATCCGGGAGCCTAGACGTAGGGCTTTGGGATTGTCCGGATTAGGGTAAACCCTCAAGCCTGAGCTCTATCTCCATACCTGCAGCCACCTCCTCCCTGTTTCCGAAGCCTAGCACTTCAATCCACTTGAACAGAGACTCCAAAACCTTTCAATGAAGGAGCATAGTTTGCATCACCTTAATTTCGAAATCCCGGTGCAATTTAGCATGTAAGGCGCGTTGAAGCGGTTTTGGAATGCCTGGCTAGATCCTAACTCCCATGCCAGGATGTAGAGGGTCTAGCATCCAGGACCGTCCCGAAAGTGCAGGGTCTGAAATCCGGTTTTTTCGGCATACTAGACCCTCGCCGCCGGGCGGACGCTAGACCAGCACGAAAATCGCTTGACAGAAATCGATTCTAAGCGCATGGCTCCCGGTTCGTACTCTTCGAGGTGTAGCGGGTCACCAGATTGAGTTACACGTCAACCAGCACCGAAATCGATGTGAGTTTGGTGCCTTGCGGTACCTTCTCGTGAAAGTCGCTTGCCAGGATCGGGTTTTAAGCGCATTGCTCCCGGCTCGTACTCTTCGCGGTGTAGTGGGTCACCAGATTGAACTACAAGCCAACCAGCACCGAAGTCGATGTGAGTTTCATGCCCTGCGGTACCTGCTCGTGAAAGTCGCTTGACAGGTCTCGGTTTCAAGCGCATGGCTCCCGTTACTACTCGCGGTTTAGAAGATCATCAGAGTCAATGACAGGCCAACCTGCACCGAAACGGATGTGAGTTTTGTGCCCTGCGTGCCTTCTCGTGGAGATTGCTCGAGAGAAAGCGAAGTTAATCGCATGGCCCCCATGTCTGGGGAATCCACTCAAACTAAATAAACTGTTGAGTTCATGCCAGAACCTGCCCCAAGACGTCAAAACCCTATTCTGACTATTAAAGCCCCATATTGCACAACCTAAGCTCTACACGCTATCACCCGAATCCCGAAGCCCGCAAAGCCTTGCACCTCAAAACCCTTGACGAAACCCTAGAGCCTTAACAAGACACCCTACGTCTACGTAAGCGCAATTCAAGAACCTCAACAGCCCAACTGCCCTTCAAACCAGAAAGGCTCCAAGCACCCTTCTCAATGCCTTGTGAAGCCCTAAGCCTGAACCTTCAATCCCAAACGCACCCTAAACCCTAAACCCTAAACCCTAAACCGAGAGAGAGAGAGAGAGAGAGAGAGAGAGAGTGGGCATCGCTCAACATCGAGATGGGCCTTGAAGACGAACTGTCGCGAACCGTTGTGGGGGTGGGCCTTCGGGCCCGGGTCTCCCCGGGGACCCGCACTCCTTCGCATAGGGTTTAGGGTTTAGGGTTTAGGGTTTTAGGGTTTTGGGTTTAGGGTTTAGGGTTTAGGGTTTAGGGTTTTGGGTTTTGGGGTTTAGGGTTTAGGGTTTAGAGAGCAAGAGAAATCCTGCAATGCAGGCTTGTCCTTGTTGGGTACGAGGCAATAGCCGCCCCAGACCGGTAAACCGCAAACCCCAAGGCCCAACACTGTAAAAGCCGAAGCCCTATGGACCCTCAACCCGAAACCCTTTGTGGGTACTTAGTGGTTTTGGGTACTGTCTAAACTTGCGCTCACATATCACACTCATGTCAGTGTAGCAAACCCGGGCCTCTTGAATCCGTGCTTGCCTTCGTGCGAGTGTGCGATTCGAAAGCCTAAACCCCAGACCCTTCACCACAAACCCTAAACCTAAAGCGAGTGTGAGCACCGAAACCTAAAGCTAGGCTGCCTAGTAGTGCCCTTATTCCCTTTTTGTAGTCCTAGGTTCCTTGTAAAGGTACCCAATACCAGAAAAGGGAGCCCGTTTCATTCCTAGGTTACTGGGCATCCTAGAAAACCCCCGAAGGAACCTCGCCGGGCTTGTCCGAGTTGTAAGAGCTTCTTGGAGGTTCATTGGTAGTTATAAGTGGGGTTATAGGGTTCCTTAAAGCGTGCCATATAGGGGTTAGGGTTTAAGGCTAAGGGTTTATGGTAGTCATAAGTGGGGTTATGAGTCCCCTAATACGAGTTCGGACGAGTTCCCTGCGGTGCGACATGTTCGGCTGGGCGGGTGGCAAAAAATATGAGTTAAACATGTAGTTACCCTATTTATAACCCCAGTTATAACTACCCTAAACCCTAAGCCTTAAACCCTATATGGCACCCTTTAAAGGAACCCTATAACCCCCACCTAAAACTACCCATGAACCTTCAAGTTCTGCACCCCGAAGGCCCATGGTGCGTGGCGTCGACTGTGAGATGGTCGGGGTCGGACCAGCCGGGAAGCCAGAGGCTTAATGTAGGAGCCTTATGAATTAGAATAGGGTTTTGGGGGTTCCTTTTTATAATTATAGTATAATTCCACCCAAAAAAAACTAGGTGGCAATTTGGGAAACTTTTCAATTTCCCTTATGGTACCTATTCATAAATACTTTTCAGAGCCCCAAAACTACAACCCAGTAATGTAGGGGCCTTAATAATTAGAATAGGGTCGTGGGGGTTCCTTTTTATAATTATAGAATAATGCCCCCCCCACCCAAAAAAATCCTATTTAAATTATTAAGGCCCCTACATTAGGGTCCAGGGTTTGGGGATTTAGGGTTTTTGGGGTTTGGAATTTGGGATTGGGGTTTGGAACCTAGGGCTTTGGGATTTGGGATTCAGTGTTTAGGGGTTTTGTAGGTTCGAAGTCCAAGAAGGTTGGGATCTTTTGATCATTTTGGGTTTGGGGTTGAGGGATTTTGTTTGAGGCTGTTGATTAATGGCCTTATGGAGGGGTTTCTAGTTTGCTTAACAAACAGCTGCTGTGGATCATTATTGGGTTACCTTTGGGTCTTTATCATCTTCCCTGAGAGGCCCAACAAACCTCAAACAAGGCTGTAGGATGTGTTTCGTCTAATGTCTGGTCCTGAAGACTATAGGATTCAGTTTAATCATACTTTTATCTTTGCATAATAACGGTTATCGCAACTTAACTCCATGTCTTATGTTATCACTAAGGCGATCAGTATCCCACAATGCCCCAGAACCCTATTCTAATTATGGGGGCCCCTAGGTTCGGGTGTTTTTGGTGGGTCTCGCCGGGATGGTTTCAGCTGCGGCTTGGGGGTTCTTTGGGACTATTGGGTTGAGCGGTTTCGTGTTCGGGGACCGTCGAATTTGGGAGTTTCGTATTCGGGGACACGAAACTTCGGGAGTTCTAGGAGTTCCATGGTTTACAGAGAAGGGTTGGTTCTTGCATTTGTCAATATGTTTCTTTTCGGCTGGCGCAGTTTGGAATGAGTTTCCGGCTGCAGTGGGTTTTACTCTAGAGGGCTTGTGTTTCAGTTCGGGTTGTCCGGAGGCCATGCGGCCAGGCATGCCAAACCCCAAGCCCATGGAAGTTGCGACACAGCCACCGTGCACGTCACAAGCACTTGTTTATGCGTGCTAGTTGCTTTCTGCTGCAGACTTATTAAGGAACGCGGACGTTTATCTGGATGAACGGTAATCGTATCACCAAGATTTCAAGAACAAGACGTAGCAACAGTACTGGGGCTGAAGTGCTTGACCGAGCTTTGGTCTTGGTTGCTACCACCACTGCCGCCCCGGGCACTAGCACCAGCACCAGCCCCACCACTCCCGCCAGCCCCACCAGAATGCAGAACCACCACTCCCACATCACCATCGGGGTCATGGCACACCACCCTGCTTGCCGGGTGCATGTCTGGGTGTCTTGGTTTGGTCTCAGCTATTTTTGCTGGTGTCTCTCAAGTTTCCTGTGTCAATCGCCTGTATAGGCAGGGCTTCTGACTTCTGAGAACCAAGCTGTGCCGCAACTCCGTTCCTTTGGCTAGACAAAGCGACAAGGGGCTTTGCACTCCTCGGAACATTGTAGATTCGCAGGGGTGGCAGAGGAATAGGGTTAACCATTCAGCCTTAAGCACGCGGAAGTTTGTGCGCTACTCTTTGAAAACAACAAGTTAACCACACTAACACAACCCAGTGTGAACTACGAGTCAAAACCGCACACCTCTGAGCCTGATAGCGAAGTCGCAGTATTTTGTAGTACTATTCCCCATTCTGGAATTCTATGCCCCAACACCCTATTCCAACTATCAAAGCCTCTATAATACTCCAAGGCGGTCCGTGCTCATTCGGATCTCGGTGGTTAGCTGGCGCGGTCGAGCTTCTCGGTGGCAGAGACTTTTGGGAGTCGGAACTTCGGGGTGCTTGATTTAGGGGTCCTGACGAAAAGACGAGTACCGCAATTTAGGGTCCAGAGCGCTGGTGCCCTTGTTGCTGCTGGTGCCGTCCTGATATGCACCATGCAAAGAATATGCAGTAGCTGTAGCTGTAGCAGAGCAGTGGTGATAGGGGTGGCAGCAGATGTGGCAGTGGTAGTAGTGACTCATTGGTAGTAGTGGTAGTGGTAGCAGGAGCAGCAGCGGCAGTAGATATTAGGAGGCGGAGGAGGAGGAGAACAGGAATCCTTAAGGCACACTCGTCTCCGCGGCGTTTCTGAAGAAACAGTGCTCCCCAGTTCCGTGAACTTCACTTGCATTTCAGAGCTTGCTTTACATGGACCCTAGACCCTAAACTCTGAACATTCGACTCTTCATGCGCCAGGCCGTGTCAGCAGCTCTCAAAGAAGCCTTAAGGAGCCCTTACAAAGAAGCCTTAAGGAGCCCTTACAGGAGCTCTTAAGGGAACCGAACCTATTCAAAGTCCTCGAAGCACTGCCTCCCCCAAACCCCTGCTCGTCATTGTCATGAGTGCTAGCTGCTGCGAGGAATCCTTCAACAGTTAACTTTGAAAGCGGAGCATTGAAGTGTACGGTTTAGCTCTCAGGGTTTGGGAGCATTGAAGTCTTAGTACCCCATATGATCTGGAGTGGTTCCCGTCCATCCTTTTTCCTTTCTGTGATCAAGCTACAAAACTCGGTGACCGTTTCGCTTCGACCTGACCGTATCGCCCCAGGTGGTAAACGCAAGGATCCTGAACTGAGTTTTTCGGTTTAAAGTTCAGGGTCAATATAGGGGCCCTAATAATTACATATACTATTTGGGGGGTTCCTTGTGAAACATTATACTATAATGAGCCCGTAAACCCTATTCCAATTATGAAGGCCCCCACATTCAGGGTTCCGAAGGTTCTGTTCGACTGCCTCACAGAGCCAGAAGAGCAGGCAGAACCGAGCTGGCTGATTTGAATTAAAACGGGAGACCCACAAATATACACTGAAACCCATGGCAGCGACATGATCTGCTGCAGGCATAATCCAACGTGACATCTTTTTGGATTTAAGCTTGAGGTAGATTTTGCTTCTGGCTGTTTCCGTGCCTTGCATAACATGTGAACCTCATCTTTGGCTTTGACACGCAAGTTCCATCTAGCCAAACCTGCGCACAATAGCTTTGTCTGTACTTTGATTTGAGGTACAGTAATTACATCGCTTCAGCTCAATGGACATTGCACCATCTAGAACCTAGAGTTTTGGGATCTCATGTATCTTGGACAGTCTAGAATGCCTAGAACAGGTGTTTCAGGGACTTTATCGTTACTTGGAGGTTCATGGGGTGTTATAAGTCCACTAAAATGGGTTACAACACCCTACTTATAACCCCACTCAAGACGATCCATGAACCTCCAAATAGTATACCGCTTCAAGGGGAAGGTCGTTAGTTAACTGGTGCTTACCTTGTCAGCCTAGCAATGTAGGAGCTGGCAAGAACACATCCCTTCGAATTGGCTTCGGGTAGGAGGCCCAAAGGCCTTGCACAGCAGCCGCAAGGAGCTTGCCTTAAACCAAGTACTCCGAGCCCTAAACTCTAAACCCAGCAACTACCCATCAAACACACAAAATCCAGAAACACAGAAACAACAATACATCTTCTCTGGCATCTTCGTAGTCACGTGTTTGGTCCTGGTGTCCCGGTAGGTTCCGACATTCAGAGGTTTAGGGTCTCGGGTGTCCAGGGGGTCAGGCTTCAGGGTATAGGTTCCCACATTCAGGATGTTTGCGAGGAAATTCTAGACATCCACGGACGGCGAAGCACTGAAAGCCCTGGAAACACCATATGCCCCCGAGAAGACTCTTGCATGTATCTATAGATATTATCAGTCTATCTTTTCATTTTCGGCTTTTGTTTTTATGTTTTCACAAAGTGGTATAGAATCACGCCAGAGACGCGGAACGAGACTTGCGTCAGAAAGAGCAGGTGACCGACTGGCGCACCAAGCACCCAGGCTTATATGCGATGTTCGTCCGGGGATTACAGCGAGTTCTATGCCGCCAGTGTTCTTTCGTATAAGCCCTGGCAAGGGTCCTTGCCTCACAATCTCAGCACCTGCTTGCAAAGCCTGTAGTTAAACCCTAACCCTCAATCCCCTGTGAATTCAAGATATTATACACCTTGTGCACATGGTGCACCCCAACAAACAATTGGTTTGACCCGATGCAAGCCCAACATAAGCTTGCAAGCTCTACATGCCTCCTGCTGAGCCGGATAGTAAAAACAACTGGCTTGAGTCTTCCCAGACCCCCGGGAGGCTCCAAAAAGTAGATGCCCCTGCTAGTAAAGCTTTTTTCAGGTTTGGGAGTCGGGGTGCTTAAATCCCAGGCTCGGAATGAGTGTAGGCATCAACATCTCACAAAAACACACATGCCTGAACCCCTCAATTCCACACATACCCTTAACCCTAAAGCCTAAACCCCAAAAGCCTAAACCCAAAGTCTAGATGCTTAAGCAAGGTATACTGGCATCGATGCTGCGGCCTTCGACGCCATCCGCAGTGGTGCCGACCCGCCCTCCAGCTAAAGACGGAGGATTACTTGGAGGTTCATGGGTAGTCATAAGTGGGGTTATAAGTAGGATAACTAATGCTTATATCCCATATTATTGGACTTATACCCCCACTTGTAACTACCCATGCACCTCCAAGCAGAAGAGAAAGTACCGATAGGTTGGGCAATGCCCACGCTCTGTAACAGTTGGATAGTATGTGTAAGATGCTTATCTATAGCCCGTACTATGACCCTATTATAGACTGTCACAGGATGGGGGCAGTACCCAACACATATTACAATGTAAACTGTTAAACGCTCCCCTCACTTCATAAAGGTTTGGGGTTTCGGGGTTTGGGGTTTAGGGTTTCAAGGTTTAGGAAAGAGCTCCTCAGAAGGATACTGATCACAGTCGCTTCAGCTCTAAACAGGGTTTGGGGGCATGTTCGCGTTCAGGTTTTGGGTTTAGTTCGGGTTTGCGTTTAGGGTAGGGGTGAGGGTTTAGGATTTGAGGCTTCAGGGTTTGAGGTTCGACGGTTTTGGCTTCCTGACAGGGCAGAACAGAAGCACCCGCCAGCCTTGAGCCCCAAGAACATTGATCTGATGCTCGCTCCAAACTCCGGTGTGACATATAGCAGCAGAAAAATGTTTCACTCTAATTTGCTTCCCAGTACATGTTCCTATGATTAATTAGGGTTCACCTGAAATAATGATAAAAAGGGGCACCAGCATCATCAAGGGGACATTTACAAATCTTCCTGCTGTTCCGTAATATTCAAATGGGCCATTACGCTTCGGGTTTGGGGCAGTGTAGTTTCGGGTTTAAGGCCTTTGGGGTTCAGATTGGGTAGTTTCGGGTGTCCCGAAGTTTCAACTGTTCGAGTGTTGCACCTCAACTGACTACGCCCCAATAACCTCGTCTGGCCTGTCCGAGTGCGAGTGCCGAAACCCTAAAACCCTAAAACCCCAAACCCTAAACCCTAAAACCTTAAACCCTAAACCCTAAAACCCCCAAGCCATGCGAGAGGAAAAAAAACCCCAAAGCCCTATGTGCGAATGTAAGCCCGCACACGCCGATCTCTCAGGAACCCCATCGAGCAGATGGTCTTGCTTTTCGGCGGTTTAAGTTGCTAGCGCATAAGGTAGCGGGTTTTTAGGGTTTGGGACTTTTTTTGTGGGGCGGTGGCGGGCGCGGGGGGAGGGGAGGGGACTTGTTGCGGAGCAGCATAAGAAACATCACTGTTATTCGATTCGGACTGCGTGCCGTGGTTGTTATTCCGGTATGCTTCGTGGTCGGTGTTTGCTGTTTGTTGCGGTGCTTTGTCAGTGCTTTGTGAGTTTGTAACTGCATCGCGGCAACTGAAGTTATGAGTTTGGTCATTATGCTGGCTTATTCTGAAGGACCTAACCCCTAACCAAGCCTCGCCCGATTTAAAGACCCGCAGAAGCTCCGTCGACGGAACCTACGGTACCGTTGGAGAACCGAATATAGGTTCCTTAATAATTAGAATAGGGTTTTGGGGCCATGATACTATAAGTATAATAAGGAACCCCTCCAAAAATGAATAAATAAATAAATACATAAATATATATATATATATATATATATACACACATACCGTTGGAGTGTCCAAGCCGTTTTTCCGCATAGCCGGAGGCCCAAGATGGTGCTACCAACAGCTGTGGCCGTGGCGAAGGCAGGCTGCATCAAGGGTTTAGGGTTCAGCGTTTAGGGAATTAGGGTTTAGGGAAGTCTGAGATTGAAAGTCTATTTGTCCTCTGGAACCAGGACTGTCTAGCACAAAACTAGCCACCCGAAAAGGGATCGGGCATGTGCCGCAGATTATCCTGGACAGCCTTAACTTAGTAAACACCACCCCAGGACCCCATCGGATCTTACCGCCTCAAGCCTAGAAACCTTAGCCCAGCGGCCGAAGCACCGCGCAAACAGACAGGAATGGGAGTTTCCGATAATAGGGGACCCCAATTATGGAATTATGGTGCCCTAAATAGAAGGATCCGTATTATAAGGACCCAAATAAGGAACCCGTAAGTTTCGGAAACTCCCGACTAGTCAGGATGTCAGTCGTAGGGGTTCTGGAATCTGGAAGCCCTGATGACAAGGACCGTTATACCCCAAAGACCTGACGCTTCCAGTTTAGCTGCCCTCTCGGATCCTAGCGAAACCCTACTTCATCTTCACGGGTAGTTATAAGTCGGGCTATAAGTAGGGTAACTTTACCTATAGCTCTTGTTAGTGGATTTATAATGCCACTTATAACTACACATGAACCTCCAAGTAAGCCTTAACCCATTTTGGCTCCTTCAAGCCCTAAAGCCAGGTCAACGCCTTGCTGGACCACGTGGTGGTTATCGGCCACGACTCTTGATGGGCTTCCGGGTACTTTGAGGTTGATGGGCAGTTATGTGGAGTTACAAGCCTGCTTATACTACTTATTATACAGAGACTTATATATATATATATATATATATATACATATGTATATATATATATATATATATATATATATATATATTATATAATATTGTATATATAGTTATATATATATATATAACTATATATAATTACATTTATATATATATATATATATATATATATATATATATGGAATTACAAGTACCCTACTCATAACCGCACTCCAGCGTTGTGTCTTCATCTTGGTGCCGCGAGCTTCGGCCAAGATGCCATTTCCCACAGGCAAGTGTATCAGGCGCGTTGTCAGGTTATGTTTGGGGTGTGGTTTAGGGCTTGGGCTGTAGGCTTAAAGTCTAGGGCCTAGGGGTTTTGGACTTAGCGCGTCGGTGTACCGGTTGGTTTTGTTGTTTGGTGTTTGAGGTGTGACTTGGTGGGTCCTCCTGAACCCTGAGCCCATAACCTCTAACGCCTCAAACCTCAGGATTTGCGACGCGACTTCCACTTGTTGGGGCGCGACCAGTGCCGCATCTTGATTGCGCTATGATCGTGACCCCCAAGCCTCGCATTAAAACCAACATCCTGAGACTTATCAGGCCGCAAATCTTAAAACCCAAGCGGACCTTGCCAGGCTTGTCAGAGTGTGAGTGTCAAAATACCCAATCCCTGACCCTAAGCTTCCCAACCTTTCGATTGAACACGAATTCTACGGCGTTTGCAAGCGTCAAGTTGCCCGTAAACCGTAACACCCCAAACCGTGAGCCCATTGCAGGTGTGTTAGCGAAAATGGGCACTGGAAACGGGCTGTTCATGCAATCCTTAAAGAACCCTGAGCCCAAAACTGCCCTCATAGAACCGCTGTGCCCAGAGACTCCAGGATCCCTGAATTGTAGTCGGATCCCTTACATGGTTTAAGGTATATTCCTTGTTAATTAAAGGGGTGTTGGAAGTCCCGTAAACCCTAAGCAACCCTTTCTAGATCCGTTCAAGGAAGCCTAGGTATTCCCTCAACCTCTCTGGGAAACCCTAAACCCTAAACCCTAAACCGTGTTCGTCCGTGGGTTTTTTAAGCAGCCCAGGAAAGCTCCTCCGTGACACGGCCTTCTATCCCCTCCTCGCTCTGGGGCTTAGTGCCAAGCGCTTCTCCGGAGGAGGGGTTTTGGGTTTGGGGTTTTGGGTTTGGAGTTTAGGGTTTAGGCTTCAGGGTTTGGGGTTTAGGGTTTGGAGTTTAGGGTTTGGGGTTGGGAGTTTAGGGTCTAGGGTTTAGGGATTGGGGTTTTGGGTTTGGAGTTTAGGGTTTAGGGTTTGGCGTTTGCTTTCAAGCATCTTCAACGCCTCTGAACAGAAGCTATCTGAGCCTGTCTGAGCCCTGAGCCCTAAACCTTAAACCCTTAGCACTTCTAAAGCCACCACGACCCCATGGGTTGAGTGATAGGTTTCGGCTTCCCTCTCCCAAACCCGACCTTTAAGGTTCAGGATAAAGGACTTTCGTTGTAGCCTTTCGGGTTGAGGGTTTCGGGTTGAGGGCTTATAGGGTTTAGGTTCACTGTCGCGGTTTGAAATCACAGCCAAGGTCTGAGCGGGTTCAGGGTTTTTGGTTTCGGGCGCAGGTTTCAGGAGTACTTGAGTCGGTTGAGCCCAGAATCTTCGCAAGCTGCCAGAACTAACAACTCGAGACCCTTAAAGGCACATGTAAACTTTACATAATTACCCTTCTTTCTTGTGATTCTTTCTTGTGGTTTTGTGAGGGTTCGCAAACCTTGGACTCTAGACCAGAGGCCATGTTGGAGCAACCTAAATCCGAAACCTTGGGCCCTAAACCTTCAACCGTCAAGCCCGAAACTGCACCTCAAGTCCTACATCGTCAGCCCCCAAATAGCCTACCTTCCGTTCCTGATTAAGATTTCCTTACACAAGTTCTTAAACCATGTAGGCCCCGCACTCGCAACCACGTCTTGAGACCGGGAGGCCTTCCCTCCCTTCGGGCGCTTGCTGCCGAGTGGCTGGAGGCAAGGAACTATGGACAAATATTTTCGTTACAGGTTCCTTTAAGGTACCCTTATTGAGGGTTCTTTAGGGGTTTGGGATTTAGGATATACTTGGAGGTTCATGCGTAGTTATACGTGAGGTTACAAGTCACTATAAGTATAACCCATGTTAGGCGACTTACCACCCCACTTATTTCTACCCATGAAATCGCAAGTATAGGCGCCTAGGTGATTTCCTTAGATTTTCCTCAGTATGGTTTCGTATACCATAGTGTACCACCCAAGCCCTGCTCCACTCTTAAAGGCCGTCATACTCTTAATGCCTTAAAGTAACCCTTATGAGGCCCTGGCACCTAAACCTCAAGATTTTGCCCTATGACTCCAGGAGGCAAAATGCCTGACTGTCTAAAAAACACTCTGGATTTTTTTCATGTTTGAGTTTACATCATCTATAGCCCTCGACCTTTCAGGCTAAGCGGTTTAGCATTCAAGGTTGCACTGACTCTCAGACTTGCACAACCAATGGCGCAGCCGAGCAATTGGGCCTTTCTCAGAAAACAGGGGTACTTTACTTCGCGCGTCCTTCTATTAAGTACCCTTTTTGGAATTTCATCTAGGTTCGGTTTGCGGGAGTTGTATGTTGTCAACTATGTTAAAAAACGAGTTCACCAGTGGGGAACGCTAAGGAACAGTATTTCTGTTTCTTTATCCTGGAAACTTGGGCTTGAATTCAATCAGTGATGCTGGGCAAGCAACATAATTCATATCCCGAAACGGCCATCCTGCATCCCGCGGAAACCTGCAGAATTCGAGCACTTGCAGCCACCGGTTTGCAGACATGCAGAAACACTCGAAACCCATACCGTAAGCCTGATCCACAACAACGCCCGGAGTATTGGAAGAAGGAATTGTACTATCTGGGTGTACCTGTATTTACACATAAGCTTCTATGTACATACAGTTATTTCTGTGTATACGTATATATTCATATTCATTATTATTTTTTATGTCATGTATCGATGCCATTTACCGATCCGGGGCTTTATCAACCACGAACCCGGTTTAGTTCAAAGTTCAGCGTTACGAGATCCTAAAGCGTAAACCCGAAACCCTACTTGGAGGTTCAAGGGTAGTTATAAGTGGGGTCATAAGCCCCAAAATGGGTTAGAACTATAGTTACCCTACTTATAACCCACTTATAACTACTCATGAACCTCCAAGTACATTAAACCCCAGGCCCCAAAAGCAAAGCAGCGTTCCCAGGATGAGAAACTCCACAAGGGGGCGCACTCCTCAGTGGAAGATGCCAGGCAGCGTGATCACCAACGCTCTGGGGTGGAGAGTTTCAGATACTTTTGTCCTTGGGTTTCGACTTGAGTTTCGGGCCGAATACTTCGAGTAAGTGGGGGCCTGGTTCCCATGTTTTCCTTGGAGATTAGTGTAGGAACCTGATTAAGAAACCCTAGGCCTATAACGCCAAAATAGTAGGATTCATAATAGTATGAAACTACAATAAAGGGCCAAGGTTTCTTCATCAGGTTCCTACATTTTGAGTGCTGCCGTTGCTATTGCTCGCGATCTGTTTGGTGTCGGCATGCCAGCTCGCTTTCAAGCAGCCTGAACCAGTAGCTGCACTGACCGAGAGCACGTGAGTCAAGCGGGTTTAGGGTTTTGGGTTTAGGATTTAGGGTATCGTGCCGCAGTCATGAACGGTGGAGCCAGTGCAGCGGACAACAGTGGGTGCGACCTTAACGGCGATTGCAGCGACAAAAACTGTTTAAGATCACCATGGTAGGAAAGGGAGTAGGAGTTGTAGGACTACGCCCTGCCAGCAGGCTGGTGAGAATAGTATTTGTAGGTGGAAAGTAGTCATAGTAGCAACAGAAAAACGGAGGGTTCGGTCAGGGCAGCCGTGCTCCTCTACCGCCTTGTCAAACAAGAGTGGGACTGCCTGATTAAGGGCTTCAGGGGTTCAGGGGGTTCAGGGTATAGGGTAGGGTTTCGGGTTCAGGGTTCTTCGGGTTAACCCTCAACCCTGTAAAGCCTAAACCGGGTTCAGGGCAGCAGTGCTTCAGGGTCACGCCGTTAAAGCTCTTCGGCCCTCGGGGACCCTGCAGATTCAGGAATTGGATTCACTAGGGCTTGGGGCTTAGGGTTTACGGTTTAGGGTTTATAGGTCTTGGCACTTGGCGTGTTTCTAGGTGTTCTGGTATGAGATGAAAGCTGGGGTGTATGGCGTTTCTGCAGGGATTCGTGTTTCTGAAGGCTGCCAAGCGTTTTTGCTTTTCGGCTTTGCCGTGTGTTTTGCTTTCGGCTTTACGGATTTTACGGCTGGGCGTTGTTTCCCGGGTGGAGTCTGCATGGTTTGCAGTTGCATCGCCCTTCAGGGTTTGAAGTTTGCTTGTCAAGCAGGCTGCATGCCAAGAGGGGTCCCTAAACCCTAAACCCTAAACCCTAAACCGGGGTAGGTGCATCGTGGTTTGGGCCTTGGGCTTCAGGCCTTGGTGGTTGGGCATCGAGTGCCTCTTAACATCGGATGCAGGTCGTATGAAGACCACGGTTCAAAGGGTGTGCCAACCATGACCGCGCCTTCCACCAGACGGAAAGCTCGCATGTTCATCCACTCATCAACCTGTGCCCATATATATATATATACATACATGTATATATGTTCCCCACACATACACCGGTTATAGCAGAATTCCGCACTGGCATGCTGCAGGACTCCTTTGCTGAGAAGAAGTTCGGAGCACCCGTATGGACTGCCTTGAACTCAATGGCGAAATGTTGAGGATTTTTGAGGTTTCTAATTTTCCGGCATTAGACAAAGAACTTGGAGCGGTCTTATACTTAGGGCTTAGGGTTTGTGATGTAGGGGCTAAGGGTGAAGGATTTCAAGTTTCTGTTTCAGGGTGCATCGACATTCGGTCGTAGTTACTTGGAGTGCTTACCCTTCGGAGTGGAGTGCTGCGGTGTTGCGGTTTTCGGGCCTCGACTGAAGAGCAGCGGAAGCGGAAGAGGCAGCGCTGGCGGTCATCAAGTCCGGTTTCAAAAGGGCTTTTCCTACGTGCCAAACCCTAAACCCTAAACCCTCTAAATCCTGAACCCTCTAAACCCTAAACCCCCTAAACCCTAAACCCCCTAAACCCTAAACCCCCTAAACCCTAAACCCCCTAAACCCTAAACATTTGCGAGGACGGCCTTCCCCCGGCGCCCGCGGCCAACGGTCATGAGCCGCTCTGCCACGCGGCTGCGCCTCCGCCTGGACCTCGGAGATCCGGTTAGGGGTTTAGGGTTTAGGGATTTAGGGTTTAGGGGTCCAGGGGTTTAGAGTTTCAGGGTTAGCTCGTTCAACAGCGTATCCGACAGTGTAGCTCGTAAGATAATGCGTATTGTGCGTACTTAGCCTCAGCATCTCGCCACGAGTGCGGTGTGCTTGGGGATCCTGGCCGGGCGAGCACTAATCAAGCCTGTGGAAAAAGGGTTTAGGGGTTTAGGGTTTAGGGTTTAGGTCCAGACTTACTTTGGAGGTTCATGGGTTATAAGTAGGGTTAGAAGTCCCTTAATCTGGGTTAGAAGTATAGATACCCTGCTTATAACCCCACTTATAACTACCCATGAACCTCCAAGTAATGATCACAGTCCCAGAGACTCCAATATCCCTTGATCAAGGAATATTTACCCTAAATTATAGTGGGAGCCCTTATTTCATGTAAGGTTTTCCTTTAATTAAGGGATGTTGGAGTCTTTGGGGTAGTCTTAGTACTAGGTCTGCATATTCGACCATTGATGCTGTATGGAATGAAGGGCATGAAGGGGTCGTCAGGGTTTCCGGTTTGGGATTATTTGGTATGATATCTCCAGATTTCGGGAATTCGACAAGTTTTTCAGCAACAGCACTGGCTTGGGATGGCGTGTTAGGTCATTAGTTCTTAGTAGTGGCTTCAGGGATCAAGGGCACAGCATGGTGTTTAAGGTCTTACAGGGGCTTTTCGGCCTTTGCTTCTGGATTGCGGATGAAGGGGAACCTGCTTTAGGGTTCAGGGTTTAGGGTTGGAGAGAAGGCAACTTGTGAGGCTCATGGGTAGTTATAAGCGGGGTTATAAGTAGGGTAGCTATACTTATAACCCATATTAGGGGACTTAGAACCCCACTTATAACTACCCATGGACGTCCAAGAAGGGACTTCGCAACCCATCCCTGCCTCGCTTTTCTTATTGACAAGCCACGACAACCATCTCACCAAGTCTGCAATTACATAGTATGACACTCACGAAGGAAACTTCAGCATCTCATGCTATGCTCTACCATCATACACTATCTGTGTGACCTAAAGTAAGGAGAGAGGACTCAGTGATGGTAAACTTTTTGCCAACTAGTTTACCATGCAATGGCACAGCGACCTCCGTGACGCACCCGCAGTCTTCTGCGTTTCTGCTTCAGAGGATTCTGATTTCTGAGTGTGCAGGGCGGCTGCGGAATGCCGTTCGGAGGCCGCGCCGCCTCCCTCGCCGCGGTCGAAAACGACTGGGCTCGAGTGCTTATTCAGAGGGTGCCGAAAAAGCTGGTGTCCGAAAACCATATGCTTTGTGTCGGAGTGCGATCCTAGGTCCTAATATGTCCCAGAAGCGCGGCTCTTTCTTAACGTCTTTTAGGTGAAGGGCTCTGGTTAAAGTACTGGTTATACTGTTGCTCTCGGTTTTCACACATGAACGTCGGTGCTACTCTTCTGTGGTTTCCTTTGTCTTCTTTCCTTCGTTTCTTCGACATTCGATCTTGCAATCCTCAGCTGCCACTCACGGCTCAAGCGCAGTTTTATTGGTGCTTCGCTTAACTGAACTTCCGAGTAATTCCGGCCCAGCTTTCTGTGTTGGGCAGCAATTCGGCGCGCTGATGTCGGCCCTGCCACTCGCCGGTTGGGGTTCGGTTAGTTCCGGTTCAGGGTTGCGGTGTTCAGGAGTGCTGACCTTCCGTCCATGTGATCAGGCGATTACACAAGTCCTGATGCAAAAAGGTAACGGTGTTGAGGTTCAGGGTTTCAGAACATCGTGTGCGGGGGGTACGGATAGGGTTCACCACTTGGGACTTGTACTGAGTGTGCATTGCAGCCGACAGGGACTTTCGACCTTGTTTGCTTTTGGGCAGTCTGCTGCATTGCATACCTTCACGAGGCAGCGTGCTTGCGTCTACTTACTAGATGTCGTTATACTGTCGTTATAGCGATGAGACACCCCCTGCCAGATGTTGTAGTATTTGTAGTGACTGCGGCAGTAGCAGCAGCAGTAGGCGTAGTAGTAGTCGTCACATGTCGTCGTCGTCGTAGTCGTATTCGTCGTCGTCGTAGTAGTATGAGTGGTATTATCATTAGTAGTAGTAAGTAGTACGAATTAGTCGTCGTAGTCGTAGTTGTAGTCGCAGTGGTAGCAGCGGTACCAGCAGTAGCGAAAGCAGACCGGTAGCAGTGGTAGTAGTCGTCGCACTGTGGTAGTAGCAGCAGCGGTAGGAGCAGGAGGAGCCATATTTTTCGCCGCTGTAGAAGCACATGTAGTAGTTCAAGTTGTTACGCAGTTCCTTTGTAAAAGTGTAGTTCGTAGTTGTTACGAAGCTCCTATACAAACAAGAGATGTTTTGTTTCGCGGCGTAGGTTTTCAAGACTCAGGAAGCTACTATCGCTGGCCGTGCTGTTCCTCAGCAAGGTGCCTTGCTGAGCACTCACTGCTTTTGTTCGGGTATCGTGACGCGTCGTCGGTTTTCGTTTAACTGTATAAAAGGATCAGGCGACACCGGACACAAAGACGGGGAGGTGTTCAGCACAGGTATCTTTCTGCAGTTTCGCCCACGGCCCTCCACGAGCACAGATGGCTGCAGCCAGCAATATGTGTTCACGAGTGGCGATGGACCATCAGAACTTCCAGCATCGACAAGTTGCGAACCAATGTAAGTAGTTGTTTATGGAGTGGTTGGTGGTTGCCGTGCTTGCCTGCTGTTTGTGATCTTCGTGTGGGTGCTTATATTACCATGAATTCTATCACTGCTGTTTTGACCGTTTTGATGCTGGTGCTTTCCTTGTCGTCTGTCTGTTGATGGTTGGAGTGACCATTGTAGCGGTGGTGCTGCCGGCGCGTGGGTGTTGCAGAGTTGTCAGCAAAGGTACCGAAGTTTAGGGTTTGGGGTAATTAGTAAAGTTCTCACTGAAAGCCTGCTTGTACCTGTAGTTCTGCATGCCTGCCTGACTGTGCACCTGTGTACTAGTAGCAGTCGGTTCCCCCACTCTTGCACATCCAAAGCAGCTACACGTCTCATGTCTACGGCTGCCTAGGGTGCTCAGAAAGAGAACCCTGAACTCGAGAACCAGGGCGGACCAGGAAACCATCAGCCCAAAGCCGTAAACCCTGAACCTGAACCGTACCCAGAGAGCCCAATACCCCTTGATCAAGGAATATACTTCAAACCATAATATTAAGGCCCCTAAAACTTAAGGCATATGCCTTAATTAAGGGATATTGGGCTCTCTGGGTAGACTAACCCTAGACTCCAAACCCAAAACTCCAAACCCTAAACTCCCAAACCCCCAAAAAACCCTAAACCCCTGAACCGTAGACTAAGCCCGGGAAATCCAGAATCCAGCCGAGGCGCAAGCAGCTCCTGCCTGCGAGGCAGACGACTCGGCTCTCCTCCAGGCGCTAATCTCGGGCTTTAGGGGTTTAGGGCTTTTGGGGTTTAGGGTTTAGGGCTTTTAGGGTTTAGGAAGTTTAGGGTTTAGGGTTTAGGGCTTTTAGGGTTTAGGAAGTTTAGGGTTTAGGGCTGGGAAGAAGTCAGGGGTTTCTCAAAGGGATCCTGTAAGGGTTCTTTTGGGGGTTCCTATATGGGCTAAGGGCTTAGGGTGTCGTGGGCGGAATACGGGTAGGGTGTAGTGTAGGGATCAACAGTTCGGCATATTATTGATTCAGGCATGGCAGGTTTCGGTTCCTTTGTGCAGCTATAGTACAGTGCCCCGGAACCCGATGCCACTGGAATAGTTTTTTCAGTCTGATTTGATCTGGTGGCGTCTAGGGTTCGCGGCAAGAAGCTGCTTGGATGGTTTATTATAGGGGCCTTCATAATTAGGGCAGGGTTTGGGTGTATTACTAAATATACTGTCGTAGTTATAATAATAAGGAACCCCCAAAAAACTTGTCTAGTTGTTGAGACCCGTACATGAGGAGGCAATGGACTTCCGGGGCCCCAAAGGCTGAGGGTAAGAACTCCTTTTGCTGCTGAGCTTCCCAGAGGTTGGCAGGATCCATAAACAGGCATCCCCATTCCGTGGTCCGTAGAACTTGTATCACACGCTCAGCTCTCTCTCTTTCTCTTTCTCTTTCTCTGCCTCTGTCTGTCTGTCTGTCTGTCTGTCTGTCTCTCTGTCTCTCTGTCTCTCTGTCTCTCTGTCTCTCTGTCTCTCTGTCTCTCTGTCTCTCTGTCTCTCTGTCTCTCTGTCTCTCTGTCTCTCTGTCTCTCTGTCTCTCTGTCTCTCTCTCTCTCTCTCTCTCTCTCTTTCTCTCTCTTTTCAGATGCTCACCTCATGGCGAGGTGCTGGCGAGGGCTAGTTACCGTATTAGGAGGCTTTAAGCCTTCACTTATGACCACGCTTAAACCTCTCCAGTTCTTTGAAAATGGGTTCCTGGCACGGAAGCAAAGATCAGCTGCAAAAAATAGTATTTGGGCAGCTATAAGTGGGGTTATAAGTTATAAGTCCCTTAAACATGGGTTATAAGTATTGAGTTTCCAACTAAGCGCGAAACGCCTCGACTGCTTCGAAGGAGAAGACGCTTTCACATGTCACCCTGGGAGAGAGCACGCACCTTTATCGACGATGGTGGGAGCATAAGGAGATGAATCAGAATGAAATTAGGGTCAGCCTGGGCATATTCTTATATTAAGGATCCTACTGTTTAGGGTACTATTTTAGGGTCCCCCATCTTCGGAAACTCCCATGTCCTTCAAAAATACAAGGTCGACAGTTTAAAGTCGAAGCATGAACCTTGTTAAGTCCGCTAGGCTCCGGACCAGAGCGAAGTATTCAGGCTGTAGTAGCTCCCCATCTTCGGCCGCGGTCAACTGATATCCCTTCTCGTTTCCCCGCAAGCTGAACCTCAGCAACTTTGTGGGGGTCGTTCGAGATTGGGATAATATAGAGGCCTTAATCTTTACCTATACTATTTTGCGGGTTCCACATTATAGTTATGATAGAATACACCCCCAAAACCCTAACTCCAATTATTAAGGGTCTTGTTGTCTGCCGCATCGCTCTTGATCTACAGCACCTGAGGGGATGTTGGCAATTCAGTAAACTAGGCTCCCTTTCAGGGTTTAGGGTTTAGTGTTGTGAGAAAAAAGGCAGAAGGATCCAGACAGGTACCATAAGTTCGATCCTCAACCCTACCCCGAACTATCCGCCAGTTTTTGCGGTGGACGGCCTTAGAATACGGGTTTCGGGTGTACTACTATGACCCCCAAAGTAGTACTATTCATTAGTCAGACTGCTCTATTATGCTCATAGACCAAGAAAGATTCTCAGGCTGAGCCTGCACTGAACAGTCATCTTCATGATGTTCAGTTTTGGACTGGTTTAGGCTTTTTGGGTTTTGGGCACCTTGTAGGGCCTCAGAGTTCGGAGATCATGTCGCACCCGCCCGAACAACACTGTTTTTGAACCGTTAAGCCCCAAACTTTAAGAAGATCCCCAAGAACTTGAAACCCACGGCCAGAAACCCTACAGCCCTGCAGTCTTGAACATCGCCTGGCAAGTTCGAGCGTGAGTGCTGAAATCTAAGGCAAGCAAAGGCCAACGCCAAGATTCCGGATCTGTCGGCATTGAAGGATGCCTTTGGCAGTGTCGTGGACAAGGCCTGCAAGCGTAGTGGGCCTTGCATTGAGGAGGAAGAGGGCAAACCGCATCAGGGATCAAAGTTGCATCGGATCATGCTCCAAGCTTCACTAGGTGAGCAAGTACGATTAGCTTGCGGTCAGCCTTCTAAATTGTTTGCAGGCTGGCTTCTGTGAAGCTGCCAGTCTAAGTTATGGTCTCATTTTGGGTACGCCTAGATATTAGGTTCCGTATTATAACAAGGACCCAAAAAGGGACTAGGTGCTGTGTTCAGGGTTTTTACGTCTTGGGCTTTGGGCGTCTGATGGCGCCTGCATCTCAAGTCAAGGGCTTGGGGCCGCCGCAATCGCACCGCTTGAAGCCGACGCCTATGCCGATTTGGGAGTTTCCCAAAATTAGGGGCACCTGACTTTGGGGTCCTTATAGTAAGGATCCTACTGTTTAGGGGACGATGTTAGGGTCCCCTATTTTCGGAAACACGCATTTGTGAACCGCATCTGGCCGGAGACCTGCTTGGAGGATCATGGGACTTAGTAGCTCAGGTTGTAAATCAGGTAACTATACTTTTTGCCCCATTACTGGTAGGGGTTTATGACCTTACTGACTAAGTCCCATGACCCCCCAACTAGAACAGCAGCAGCACCATCTTCTGTGAGAAACTATGCGCCTGGCAGCTCGGACTTGCACACTGCGTGTGCCAGTGGGGACCGGCATATTGTCATTAAGGCAGTCGTACTTAGCAGCTAGCATTGTGCAATTTGACGGGTTATGGCTCAAGGCTCCGTAGGATTGAGGAGTGACGTGTTGGTTCAGGTTTCAAGGGTTTAGGCATGAGGCCACGGCTGCGAACAGGCCCGAGAACGCTTGGCTACTGGCCACACTGCAATTCTCCCAGAGCTGCTCATGTAGAGGTTGCAGACTTCGCCAACAAGGGCGTGGAGCAAGTCACGGACAAGCTCGGCCTCTTGTAGCAAAGAGGAACTTGTTTGCAGGGACACCGAAACCCTATTCTTACGTGTTACTTTTACCCTTAAGGATGTGTAGCAGGTTTTTGCTATGCACTCTCTCGGTGAATACTTCGTGGGCGACTTGAGCGGCAACAGTGGGTAACGAGTGCTTTAGGTGTAGCTAGGGCGCAGACCAGGAGGGAAACATGTCCTCCTGAACCCTGACCGTAAACCCGAATCCTAAACCAACAACCTGAACCCAAGATGGGTCGAATGTTGTGATTCTATTCCCTATGCAACATCTCCGTGAACGACGGGTGTTGCCATCTCACGGCTGTTCTTACACATCTCATGATGCCATCTGCGAGCCTAAAATACCAAAGCTGCGCGCTTTGCAATGCTCAGTAGCTGCGTCAGGGTGCTAATCAATCGGCGGATGATGACATCATATCTGTCTGCGGTTCACGAAGTTGAAGCTGTACAATGCTCCAGCCTTGACTGTTGCGACCATTGATTGCATTGCTTCTACAGCGGGCCAAAACCCTAAACCCTAACCCCAGAACACTGTCTTAAGTTACATTGCGTAAATCCTTGTCGATCTGTGTGCGATGGCCGCAACAAAAGTAGTAGGAGTTTTAAGAAGAGCATTGTAAGACCAGGGCCTTAACAATTAGCTATACTATTTTGGGGGGTTCCTCATTATAGAATTATAGTTCTAGTATAGTATACCCCAAAACCCTATTCTAATTATTGAGGCCCCTATATTGAATGTGGTCAGAAGTATGGCCCGGGGTGGGCCCTAAACACCCAAAGCAAGGCACCGTCCTTGGGGAAGCAGACAAGGGAGTCTTGGCGATGGCAAAGAAGTGCAATGCGTCCTTGAAGGCACGGACATACGAATGCTGTATGGTTTGGGTACGGCCCCCACTCAGTAATAGTGGAATAATACTCATAATAAAGTTATAGTAAGACCTTAATAGTAGCCCGATTATAGACTCTTACTGTATGGGGGCCGTACCTAATGTATAGTGTAGTGTTCGGGGTTTTGGGTTCATGGCCTGGGCTTGGGGAACCCTGAAAACCCCAAATTACCCTACACCCCTGGGGTCGTTTGGGGCCTCTGACAGTGGGGCTGAGTGTTCCTTGGCTTCTTGCAAGCAGCTGTGCGCGAGGCTTTTGGGAGATAGGCACAGATAAGGGTTCATCCAAGGGACCTACAGTAGAAGCCAGAAAGTTGGAATATCATTATCGTAACCCCTTTATGGTAAATTATAGGGGATCCTACCATTAATCCATATTCCAACTTTCTGGAGTTCCCTTTATAAGGCTACTATAAGGGTTCCTTCAAGGGTTTCCTAGGTCGGCCTTTGGGACCTTGCTTGGGCTTCAGAGGATTAGGATATGTAGCAATGAGGTGCAGCTTTGGGGCTTTGAAGAAGTCCTCTACTCGGGGGTTGAGATTAGGGGTACCTTATTTGGGGGTCCTTATAGTAGGGATCCTATATACTTTTTAGGGTACTTTATTGGGCTCCTCTAGAGGATTGAGATGAGGTGGCGAAGTCTGGCATCACTACTTAGTCAGGTTTTCGAGGTTGTCTCTCATTGGCCAGAATGAATCCCGAAACCTTGTGCTAGTTGACTTTACCCCGTGCTTTGCTTGGCGCGGCTTGGCTGAAGGATGTCACTTCTCGTAAGCTCGGGTGGTTTCGCGTCCGGGTAGGAAGTATCCTGGCTGAGAAGCTTTCTAAGGGGAATGCCTTCAAGACACTGTTCAACTGTCATAGCGTTGTGGTCGGAGGCTTGTGAACCTACGTGAATCCACCGTAGACCATGCTTTCCGACAGTTGTGTATTTCTTTGTCCTATTTCCGTAGTTACCGTAGTTTGCGCAAGTGCCTTCTCTTGTTGATAGTAGGAGACCCGCGGCCCAAGATTCGCTGGAGGCTTTCGACGATGCTGCGGATCTGAACGCCTCAGTCGGCGAGAACATCACGAGGCCAAACCCCGAAATGTGTTAGAAAGCCGTAAACCCGAACCCCAAGCCTGAAGCCATAAGTTCTAAATCCTACACCCTGTCAACCCTTAAAGGGACCTATGCCCTGACCCTAAGCAGCTCAAGCACCCCGTCAGGTTGAAGACGCTCGTGAGTTCCACCCTCGGGAAGCTGGGCCCTCTCTACGACAGCACCTCCAAGCAGGTCGGTTTTGGGGGTATGTATATATATATATATATATTATATATATAGAGAGAGAGAGAGAGAGAGAGAGAGAGAGAGAGTTAGAGAGTTAGAGAGTTAGAGTTTGGGGCTTGAGGTTTTGGGGTTCACAGTTTGGGATTTGGGGGTTTTAGAGGACTTCGGGGTGCATTCCTGCAAGCTCCATCTAGGGTTCGGGCTCCAGGTCTGGGATGAACTAAACCAGAACTAACAGACTCTCTGACCATAACATGGCACTATGTACTACAACACATCACAATCTACTGATGATCTACTGCGCTACATACGACCGCGGCAGCCGAATTCACGGAACTAAACACAGCTCCCAGCATAAGCTGACCTGTGAGACCTTCTATAGTACTTACTGTAATATCGGGGCCTAAACTTTTAAATAAGTACCGGTACTATTTTGGGGTTCCTTAATATAGTTATAGTATAAAGGGCCCCAAAACCCTATTCTGCTGAATGAAGCAACTTTCGGTAAGGGCTCGAATACAAGGATCCTCATTACACTACTGATGAGCACAGGTCGGTTGAAGAATCAGGGGTAGACTTTAAATCTCGAATGCTAAACCCATTTAAGGCGTGTCAGAACACTTATTACAGTTACCAAAGTCATTTCCCCAGAGTCTCTGTGTCATTATACTTATTGAACCCGTGGACTTTCATCCGTGATCTCTGAAGGTGTCCAGCGGTTTCGACACGGCGAAGCACCCTGGCCCGTGGATACGTTTAGGGCATACGGGGTGGCATAAACCTGTGCGAATACAAGTTCAGGAATTGCTAGGTTAGGTGTTTAGTGTAGAGCTTTGCATATGTAGCAATATCTTCTTACTGTAGTCTCTGTATACCTATACTGTAAGATACCCCACCACCCTGACAGGCTTATAAGACCCCTGCCTTGAAACATGTGTTTAGAATCTGCTGTAGTGTGACAGGGCCTGAGGCAGCCTAATACAGGGGGCTGAATAAGTACCAATACTAGTGTGGGGGTTCCTTATTATAATTATGGCAGAATGGGCCCCAAAAGCCTGTTGAAATTATAGAGGACCCTATAATATATGCCCCTGTTATAGATCCCTTATAGAACCCTTTTATAAGGACCCCTTGAAAAAGGAACCCTATTCTAATTATGAAGGCCCCTATATTAATAGGTGCAAACGGTGGCTGCGCTGCACAGTCTTTAGAGTTTACTCCGGGCCTAGGCACAAGTCTTCACTGTTAGGGTTTTTAGGTGTAGGGATTTAGGGTTTAAGGTCTTTAGGTGTTTACGGTTTAGGGTTTAGGATTTAGGGTTTGGGGAGCTCTTTGCTGTAACCGGGCTGCTGGACAACGAGGCCTGCTGCAAAAGGATTTAGGGTTTAGGGTTCTGGTCAAGGGTTTAGGTTTCTGGATCTTAAGCCCCAAGCCCCTAAACTCTAAACCCTAAACCCAAAATAAGTGTGCAGCCTTGCCTGCCTTGTGCGAGTGTGAGCGTCGAAACCCATAAGCCCTGAGCCCTTAAAGTTTGGTTTCGGGTTTCGAGGGCCTTAGACCTTTCACTGCTCAAGGTCCTCGGCACAGCGAGGCACAATGCTCACTTTTTACTGAGCCCTAAATTGGCCCTACTTGGAGGGTATAGACTTATAAGTATCATAACCCCAAGCAGGGTCCCTTTTAGGTTACCATGCTACCTATAACTTCCCCGACCCTCCAATTATGCTCCACCCCATCTGCCCTAGATACATTAGGCTCTACAAATTTTCGGGTCCGGCGTTCACCACGACACAAAACCCCACTGGAGAGGCTCCCATAGTTAAGCAGAAAACCGAAAGCTTTCGGCTTCAGACCTGAATCCTAAAAAGTAAACCCCCAACCCACTTGGAGGCCCAGGGGACTTAGTAAGTCGGTTATCAGTAGGGTCGTAATTGGTGTAACTCCACTTAGGGTACTTATAGCCCTACTTATAACCTACTTACCGGGGGCCTCCAAGCAGACCCTAAACCCTAAACCCTAAACCTTATGATCGGCTGAAGAGGTAGTGTTTTGGTGTCGAAGGTACATTGCCTTTGGCATGTTCAGCTCGCCTAAACAGGCTTTTGGTACACTTCGTGCGGACCCAAAAAGGAGCCCTTAAAAAAAAAAAAACCTAAACCTTAAACCCTAAACCCTAAACCTAAACCCTCCAGGACTCTTCTGAAGCCCATCGGCTTGGATGATGAAGCCGAGAAGCTCGGCAAGTGCGCCAGTGCCTCAGAGCGGAGTGGGGGACCCTGGATCAAACCCTACCTTAAACCCCCCCCCCAAACCCTACTTTTTTGTAGGTTCTTATGATAAACTCTACTATGGAATGTCTAGGGATCCTACAAAAAAGTAAGTTTTGGTAGGTTAAGATAATCCCTAAACCTAAACCCTCAACTTTACACCATAAAAAATGACATCCAACCTCCGACATGCTTAAAGTCTAACCCTGAGAAGCCCCGCCTGGCCTCGTCGAGCGCGAGTCCTAAACAAGTTTCCGGGGTTGTGTAGCGTCTTCAGGGACTGTAGAGCAGCGGCGGATCTTGCTATCCACGATGAGACAAGCTCAAAGGGTTCCAGATGAATGCTCTGAATGCAGAAACCTACAACGCAGGACCTGATGGTTTAGGGGTCGAGAGTTGAAAGTTCAGGGTTGAGGACCGGCCTCAGCCAAACAGTATGCAATCGGAAGAGCTGAACTCAACGTGCTTGTAGTCGCGCTGCTGCACGCTCAGCCGCTTCAAAAGATGTGACAGCCAAACTTTCTTGGTGACGAAACAGGGTGGTAGGAGCGGCGCGTGCTCGCCGAGCATGAATGTCTGCAAGCACCAGCTGGGTGGACACTTTGCCTAACTTGCTTGCCTTGCTTCCTGGAAAGTCGGCCTCGCATTTGTGGAGCTGTGTTGACAGCGTATTCCGCAGAAGTCTTGCTAATTTGATATGGAAGCTTCGTGACCGCAGGCTTGCCTGAGAAATGTGAGAGCTGCAGTGGGCATGGAAGCCATTGAGCTTATTTCGATTTTTCGCCAGCAGAAGCAGCTTGCACTGTTCGTCGCCTTTTGCTACCTCGCAGTGGTATTCTAAAACCTAAACACAAACCGTAAACGCTGAAACCCCTGAACCCTGGGCCCTGAACCCTGAAAACCCAAACGGCCAAAGCCCCCAAACCAATGTCGTTTGTGTTTGATGTAGCTAGCTCTTGCCTCGACAGGCTAAAAAGCCCTAAACTTTAAACCTTAAACCCAAAGCCCCAATTCTTAAACACGGCTCTAAAGTTCCAACGCCCTAAACCATAAACTCGCAAACCTCAAGCCCGAAACTTAACCCCTAAACCGAGACCCTAAATGAAGGCCGAATCAGCAGCCGACCACTTGTCGACTCTGAAGGATGGAGGGCACTTCGGGTGGTTTCAGGGGGTGGTTCGCTTTGAGGGTTCTTGCAGGGGTTCTTTCTTTGTCATAGTTGGGTAACATTTTACATGTTCATGGGTACTTAAACCCAATAAGGAATAAAAATGTACATTTCAATCCTATCCCAACAATGAACTAGTTATGAGGGTCTCAAGATCAAGGCTTCAAGGCCCTCATCGTCAGAGACCTATGTGCCAAGAAACAGTTCAGGGATCTCCAACTATTCGATAGCAAGGTGTGTCATGCGTTTCAAGTTCTGACTGACTCCCTATATGCCAGATTTTTTGTTACCCCTAAACCCTAAACCCTGACTAGGGGTTTCCATAGATCGCTTTTTGGGAGTTGGCTTCGATCATTGATATGTCCTGTTCGATGTCCAGGACCCCAAACCTCAAATCATAAGCTCTCAACTTCTCTAAGCTCTACAGTCTATGCTTTCGGAGAATTGCGGTTCAGGTGTGCGTTTCGAAGTCGTGGTTGTGAGCTCGCTGCAGTATGCTCACTCCTGCTGGTGAGGTAGACAAGGTCCTAAACCTTAAACCCTATAGAAGCCTGAGGAAGCACACATATTCCTCAGGGTTCGAGAAGACTATAGAATAACACTCCCGAAACGTTGTTCTAGTTATGAGGGTCCGGATGCTAAGCCTTGGAGTCCCTAAACCCTAGAGTCCCTAAGCCCTACACCCTAAACCCTAGAGTCTCTAAACCCTAAACCCTAAACCCTAGAGTCTCTAAACCCTAAACCCTGGGGCCTAGGGTGTTTTGGGTCGAGGATTGAGCGTGTTGGGGCTTCGGCGGGGATCTTCTATTAAGGCTTCTTGTTGCGAATGTGTGCACAGCCCCCTCATCAATGTAGAAAACCAAGCCAGGCCTCCGAAGCCTCAGCCGATAAAATTTCAAACGCTTAGACCAACAGTCTCTTTGTGACGGTTGATCTCTTTCTACCGCCTTTCGCATCTTTCGCATAGCGACTACGGTTTAGGTTTTAGGGTTCAGTTTTATTCAATCGCCAGCAACTTCCGCTTCTCTCGGAAAAGAAGGTCGCCGCGCAGCCGGAAATAACTCAGAAACCTTGCAAGTTCGATTTGTGTGCCCTATCAGAGAAGCTCGAAGAGCCCGTTGTCTTTCCGTTCCTGCGGGGTTTTGATTTCGGTGGCTGTAGGACTGTAGGGTGTGGGTTTGGGGCTCGGGGGTTCAGCCTCTTATTGGAGCTTCGAACCTTAAAATGGTAAACCCTAAACCTCTAAACCCTGAGCCCCAAAAAACCCTAACCCCCTAAACCCTAGCCCCTAAACCCTAATCCCCAAACTCCTAACCCCTAAACCCCTAAACCCCCAAAAACGCTAAACCCTAAAGCCCTGAACAGAAAGATACCCGAAGTTGACCAGGAGAAGGCAGCAGCTGCACTAGGAGAGCTCCAGGAGGCCTGGGGTTGGACGAAAGGGTCACCCAGAGCCTCCAAAACCCCTTAATTAAGGAATATACTTTAAAGCATATTAGGGCTCCTATTATAATTTAAGGTATATTCCTTAATTAAGGGGTTTTGGAGTCTCTTAGTAGATCCTAGTAGTAGAGTAGGTAACCTTCAACCTTTTGTTGGGGTAGGTAGAGTTTGGGGTTTAGGGCTTAGGGTTTAGGGTTTAGGGTAGAGTAGGTAACCTTTTTATCCTTTTGTGGGTAGCACAGTCCCTATATAATCCCTATATAGCCAAAAAGGTTAACCTTGAGTTCCCCATGATACCGGACAAGTAGGTATATGTGGGGCTATAAGCAGGGTAATGAAACTAATCAAATTTATAGTTAACCCCTCTCAGGGGACTTCTGACTCAATTTATAGCTACGCTAAACCGTAAACCCTAAACTCTAAACCAAACCTTTCACTTGCACTGCAAGGTCACAGAGGATACCTTGGATCCCGCACTGGCCTCTTGGCTGCCTTCCGGCTGGGGTGTTTGCTTTAGAAGTAGGACCTAAGTAGGATGTGCATGTAGGCATGCACAAGGTATCTGTATGTGACGAGAAACTTTTATGTAATTCAAAGCCTGGGCGAATCTATGTGAAACGGCAAAAGCTTCGGCTGGGAAGCAGCGCTCCAAGCTAGCCTCTCAGCCAAAATCCCAATCGGCGACGGCTCCAGTCAGATTTTCCTCTCCGCGCACGAATCAACGGGCCTAAAGCAGGCAACAGACCTGGAGCCCGTAGAGTGGTGACGTCAAAGCCATGATGGCATCGTGGCTTTTCCTTGGGCTCGCCTTGCCAGCAGCAGCGCAGGTGAATCGATCTTCTCATTTTCTGAGCAGGCAGAGTGTGGATGTGAGCTCCAATGGCGTACGCTGTGGCGGACTCGATTTGCCGGAGAATGCAGGCTGCAAGCAAGTGGTGGAGTGGGCTGCCGGTGGGGGCAAGTGGGACAGCTCAGCAGGGGGCTGGTACCGCAGCATGCCGACGATCACCGGCGTGAGCCACGAGCAGGGCAACTTGCAGGATTTCCAGCGGCTCTACTACTGCTCACCGCCCGGGGACTCCTTCTGTGGCCTGCCGCCGTGCACGGGTTGCAGCAATCCGCCTTGCAGCGACTGCTTCGCAGGCAACCAGCTCTATGCCAGCCATCGCCCTGGTTGCGATGGGAATGACAAGGGTGTTGGATGCGTTCCCCCGAAGAGCGCCTTGGGCTACAAGGGCCAGCACTGGCCCACGACGGTTATCCATGGCACTCAAGAGATGCACATCTTTGCCATCGGTGATTGGGGAGGTATGGACGGCTCGCTGGACCCACCAGAGGGCCGCAAGACCATCGTCGCTTACGATTGGGGACGCCGCCCTGGGCCCAGCGTCTTTCCCAGAAGCCGATGGAACAAGATGCACACTGTGCAGTTCTGTGACCACAAGCAGCTTGTGGAATGCTTTAATACCCGGGGTCAGGCCCCATGTGCGCCAGAGTGTGGCTATGTGGCAGGTGTCGATGACCAGCCGCAGCTTCTAGTGGCCGATGCCTTCAAAGCCCGCGCAGCTCTCGTCGATCCGCAGTACATCCTCAACGTTGCTGGGTTCTTGTTAAGCAGTTTAATTTAAGTTACCATAGAAAGGAAACCATAGCAATTACTATAGATCCCTATTACGATAACTCGAATTTAGTTCTTTAACCCTTAAACCCTTATAGAACCCTTCATGGAATCCTAAGTTATGGTGACTTAAATGAAGTTCCTTAACTAGAGCACAGGTTGGGGATAACTTCTACTGGGGCGGCATCGAGAAGACATGTGGGAGTCCGATGGATCAGATCTCGTACCCGACGAAGCACCAGTTCGATCAGATCTTCGAAGGTGTGTATCAAGGGGCGGGCCTCACCAACAAGCCTTGGTTTAGTGTTTTGGGCAACCATGACTGGGGAGGCTTCAAGTTCGACAACGGCTGGGATCAGCAGATTTCTTACACCTGGGCCAGCAACCGATGGGTCATGCCCGCCCCTTACTACAAGACCTCCGTTGTCTACGCAGACCTCGGCTTCGACGTGGACTACTTTTTCCTGGACTCCAACTTCATCGACGCCATGCCGCCCGAGGAGGATCCCAATCACAACATGTGCAGTCGAAAGAACAACAAGCCCTCCGCCAGCTGTGCTGCGGCGGACGGCCCCGAGTCCGTGGACGCCTGCCCCGGCTGGTTCGCTTCGCTTTGGGCGGAGCAGAAGCCATGGGTCACGCAGCTCATGGGAAAGAGTGAGGCCGACTGGCAGATTGTTGTCACCCACTTCCCCTGCGGACATGAACAGGACTTCTACAAGTCCTTGCGCGATTTGGGGATGGATCTGCTTGTCACGGGACACCGGCATGATCAGGAGCTGTGGCTTCCGGACGATTATGCCAAGAACCACATGGGCGTAACGTGTATCGTGACCGGCGGCGGTGGTGGCATCACGTCCGAGGCCACACCAAATCCGGAAGAGACGGAGGATTGGTACGGCGAGGGACAGTATGGCTTCTATGACCTCACCATCAGCAAGTCGGAGATTTTGATCGAATCCATTAATTATGACGGCGATGTGCTGTTGACGCACACCGTGCACCCATCGCGCTGATGTACAGCTTTCTGCAAGTTTTGCTCCAACGGGAGCGGGGATCCGCCGTGGACGCAGAAGCCTTCACTTGGCGAGCTCCCTTCCTCTTTTGGTCCGCGCAAGGCGGACGTTCATTCTGTGTTTAGCCAGGTAAGGAGGACAGGCGTGCTGTGGGTTTCTTCCTACCTGTAGGGCCTCGATTTGCGACATCCTGTCCGCCGGCCGTACTGTTTTGAGCAAATGATGAGTGCGATCTCCTCCAGTGTGTCGGTGTTTGAGCTTTTGTTGGGTTGCGTGAGGGCCCTAAACCCTAAACCCTAGATCGTGAGGTAGATGGTCGTGTCTCAGGTGAGATTGCTAAGGCTCCTGAACTGGATGAAGAGGACGGTGATGTTGCAGATGATGACGGTATGGAGAGGAGCTCTCAGGCCCAAAATGAAAGTGCTGAGGATGAGACTGGAAGTGCTGACACTTCAGGGAAACAATCTCAAGATGATGGGACTAATGAACAAAGAAGAAAGCAAGTTCTGAGTGCAGGCCCTTTTGACAGAAGCTGAAGAGCAGTGGATGTCTTTTGTGTGTAAGCCGACTTCGGTCAGACTGAAAAGTCACTACACATTAAAAAGCCCCAGCTCCCAGGACAAGATGACGACCCAGCTCGAGGATGCCAAAACCACGGCAGCTGACTTCGCAGGGAAGTTTGACGAAACCTTCAGCGACTTCGTGTCTTCCTTCACGAAGGCCCAGAGCCCAGATGGTACAAGTACTAGGTTTAGGGTTTAGGGTAGTACTGTTACTAATCACTGCTAGTCTTAGGTCTTTTCTGTCATTACGATAAGTATTCTCAGTCCCGCTGCTACGAGTTCTGGTGAGGTTTATATAGTCACAGGGGGTGCTAGAAGGGAGGGTCGCTCGCGGCGTGGGGTTTCTGGGATTGAGGTCAGACTTGGAGGGTTTTATGAGGATTCCACTACGGGGCTTCTATGGTTCTTTAGGGTTTAGGATTTTCGGTTTCGAGTTTAGGGTTTCGTGGTTCTTTAGAGGCTCTATTGAGAAGGAGTGATTTGCTTAGAGTTCGGGGTTCTGGGGTTTGGGATGTAGGGCTTCTGCACTCATAGAACTCTTGGCGAACCGTTTGCCTTCTTGGCGGCACGCTGCAAACCGTATATCTGAAACCCTAGACCTAAAACTTAAACCCCGTACCCGAGTCGCCGCAGCTATGTGTTGTTTGTTGGAAGATTTGGGGAGGGATCAACGTGACATCATGCAGCAGTTTGTCTCAACCCTAGGCCAACAACTCTAACCTCTGAGCCGTAACCCAAAAGCCCATGAACCCTAAACATCCATGATACCCTAAACCCTAAACCCTGGACTAAACCCTAAACCCGAAATCCACAAAAAAAACCCTAAACCCTTACATTCAACCCTGAGCCCAAGTGTTGAACCTGAAATCCTAATCCATTTTACACTCAACTCAAGCCTAACACCCGGTCCTCGTCAAGGCCTGCCTTGCCCGAACGTCAGATTCGAAACCCCGGGCCTAAAAGTATCCTAGGTCATCATAGGTCCAAGACAGTCCTGAATCCTGCATCCGGGGCCCAGGCATCCTAGAGTACCCTCCTCAAGCCTTACATAACAGTAACTTCAGAGTATACTCGTAAAGTGTCCCTCATAGGCATAGGAACCTAAATAGACTAGAAATCCTGACAGGAGCCCTATGAACCCTGGGCCTGTCTTGAAGCACACTTAAACAACCGTTAAAGGAACCCTTGTGTAGCCTTTTTCTCGCAACCCCACGGGAGCCTTACAAAAATCAGAGAGAGAGAGAGAGAGAGAGAGAGAGAGAGAGAGATAGAGAGAGAGAGAGAGAGAAAAAAAAAGAAAGAGTTAATAAACTAAGCCCGAAACCCTTAAGCCTCAAACCCCTAAACTCTAAACCCTACAGCACCAGAGCCACAGGCAGTGACAGGCAAGCTCCCTGCCGGCCAACAGGCCATGATGTTTGGCGACAGTCGGTTTAGGGTTCCTTTGCGGATTGCCCTTGGGGTGCAGGGTTTAGATGTTAGGGCTCCCTTTAAGGGGAGAAAAGATTTTCAGCATGCGATTCTCGACAGCAAACGCTGCCTCACTAGATCTTTTAGCAGATTGCGCACCAGAAGGTCTTTCCCCCTAATTATAAGGGTTGGTTTAGGGGTTCCGCTAATTAAGGGTTCTACTTGGAGTTAGGGTTTAGAGTGTTGGGTTTCAGAGATTCAGGGCTTCCGGGCGTTGGAGGGTTTAGGGGGTTGGTCTGGCTTGACTCGAGTCCAGTAGCAAGACAGGGCGTGGGTCTTAATTTGGAAGGTTTTTCCATAAACGCGCGCGATTCTGCAATTCTGGATGGAAACTTCTTCAATGTTGCCTTGAACCTCGTACTGTCTTCAAAGTTGTGTGTGAGTAAACGCAACTCCAGACCTCCAAGTCCCAAACTCAGCCGGTGGGGTTTGGGCCTGTCGTCCTTCGAAAGGAAACTCTGGGTGCCAAAATCGAGAGTGCGGCCAAGTCCATGACAGACAAGGCGAGGTGGTTGCCTTACATGACACTCACCATGCCCTTTCAACTCGGTCGTAGCGCATGGTCTGTGATCGGGGGGAGGGGGCACTCAGCTTTCAAAAACTCAATTCCAAAATTTCCAAAATTATCTCCCCTAACTTTCAGGATTTCCAAAATTTCCAAAATCTCCAAAATTTCCAAAAAGTCAGCCCTTATGTTTTGGAAAAATTCTGTCGACTAGGTCGGGCCGTTTTGGAAATTTTGGAAATTTCGGAAATTTCGGAAATTTTGGAAATTTTGGAAATTTAGGAAATTTCGGAAATGTCGGAAATTTCGGAAATTTTGGAACTTTTGGAATTGATTTTCAACGGGCTGATTGTGACCCATCGGATGACAGACCATGCACTACGACTCACTTGCAAAGGCAAGGTCTGTTTAGACGATTGTCAGTGTTTACATATATATATATATATATATATATATATTGTTTTTTTACATTGGTACTCCTACGAATACTATTACCAATACTAATACTGACATTGATCATTTGCTGACTGCCCAAGCTAATACCAGCATTAACACTAATATTTACACTTTTTTAAGCCAATACGAATAGGCACCATAAAAATACTAATAATGATTAATACTGACGTTCATACTCCTACGCATATCAATAATTATGCCCATATTGGTAGTAGTGTATTTTAATGCCAATACTAATACACACCTGCATATACCAATGTACATAAATATACATACCACTATATTAAAGTACAAATACATTAGCTCATGCATGTATTTATCTGTTAGTATTTTCATGTAATCAGGAGTAATACTAATATAAGACAAACGTTCATGCGAATACATAACCTCATTTTAATATTAGCACTAGCACTAGCACTATTACTAATACCAATCACACTGTTTATACCAACACCAAGATTTATATAAGTATTGATACTCCTACGGATACTACTGCGTATACTCTTATGCTGTTAACAGTAATGCTGTCACCAATACGAATACTGACATTGATAACTTGTTGAATAGTCAAGATAATGCCAGTATTAATACCATTATTAACACTTATACTAAGGCTTATGCGACTATGGATAATCCTAATACGAATATTAACATTAATACTCCTACGAATACCAATAGTCATATTCACATTGATGTGAAGACTAATACCATTACAAAAGACACGTGCACATGCTAATGCACACCAGAACACATACCATTATCTTAAGATGCCGATATGTATCAATGCATTCATGTACTGATGTACTAACATGACAACATACTGATACACTTAAAAATCTTTAGACAATACACGTATATTGCATATACTAGTATACTAATACACTAATGTACGAATATACTGGTATGTTAATATACTAATATATTAATACAGCAATATACTAGTTTACTCATGCATCAGTTGTACTAAAGTATTAAATCTACGAATATGCAAGTATACAAATAAGTTGCCTCTCGAACACATCAATACATTGATATACTAACCTGCTGATATACGAAACTATCAGAATAGTAACAGATCGAAACTAACTCTAATTCTGATACCAATACTAGCACCTCTGCCAGTATTAACTGATAGTAAACCCAGCATGAAGACTGATACTAATACTAGCAGTGGTACTATTACTGGCACTAACACTAAGACCAAAACGAAGATGAGCACTAACATTAATGTATACTTACTACTGTCGATATATACAAACACATATATACTTACAGTAAGCACTAATACTATTGCTGATACTAATACTAATACCAATATTAATACTCATACTCATCCTATATCAATGCTACCACAAAACTCATAACTCACGTGTCGCGCGTCTGGTCCATGCGTCCTCAGTACATGGCATGTTAAAAGTATACTTGGTATATGAACTGTAAAGGATTTGCTTTACAGATTGTCGTCATGTGTGGTGTGTGTGTGTGTGTGTGGTGTGTTTAGATACAATATCTCAGCCTAGTCACCGAACGAGAGTACACTATCACAAGGGCATGGTCTGTCAACGGGGGGGGTGAGCATATATATATATATATATGTTGCATATTGAAGCTGTGTGTTGATAGAGAGGATAGTGTTAGTTGGAAAGCTGAAATGCACTGTACGAAACCAGGCTGTAAAACGCCAGGCATGTTGTTATTAGTTCACCGTTGCTTCGTAACCCTTCTTATCAGGGGTTGCTCTAGGAGTTTTCCCTTTTTTAGAGCGTTGTCTGCCTTGTTCTGGTTAACTCATGCTTTCGAACTCCTGCGAAGCACGGGCAATCGATCCGGTCGGGAAAGGCCTTACACGATGGAAGGAGCTCACAGTCCTTTGCCGGGCGAAGGGGCCCAAGAGGCCTGTAATACCCTTAGCCCCGTGTAAACGTGCAGGTTCGGATGTGCTTTGTTGTACTTTGTCATGCAGACTTTAGTGTTGCTGTCGTCGACTTCGCCCTCACCCTCATGGTGGTTGTTGTCGTGGTCGTGGTTGGCTGTTGCTATAAAATGTCTTGTCTGCCTCGGCTTCTGAAACCCTCAACCCTAAACCCTAAAGCCCTAAACCCTCCTTTCAAAACCCTAAACCTTCTGTGCTCTCGCACTCAAGCTCGTCGGTCCCTCAGCCATTGGAGCTCGACTGAACCCACTCCGTTCCTGGCATTTCCCGGCTTTCGCCTCGTCCCTGCTGCGATGTCGATCTTGCAACTTGGCTATGGCCCAGACCATACTTGGAGGTTCATGGGTCTTTATACAGCCCTTATAGTATCCCTTACTTGCAGGATCGGAGGTAAGTAAACTTATAAGTACCCTAAAAGGGACCCTAATTGGGGTTATGCTACTTATAAGTCCTTCAAATAGCCAGTTACTAAGTCCCCCGACCCTTGAAGCATACCATACTTGGAGGTTCCTGGGTCCTTATACAGCCCTTATAGTTTCCCTTATAGTAACCCTGACATAGAGCCTTATAGTATCCCTTAAGGTAACCCTGACATAGAGCCCTTTAAACACCCAGGAAGCTGCTTCCCTTGGCATTGATTGTGGCGGCCGGCGCGGACACTTCCGCGTGCCAGGCAGATGACGTGGCGCTCCTGCAGGACCTTTGGCTTTTGGTAGAAAAAAAGGGTTTAGGGTTTAGGGTTTGGTCTGGTTTTCGGAGAAAAAGGGGTTTAGGGTTTAGGGTGTTTTTGGTCTGGTTTTTGGGTTTAGGCTATTTAGGGTGTGGGGTTTAGTTTTTGGGTTTAGGCTATTTAGGGGTTGGGGTCTAGGGTTTAGGGCAGGCGGCGCTGCCCGGACTTAGTTTGGCAGTGCTGCTTCCCAGCTGATCAGCAGAGTCTGGGTTCAGAAAGGGTATAGGGTTTAGGGTAGAGAGGGTTTAGGGTATAGGATTTGGGGTTTAGGGTTTAGGGAGGAGGGGCGAATATCTTTTGAAAAGGTTTGAGAAGGTTTCTTGGCTCTAAGCTCAAGGAGTTCGCGAGGGCTTTTGTGATGTAGATGTCCGTATAAAATTGGACGAGTACCCGCTTGTCGTTCTTACATATAAGCATGCCAGAATTCAATATTACCGAAAGCCCTATTCTGATCATTAAGGGCCATCAAGGCCTTATAGAATTGGAGTTTGGGCCCTAGGATCAGGTGTCGGGAGCGTGCATGAACAGTCACATTGGGCTTGTGGCGGTGCGTGACGGGTAGCCAAAACATTGCTGATGCTGCATGACGAGTAATCGTATGCTTTCTATCCTAAACTCTTTATGCCTTCGAAACCCTAAACCCTAAACCCAAACCCTACCCCTCAAACCTGAAGCCCTTGGCCCTTCCTGTCTTAAAGGAAACCCCAGCTCAAGCAAGGGAGTTTAGAGTTTACGGGCCTTCCGAAAACACGCCCAACTCCTGCCTTAAGGCTCCAAGCCCCGTGGCATCGTGAGGCCCTATATAAACGTTCAGTTCTTGGTTTGTTTTGAACCTGTGGCCAACTCTAAACCCTGAACTCTAAATCCTAAACCCTATAAAGTCCCCCAAAGCCACGAAAGCCCCAGAAATAGAAGCACCAGGAGAAGCTGAAGACACAGGACGTCAAGGGACAGGATGCCAAGGGGCAGCTTGTTCTTGGTAGGGTTTTGGGTTTAGGGCTTAGGGATTAGGCTAGGGTTTTGGGCGTTTTTGGGCCTTCGGGATGAAAAGGTTTGGGAGGTTCGAGGTCTTCGAGTCGGCCTCAGTACGGGTTCAAAAAAGGTCTCCGAGTAGTACCCTTCTGCCCCTTTTTCTTTTTGGGTTCCTTTATTAGTGGCCAGAAGGGTACACTTATCATTAACGCAGTCAGGGGCTACTGTGAAACCTAGGCTACCTTGGATTTTCAGACGTTAGGGTCAAGGTGTTTAGGGTTGGGCGTCTTAGGATATAAAGTTTCTGGCATTTCGGTGTGTTGATTGGTTGGATTTAAGGATAAGTGTTTGAGGCTTACGAAACTCAGTGTCTCTGGGTTTGCCATTTCGGAGTTGTTTCGTTTGTAGCCTCGAGTATCAAGTGTGTTTCTGAAGGTCGTTTTGGGGCTGAGCTCACGAAGGCCGTAGCCAGCAGCCCCCTCGAATCCCTCGCGTCTTGTGCGTTTCGCGGTTAGCCAAGCCCAGCCGAAGTCTCCGACTTCCGTAGCCTCAGACTGCGTAGTTGCATGTCCCAGATTGCCCAGGTATCTGCATTGCCCACCCCTGCAGCTCTAGCATCACTGTTTTGGCGCCAGTAGAGCTGTCGAAGTCATCCCTGCGAGCATAAAAGCTCCCAAACCCTAACCCCGAGCCTTAAACCTGCCCGTACCACCCCTGAGTCGAACCTCTGAAATTCCGGTCTGGTTCGCCTTGGACTCCCCCGGAACCCACTCCGGAGCCCAACCCAGCAACGCCCTGAAGGCAGCCTGAAGATGCTGCAACCGAAATCTTGAAACCTACTGTAAAGGCTTAAATAACTACCCAGACTGTTTGGGGGTTCCTTGTCATAGTTCTATTTTAATATAATATACCACAAAACCCTATTCTGTCTAAGTATTGAGGCCTTTTCTTACCCCACCGAAATCAAATTCTGAATCAGTGTTGTCCAGACTTGTCGAGAAGCTTTTCCTGCCTGGTGCAAGTGCGAGAGTCGAAAACGGCATCCTACACCTTACAATTATCTTCCCCTACATTGACATGTGTAGGAAATAAACAATATTCGTGGGGTCGGAAGTCTTTTGGACTGTAGCCATCAGTTTTGTACAATATACCCACAACCAGATTCCAATTCTTAAGGCCCCCTGTAGCGAGCCCTTGCTATGGAACCCTTACAGACGCTCTTTTAAAGAGCACATTTAAGCAGAACCCTGGTGCAATTATGAGCCCTGAAATTATCACCCGCCAACCCTAAACCCTAAACTGCCTTGTGCGAGTGTGTGAGTCGAAACCCTAAGCCTGAGCGATACAGAGAAGTTTAACGTGGCCCCAGCGAAGGGATGACACGCACAAATCGCGACGTGTGCCGAAACTCTAATTAGACCCAAACCGATCTTGCAGACGGAGAAGGGACGTTAAACCCGAAACTTTAAACCCTGAACCCAAAGCCCTCTGTCCTAAACCCTACACCGAAAGCCTGAACCCTCAACCCTGAACCTTAACCCCCAAAACAAAACAAAGCCTAACCCGAGGCAGGGCAACCTCGACTTCCCGGACCTGGGCGCACTGAAGGAGCTCGGGTTTCCGACTTTTTGCAGCCTTGACCCCTTTGGTTGTTTTTGGAGTGTTTGGGAGTTTTGGGGTGTTAGTGGCATTGTCGGTGCTTCAGCGGCATGCGGGGCCTCTATGCGAAGGGTCATCACTTCATTCTACCCCCCCCCAATAAGTCAGAATAGAACCTACCTAACCCGAAACCCTAAACTGTGTCCCGGTGAGCAAACATCCCTGCGCGCTTAGAAAGAAAGAGCAACTAAATCCCGTGATCTTCCAAGTCGGGGTTTAGGGCTCAGGGTCTGACGGGCATTGGACGGCGTTGAGGGTTTAGAATTCAAGGTGTAAGGTTTAGAGAAGGTTCCAAAGTACTCGTATGGTCGAAAGTAGGGCTTCTTTATAAGTAGTTGCTTATTGCTATGCTGGTCTGGTTCAGTAGCACGTATCACTTAGAAGCTGCCCCCACCCTGTAATAGTGACTATAAGGATTATATTAGGGCCGTATTATATTCCCATTATACCATTATTACAGGGTGGGGGCCCCTTCTAACCCATCTCCAAGACGGAGTCTCAGCCGCCCCAGAATGACTTTAAAACGATCCGAAGCACCAGGAATAGATCCTAAACATCACGTAAGATTCCTCGAAAGACCTCTTAAATCTCAAGTGATATTGTACTGTATAGCCCCTAAACCGTCAGAATTTTTGGAAAATTCCAAAAATACTAGCCTAATACGGACGCTGACAGGAAAGGCTATGCGAAAGACTCCTACAGACTACAATAGCAGTGACCCAATATGTGCCCTACAAAGCAAGACTGTTCGAACAACTCCTAAATTATGAGAAAAACGCCCGATTTTGACACACCCCTCCCGCCCCTCCGGCCGCACGTGTCTTCAGCCGTTGGGAGACCTTCTTAGGATGCTTTGGGCAACATCGCCGACCAGGCACTCGTCTTCCGGCGGTTCTTGCACCGATGTTTCTATGTATTGGGAAGAAGATGGTGGAACGGTGCGGGTACTGGTGCCGGTGTTGGTTCTAGTGCTGGTGGTGGTGGTGGTGGTAGTAGTACTCGTCTTCGTCGTCGGCGTTATGGCAGTTGCAGTCCCAGTCGCAGTGGCAGTGGCAGTAGCAGTGGCAGCAGCAGAAACAGTAGTAGCACCACTGCTGCTACCTTTTTCTGCTCCTACTGCTGCCCCTGCTGCTACTGCGACTGCTACTGCTACTGCTACTCCTACTCCTCCCACTCCGACCCCTACCCCAACTCCTACTACTACTACTACTACTACTACTCCTCCTCCTCCTGCTGCTGCTGCTGCTGCTACTGCTACTGCTGCTACTACTACCACCACTACTACTGCTACTACTGCTGCTACTGCTACTGCTACCGCTACTGCTACTGCTACTGCTACTGCTACTACTACTACTACTACTACTACTACTACCACCACGACTACCACTACTACCACTACTACCACTACCACTACCACTACGACTACATCGACTACATCGACTACGACTACGACTACTTGGTTTAGGGATCAGTACCAGTACGACTTAGTACCTAGAACTTAGAAAGCTGGTATTAGTCTTGGTGCCACTACCAGTATGAGTTCTAGTTCGAGTACTAGCACGACCACTACGACGATCACGACGACCGTGACTACCAACATTGTCGATTTCAGTCTTCATTTTTGTGGTTGATTGTGGGTGTGCTGGAGCGGGGGTGCGTCCGATTTAGCTACTTGCAGCAGGCTCATGAGTAGTTATAGATGGGGTTTTAAGTAAGGTAGCTATAAGATCCGCAGGTATGGTCCTACTTCTAACGACATAAGAACCTCCAAGTACCGGCTTGGCAGGTCACGGACTTCGCGAACAAGGGCATTGATCAGGTCACCAATCAGCTTGGCAGCTTGACTTCTGCTTTTTCTAGGTTTCCAGGTTACTTGGAGGGTTGGGGGACTTAGTAACTGGTTATTTTAGGGACTTATAAGTGCCATAACCCCAATTACGGTCCCTTTTTAGGATACTTATCAGTCTACTTACTACCTACTTTACTAAGTCCCCCCACCCTCCAAGTAGGATTTAGACCTATATAAGGTTCAGAAATTGAGGAATAGGCACCCAGCAGCCCCGAGCACCTGTCCAGCAGCCAAACTGAGGGGTTTGCCTGATCGTAAACCCTAAACCCGAAGCACTAAAACCCTAAAACCCTAAGCACTAAACCCAAAGCCAAAGATCGAGAATCCAGGCGATGCTCTTGAGGCAGCCGATAACGAGGTCCTAGCGCCTCGGACCCTGTGTTTTAATTTGGGAGCCTAAATTACCCATACTATTTCTAGGGGGTTGCTTTATTACACTTATTGTATTAATGGGCCCCAAAACCCTATTCTAATAATTAAGGCCCCCACATAACCACTACATTACCCTGTCCTGGGCTAAGGGCCGTCTTTCTATTGTTATTTATTTTGAGGGGGCGGTTGCAGAAGGGTTCATTGTGGTGCTTCCGTATTTAGAGCTCAAAAACACCAACAAGGGTACCCTGAACCCTAAGCTGCCGAAACACCTCGAAACCCTGAACCCCCCAACCCGAAAAACCCTAAACCCCAACCCCTGGAGGGTCGGGGGACTTAGTAAGTAGGTAGTAAGTAGGCTTATAAGTACCCTAAAAAGGGACCCTAATTCGGGTTATGGTACTTATAAGTCCCTAAAATAACCAGTTACTAAGTCCCCCAACCCCCAAGCCCCTGCATCCTTTGTTGTAGCCAAGACCCCTGTCCCCCCTGTACACTCTACCCTAAACCCGTAAGCCCCCGAACCCCAAACTTCGAATCTGTAACACCCTATACACGATACCCGAAACCCTGAACCCTAGCCCCAAGCCCGCAAGCCCAGGACAAATAGAACTTGTATGTTCTGCCCAGGATAAATACCCAGGGGCCCCAAAGTAGTTCCTTTTTTGGGTGGGTCCTCTTTTTTGGTTAGTGACTCTAATATACTACCCAAAAAGGAACTACTTTGGGGTCCCTGGGTAGTCATTGTATGATTTGACGTTCGCTTTGCAGCCTTGCAGCCTTACAGCTTTACGCCAATACTCGTCCGTAAACCAGGATCGGCCTGCAGTTCCCGGAACCCCCAAAACTCCCAAACCCTCAACCCTGCACCCTTAAACTCACTAAACTCCCTAATCCCGCAACCCCTAAGGCCTTGAACCCTGAATCCTATACTACACCTTAAAACCTCTAGCCCTGACCCCCCCAAACCCTGTACTGAGCCCTAAACCCTGAGCCCTATACTATACCTGTATTAAACCCCAAACCCTCTACTATGCTCTGAGCCCCCTCACACCCTCAACCCTTAGGAACCCTGTGTTGTGAAGGGTTCTCAGTGGCCCAGGAGGCATAGCAAGTAGAGTTACAAGTACCTACATGGAATTGCCCCAGTTATAACCCTACGTAGAACCGACTTACTAAGTCCCCATGGCCTCCAAGCAAATCCTTAAAAACCCTGTGTTGCGAAGGGCTTTGCTGCGAGAACTCAATACTCAATGAAGGAATATACCTTAAACCATAAGATTAAGGCACTACCTGGACCCCATATAGCCTACCTGTCCAGGGTTTTCTAATTTGTTTCTTTATATAGGTCCTTAAAACGGTAGGTCATTTGGGGTTAAGGTATAACTTCCCTAAGTCCTAATCCCTTCTCAGACATGGGATTCTCCCTGTACGGAGGTGGAAAAAGGCGTTCAAAAAAAGATATACCCTATAACTTAAGGTGCTTTCCTTAACTAAAAGGTACTAGGACCCAGAGTAGGCCCTTATTCCTTTTTTTAGGGTTTAGATTCCCTTATAAACCACCTTCAAGCCAAAAAGGGCACCCTTTTTATTCCTACTTTACTCTTAGGTCTAGTAACTAAACCCTAAACCCTAAACCCTAAACCGAAGAGGTATTGGGCTCTCAAGTTTTGCTGCAAGAGCCCAGGTCTTACAGGCGAAGTGCAATGACTCCGTGGAGGCTCGGGGGGCTTAGGCGGGTTTAGTATAGGGCTTTAGGGGTTCCTTTAAGGGTTCTAGTATAGGGCTTTAGCAGTTCCTTTAAGGGTTTTAGTATAGGGCTTTAGGGGTTGCTTTAAGGGTTCTAGTATAGGGCTTTAGGGGTTCCTTCAAGGGTTTTAGTATAGGGCTTTAGGGGTTGCTTTAAGGGTTTTAGTATAGGGCGTTAGGGGTTCCTTCAAGGGTTTTAGTATAGGGCTTTAGGGGTTGCTTTAAGGGTTTTAGTATAGGGCTTTAGGGGTTCCTTCAAGGGTTTTAGTACAGGGCTTTAGGGGTTCCTGTTAGGGTTCTACATGGGTTGAGGGTTCCTTTCAGGGTTCCTTTAGGGCTTCTATATGGGTTTAGGGTTCCATTAAGGGTTTAGTATAGGGCTTTAGGGGTTGCTTTAAGGGTTTTAGTATAGGGGTTTAGGGGTTCCTGTTAGGGTTCTATATGGGTTCAGGGTTCCTTTCAGGGTTCCTTTAGGGCTTCTATATGGGTTTAGGTTCCATTAAGGGGTTTAGTATAGGGCTTAACGGGTTTAGGGTTTAGTATAGGGTTTCTGACGGGCTCTGGGTTTAGGGGGTTTAGGGTATAGTATAGGGTTTAGGGGTTGCGGGGCTACGGGCTTTAGGGGTTTGAGGGGCTTACGGGTTGAGGGGTTAGGGATCTTGGGGTCGAGGGTTTAGAGGTTTCTGAGTAGCTGAGTGGATACGCTTTACACTTTTTGGGATAATAGTACCCACTATAAAAATAAAAGTGTGCACTTTTCGGGGTTTGTGAACTCAGCAGCTAAGGGTTTGGTGTTCGGGTTTTGAGACGTGTTTGCAGTGTCATGACAGCCGTGTCTGTTTTTGTTGCTGCTGATGGGTGAGCACAAGCAGGTACGCAAAACAAACATGGTTGTTTAAAGTCTATCTTTTTAGTTTGTTTGTTCGCCTGGTGGTTGGTGAGGTGTTCATGTACTCTTTGTCCTTTAAATAATCGTCACATGCTTTGATAAGACTATTGTGTATGCGATTGCCTTTGTTGCTGCTGCAATTTGCGTTGCAATTGCCATCGTCGTGGTGGTGGAGGTGCTGCTGCTGCTGCTGCTGCTGCTGCTGCTGCTGCTGTTGCTGCTTTTGCCGTTGCTGTTGCTCTTGCTGCTGCTGCTGCTGCTGCTGCTGTCGCCTGTCGCTGTCTCTGTGGTTGTGGTTGTGGTGTTGGTTGCCTAGTTACTTGCTTGGTTGCTTGGTTGGTTTGTTGTTGTTGTTGTTGTTGGTGGTGGTGGTGGTGGTGGTGGTGGTGGTGGTGGGGTGGTGGTGGTGGTGGTGGTTGTTGTTGATGGTGGTGGTGGTGCGGGCGGCGGAGGTAGTGTGTGAGTTCTTGATTTTGCACTGTCAGACTCCAGAAGACCCGAAGCCACAAGCACAGCCACTCGCTGAGAGAGTCTGCGTGCCGAAGTTTCTGCATCACATGGCTAGTTGAAGTTGAAGCATTGAGGTGTTCCGTGTGGCAATGAAGATGAATGCCACCATCGCTGAGAACATCACGAGGCTGTGGTTCCCGGTTCATCGCGTTCAGGCTTCAGGGCTTTCCATCGCGTACCCTAGGCCCTAAGCCCTCTTGTGGCAGCTCCCAACAAGTGGCAGATCTGGAGGCATGGCCCACTGAAAAGCCCTCTACTCCGCAACCCCAACCCCAAACATCAACATGGTTCTTGGCTCAAGAGCAGCGCCGACCCTGCTTCTGAGAACTTGTCAGATCCTGTTTCAGCTCTGGAGCTTTGCGCATGATCTTCCCGTAACCCGCTGGTCTGACAGTTATCTATCTACCAAAGGCGTAGCAGGTATAAGGGCCGCGCATGCGTAGCTTTTTTCGGATCTAGCACCGTGTTTCACCTTCGCAGACATGTGGTCCAATTCGCCCGAAGATGAGCTCTGCGAGTACTCGGAGGCTGTACCAGACGAGCGTGCGCCAGCAATAGATGATGCCCTTTCGCATACTGAAGTAAATATTCCTTCCGTGCACATGCAGCCCTGCATGGTGGAATCTGTTATAGCCAGCGAGGAGTCTTCGGGTGATGGTCGCAACAGCCAGGAAAGCGATGGGGGAGAGCAGTCCTCTACGTCCTCCGAGAAGGATATCCAGGCCAGTCTCAGTGCCGAGCAGGGCGAAGTAGTTGTGGCCCAGCTGATTGCCGGAATGGAGGCGTTCTGCCCAGACATAATCCAAGCCGTCCATGCTTACCACGCCGTGAGGAGATTCGGCCACGTTTTTCGGGCTCGGAAAGGAGCATCAACATGGCATCGTCGAGTGAGCTTCGAGACGACAAAGATAGACCAATTTTGGAGTCACAGTTGGCACGGCCCAAAGTGGAACAAAGCTATGACAGCTATATTTGTGAACAATGGCATGAAAGCAGCACTGGTGGCGACCCTGGTTTCGTTTCTTTTGATGTTTCTTCATGCCTACCGCATATTGCCAACTCTTCAACTAGTCAGGGGCACACGGTTTTATCCAATGCATTCGTATTGGATCCGGGTCATTTGCTTGGTCGTGTACTTCGTGGCCTTGTTCTTCTGGACGCCCCGGCAGAAGATATTCCTGGATGTCTTGTGCATCGATCAGGTCAACGCGAGACGCAAGGCACTCGGGCTGGCCAGCATGGGTGCATTGCTCAGGGCCTCCGATTCTCTAGTTATCTTGTGGGATCCATCATGGAGCCGCCGCCTCTGGTGTGTCTTTGAGCTCGCAGCATTCTTGCATAGTTGTCATGTCGATGGGAGAAAGGTAAAGCTGACCATCAGGCCAACCTTGTTGGGCCCCTGCTTAATGTCCATGCCGATTGCTTTATCCTTTGTGATGCTCCCGATGAGCTTCATCCCCGACGAAAGGGTCCTTCAAGGGGCCGATCCATACCGGCTGCGGTATTTCGTTTTGTGGCCGTTAATTGGGCTTTTCATTTTAATATTCTTCTTCTTCAGCGTGATGAAAGTACGAGCGTACTTCCGTTATGTGCAGGAGCTGTTGCAAAATATCGGCAAGTTTGTCGTCAGCGACAGCATATCCCACTGCTGCACTGTGGGTCATGTATCTTCGACTGGGGCCCAGATGGTCTGTGATCGCCGTGTCATTCTCCAGTGCATCACAACTTGGTTCGGCAGTGTGGAGCGTTTCGAATCCCATGTGCGGACAGATGTTCTGCAATGTCTTCAAGACCAGCTTTCCAGAGAGGTTTTCACGTACAATCAGATCGCGGTCTCAGCACTGCCCATGTTTTGGCATTACATGGACGCAGCCGCATCGGCGCACTACCATTACATAGGAATTGGTGAGAGGCCTCTTTTCGGAGCCATCCGCGAGTTCGTCAGAGGTCTTGGCTGGGCCTTTGGTGTGGTACCTGTGGTAGTTTTGCTCACTGTCAGACTGTCCTGCCTATTGCAACGCCGACGCAGCTGCGTCCTTTGCGACATAGTGGTCAACCTCCTCATCATAGCAGCAATCTTCCTCTTCGTCTTTGTAGCTCTGATGTCTGAGCAGTTTTTCTGGACGCTGAACTTGGAGGATTTGGAGCCAGGGCAACTAAGCCCATATGAGCTCCTCCCCGGGTCGGCTCTCTTCAGCATTGTGATGCTCTCCATCGCTCTGATATTTTTCACGATAAGGTACGTCGCTAGATGCTCGAAGTGCACCTTCCGAAGGAAGGCACACTCTGGGCACTCTTTGAACGATTGACCAGTTCTGCAGGAAGCCCCCCAATGACACCGATACTTTCTACCGTAAGCGGCTTCTTGTCGCAGCAGGTCAGTGTCACCCTTAACCCTCAACGAGAGTTTCAAATTTTTAAGTCCGAGTTCTGTCACGAGTTCTGCGGAGTCGGCTCTCGATTCTGCCATACAGCCGCCACAAACAGCAGTGCGTCCCTGGAACCCGCATGGCAAGCGTTGTTATCATTTAATGTAGAACCGTGGCTTTACGTGGACCCTCGTCTAATTCTCAGGGTAGGCTCGACAGGCTACACAGCCCTGCTTCACAAGAGAGAGTTGCTCCTAAGGCCCTTTAGTTTCAGAAAAAATCGTAAAACCCTCTAAGGGCTAAGCCACAAAATTATTTTCTATTTCGGTGTCGTAAGGATTCTGACGGTTTTTGGGCAAGGATATGCGGGGGCTGAGGGCTGAGGGTCTCCTCCTTTGTGAGACTCCGATGTCAGGCAGCTTGAACTTCACTGTCAAAGGGCAATGCATTATATCACTGCTATATTACCACATTTCTGTACTTCTTGCATTACTAGGTCGCTGTACTACTGTATTTCCATGTGACAATATGAAGAGAAGACTTCTCAACCCCCGCTCTAAGCCCCATACCCTGAAGCCCCAAACCCTACCGGCCTGCATCCTAATTATCAAGAATTACTGTCCTGCGCAGGCCCGCAAAATACGAGGGTACCCGTATAACAAGATCTCAACAGGGACCCTGATATAGAGGACGACCCATTTTGAAGGATCCGTAGCATCTCTAAACCATAACCGTTTAGGGTTTAGGCTTTAGGTTCCCTGAACCCCGAAACCCCCAACCCCATCATCAACATGGCTTTTCAGGGCGAAGGCTCAAAGGTTCAAGTTGACGCCGATAAGCCCGAAGCCCACCAGCCGAAACGGGATTTGGGGCCTAGTCAAGAATTGTTGTTTAGAGATTCTACCTGATTCTGTATCGGTGAGGGCTTATGGAAAGCACGAAGCCCTGTCCCAAGTTGAGGAAGACGTTTCTTTACCAGTCTCTGAGATTCATCGTCTTGTGGGAGCCTGAACAATTAGTGACACCATTTCCGAGGGTTCCTGATTACTCGTAAAAACCCAAGAGGACGTTATACCGATATACTCTCGAAACTTTATCATACTTAATTATTCAAGCCCTTAAATTACAGTAAGACGTACAGTAGTCAAGCATACCGTCGAAACTTTATACTAATTAGTCATCGAGCCCCTTATGTTACGGCAGGCGTCTCGGGCAAAAGCAGTTTGAGACTTCGGGGTTGCATGCTGCTGTTGATGATATAAATCCTGCACTACCTTAACTACCCGAAACTATGGGAATTATGGTATATTCCTTATTGAGGGTAATGCAGGATTTATATCATCAACCGTTGTGCCTATGGCGGTATTGCCTAGCTTTGAATTTTTGCAGTAGGGGCTTAGAGTTTACCGTTTAGGGTTTACGCTTAGAGGGTTTATCACTGGCTCAGACTGCTGAGAGATCAGTAACTTAGGCTACCGGATTTGGGGCATCCGGGTGCAGCCTTTTTTCATAATTAGGGGTTCATGGTGAAACCGAAATGTCCTCAATCGCTCAGGGTCAAGAAGCTTGCGGACGAAACCGTGGGTGCGCTGATGCCGCTCTACAAGACCATCTCTGAACAGGTGCCTTCCGCGTGGGGCGATTGCCAAAGGTATTGAGTACTAAGCGCTTGTGACGCCGGCTACGACTCCCCCTAATCCCTAAGCCCTAAACCCTTTTAGAGTGACTTTAGAGATAGTACCGCAGGGACTTCCTGAGCACAAAGCACGGTCTGACCGTGGCCAGGGTCCATTCGCGTCCGGGGACATGCCGCAGTTGTAGGTAGCCGTAGCCCCGATCCACAAGACCACATGCACCTAAGCCCGGGGTTTGCTCACTTCCGTTGGTGCTTCCGTCTGACCCAAGGTCTCCCCCCCCGTCCGCATACAGTAGCGGCCTGAATAAGTAGAATCGTGAGTGTTTTGGCAGGTTATACTATTTCTTCCTAGGGTCGATGATCCGGGATGTTATTCCTCAGTATTCCTATACGATGCTGTGCATCTTCGGTAAAAGGCCCCGATGAGTGTGATCATATAAGGGCACGTTTCGAGAATCCTCAGGGCGTGTTCGCTCTCATCAGCTTCTCACGACCATAGCAAAAGTCTCCTGAGGATTCTTTTCATTTTTGTTCATTAAAACCCAACAGAATATTAAACATTGCATTTTTATTATTATGGTTCTAAAGGGGTATAGATAATGCTTCGCCCGAAATCCCAAACCCTAAACCCGCCTGTTCGGGACCTCGTCTGGCTTGTCCGAGTTGCGAGAGCGTAAACCCGCCTGTCATGGGAGTTTCCGAAAATTAGGGGTAGCTTATTTTATAGGGTCCTTATAACAAGGATCCTACTAATTAGGGTACTATATAAGGGACCCCGATGAACGAGCCTGTCAGGTGACCAATGCCTTCAGCGCTGCAACGAGCCCTGCCTCACTAGCGTGCGCGCGCAAGAACATGACATCCACATTACGAGTTTTGGGCCTATAGGGATTCGAGTATACACTACTCGACAGCAGCAAGTATCCGCGTTTCTGTTGCATATGAAAGCTCGAGAATTACACACAAGATGCACCTTTTTGCGTATTAGCAGCCTATAAAAATAACAGTACAGCCCCAAATCCTGACCTTTAAGCCTTAGCCCTGGACACAGAGGCTGAGACAGCAGGGAGCAGAAGGCAAAGCAGTCACAGTAAACTAGAGAAGCAGTGTCCCGAAAGCGTTTACAGCAGCCATCCGCAAGCCACCTCCACGGAAACGCAGACCTAGCCACGCTGTCGGTAAAGTCATCGGAGAAGGAGATCTGGTCCCGCAGGGAGTAGCAGTAGTAGTGACAAGCCGGAGTAATTAGTGTGCGAATGTGTCTATGGAACCTAAACTAAATCCTAAGCACATGTTGATGTACATAAAACTGCTTGTAAACGCAAATCTTCTCCCCATATGGCGTTCTATTTTCTTCCCGGTTTTCTTCCCGGCTGGGTCATGAAACGGTGGTACTGCTGCTTGTGCCAGATGGCAGAATCCAGCAATCCCACCACATCCTACATCCACTTTCAGCTACAGTAATTCCTAAACCCTCAGACCTACCTGGACCCTAAGGAACCTACCTTTTTAGGGATCCCTAATATATGACTTCTTTATACAAGTCCTTAAATAAGTGGGTTACTAGGTTAAGGTAAACCTTATCGCTCCTGTAAGCCGTGAACCGAGTCTTCAAACTACTGTAAGCCCATCTCTAAGCCCCCGAGCCGTACTACAGGGGCCTGCGTAAAGTAGCACTCATCCTCGGAGTTCCCTGATATGGGAGGTTCCGAAAATAGGGGTACCTCATTTTGGGATCCTTATAATAAGGATCCCACTATTTAGGGTACACTGTTAGGGTCCCCTATGTTCGGAAACCCCCATATCTTTATAGTAGGAAAGCCACCCAACCCGGTTTAAGGACTGCGGCCCCTGCATAAAGTTAGTTAGGGTTTAGGGGTTTAGGGTTTAGGGCTCCGTCAACTGTAGAAAGCCATGCAGCAAGACAAAATCTAGAGGCAACCTTTGATACCCATAAACCCCTAAAGCCCTCGTACAATGGCCTTAAGCCCCAAACCCGACGCCCTAAGTCCTAGAACCCGAAATCTCTAAACGCCGAAACTGATCTCCGCGGCCCAGGACCCTCCTGAAGCCCATTGGCCTCCATGACGAGGCCGAGAAGCTCACAGCTTGCGCCACACGGCTTGTTGAGTGGTGATGGTTCAGGGTTCAGGGGCCTTAGGGTTCCTTTTTCAGGGGCCTTAGGGTTCCTTATTGAGGGATAGGGATTACTATAAGGGGTATTATGGAGGGTGTAGTATATAGGGGCCGAAATAATTACCTAGACTATGTTGGGGGGTTCGTGTTTTTTGTTCTGGGCCCCAAAACACTATTTTAATTAAATTATCAAGGCTCCTGCAGTAGGGGATTGGAAGCTTTTTGGGGTGTGGGGTCCAGTGGAGGAAGGTTAGGCTCCAGGGTTCCTGCGAGCGCTTGCCTTGAAAGGGGGCTGAGAGTTCCGTAGGCGCTGGCCGGCACCCCAGTCCATGCTGAAAAAGGATTTGGGGTTGAAGGGGAAGAGAGAGAGAGAGAGAGAGAGAGATAGAGAGAGACAGATTGATGACTGAGGGCCTCTGGAAAGTTTTCTTGACTGTGGTCTAGAGTCGAGAGTCGGAAGGCTTCACGTTGTCGGGGTCTCTTTTGTAATCCTACGGTTTTGCAGAACAGTAGAGCCTTTGTTAGTGAATCTTTTGGGCCTTTCCTAGACCCTTCATTTACCCTCTATTCGACCCTTAACGCCCATTATTTGGGGCCGTATACCCCTATCTGAGGGCACAAGGAGGGTCCTGGTTAGGGGCTTTCTCGGCAGCTCCGCAACCGACAAGCTCTGAGCACACACCCGAAGAACTGAGCAACCAGGGGCCGTGAAGATGCATGAACTCCGAACTCGTGCAGTTTAGGGTTTAATATGGGCTTTAATAGTTACCTTCACTATTTTGTGGTGGTTCCTTACTATAGTTAGAGTATGATACACCGCCAAACCCTACTCTAACTATGAAGGATTATTAAGACCCCTATATGAGGGTTTATGACACTGCTGGCCGGGCGAGCTCCAGACAAGCCTTGCTGAAACGGGCACAGCAAAGACTTTCCCAGCTTCGTACAACCCTAAGTTGAGCCGTAAGAGGCCATCTCCCCAGAGTTTGAAGCACCAAACTTCCCCAAACGCTCAAACCTGAACCTTACTATACCGTTGAGAGCCTTTTGTAGAGCCTTACAGAACCAAACCCTGCATCCTAGACAAGTTCAAATCCTAGCAAAGCCTCGACCCTCACAGAACTTTTTTTAAAACATCAACCCTAAGCCTTTAAGAACCCTGAACGCTAAACCGCTTTAAAACCGAATTAGAACCTAGACCCTTACAGAACCCTGCTAAAATATTATCCCTACAGAACCCTAAACCCTAAACCTCAAAGCCTACATAGTCCAAAGTATCTCAACAACGCCTTGCCTGCCGAGTGCGAGTGTGAGCGTCGAAGCCTCAAACCCTAAACCCTATCAGCATTTTTTCAACAAAAGCGCCAGAAAGCAGCCCCAAACCAACGGCGGCAGATCTCGAGGCTAAGTCAGCTGTTGATTACCTCACCAACCTCAAGGAGCTGTGTTGTTTTCCTGCTTTTTTCGATTGACAGGCAGTGTTTTATGGTGTTTACGGTTCATTGGTTTGTAGGGTTCAGCGTTTTCTGTTTTTTTTTCTGGTGTCTACAGGCTGTTGAAGGGTTTTTGGGGTTTTGCAGGCTCTCTAGAGGAGTTCAGGAAGGGCTCTTTCCGTGTTCAATAGGTCCGAAGGTTTGGGTGGTTTGGTGTTTGTTTGGGCTCTACAATGAAGGAGGCACTACGAGTGGGTTCGAGAAGGGTTCTTTTCGGGGTGAGGGTTCTTCTAGGGAGTTGTGCAGGTTCCTGTAAGGGTTCTGTTCGGGTTCAAACACAAACCTTAAGTACATCAACTTTTTGGTCCCGGTCTTGCAAGACTACCGGGCTTTATACACTTGACTTGATCTCTTAAGACAACAGGGACTTCCCTGAAACCCCAAAGCCGTGAACCTTCTTCTAGGCCCCAAACCACCACCCGTAAATCCTCGTATTGAATTACTAGATCTGAAAGAGAAGCTCCATCTAGTTGCGTTTCACTCAACAGCCTCCGAACCACATTCCTCGCCTGGATTGTTCGAGTGTGAGCGCCGAAATCCTGATGCCTTAGCCCGAAAGAGTCCTTGCCCTGGGACCCAAAGCAGAGTTTCCGCTTTTACTGGAAAGACAACGGCAGGAGAAGGCCGCAGCAACCTTGACAGACCTCAAGGAGGTTGGGTTCTGGGTGTGGGGCTTTCGGGAGGCTGTTTGTAATGATTGGTAGACACCTTAGCCTACTTGTCTAAACTCAAGATGATACTTTGCTCGAATGTTTGCGGTTTGCTTACGGTGGGTAGGGCCGGGTATGGTCATATACCTAGGCAAGTAGTGCCGGACCTCGCCCTAAACCCTAAACCCTAAACCCTAAACTCTAAGCCCTAAACCCTAAACCCTAAACCCTAAACCCTAGGTGCCCGTGACTTTTCGAATTCTGAGTTGGCCCTCGACTCCGGCTTAGGGTTTCGGGTTTAGGGAGGGTTTTGGGTTTGAGGTTTAGGGTTACTTGGAGGGTCTTTAGGGGACTTAGTAACTATAAGGGGTTCCTTTAGGGTTCCTTTAAAGGGACCTACAGGGATTCTATATGGGTATAGGGTTTAGGTTTAGGGTTTAGAGTGCTTGGAGGGTCTTTAGGGGACTTAGTAAGTAGGTAGTAAGTAGACTTATAAGTACCCTAAAAAGGGACCCTAATTGGGGTTATGGTACTTGTAAGTCCCTAAAATAGCCAGTTACTAGGTCCCCTAAGGACCCTCCAAGTAGGGTACAGGGTATCCTGAACCGCCCGAAATCTCAGGCCTTTGAGCCCTAAACCCTAAACGCTGGACCCTAAACCCTTCAGCCCAAAACCCTAGACCCTTGAACCCCCAAAACCCGAAACCCTAAACCCCAAACCCCTAAACCCAAAAAATACACCCTAGCCCGGGGTTCGGAGGCCTTAATTCGCAGGAAGACCGGAGCCGCGTCTCCTTTGTCCTTTGCTTTGTGCCATTGTAGTGACGTTCCTTCTCATGGCTCATACGGGAGTTTCCGAAAATAGGGGTACCTTATTTTGGAACCCTTCTAATAAGGATACTACTATTTAAGGTGGGAGCCAAAAAAAATTAAGATATCATATTCGGGTCCCCTATTTTCGGAAACTCCCATATTTTCGATCCCCCAAAAGGAACTACTGTGGAGCTTATGGGAAGATGGTCAGGACTGTATTATGCAAGATGGGTTTAACACAAAAAAAGGAACTACAATGGAGATTATAGAGCCTAGACTCCGGTTTAGGTTTCAGGGGTCTGCAAGGGCTTAGGCGATTATGTTTCTACAGAGGCTTTGGGTTAAGCTAAAGTCGCACCTGCATCCTGATTCCCTCTGAACCCCAGATCCTAATTTCAAAACCTAAACCCTGCATCCTTAACACCAAGACAATCCTCAAAATCCGAAACTCCGAACCCCATCCTCTGCCACCCAACAACCTCAAGACCTTAAACACCCGAAAGCCCTAAACCCCAAACACCCTAAAGCCCGGAAAGCTTAAACGGCAACCCTGACACCATGAACCCTAAGTCACTGAGTCCCCAAACCCTAAACCCTAAACCCTAAACCCTTAATCCCCAAACCCGAAGACCTATCCCCAAACTCCCTACAATTTGTGGAACTCTGAACCCTGAACCCTCATGGAACTCGAAGTCCCAAAACCCCTAAAGCCATAAGGGAGTTTCCGGATATAGGGGACCCTAACATAGTACCCGAAATCGTAGGATCCTTCTTCTAAGTGACCCAAAATAAGGTACCCCTAATTTTCCGAAACTCCCATTTAGGGGGGACTTTGGGTGTATTATACTAAGGACCCAAACAAGGACCACAATTTTGAGAACTACCCTTGAAGCCCTTCACGGGTTCAAGGCTTCCGAGGAGAACTTGGCACCGACCCTGGAGACTTGGCCCCAAGCGAGTTGCGGGTTTAGCGCTCCACCTTAGAAGCTGCCCCCAGCCTGTAATAGGGGTATAATAGGAATATAATAGGGCCCTAATATAATCCTATATAATCCTTATGGTTACTATTACGGGGTGGGGGCAGCTTCTAAGTTCCACCATTGTTCAGGGTTTTGGGTTCTAGAAGTTATGGGGATCTGGGGTTTAGGGTTTAGGGTTCTACATGTGGGGATTACCGGGCGGTGGTAAAGGCCCGATGCAAAAAGGGTTCTACAAGTTATAAGGATGGAGGGCTTGGGATTTGCGCCCAGGAGAGTGCGGATGCGGTTTCGGGCTCAGGAGTCTGCAGGTGGTTTTTAGGGTTTAGGGGCATACTTTTGATATTGTACAGTGGGGCTATCATGTCAGCCATGCTGAGTAGTGCCTGGGTTCTGCAAGTCTGTGTCAGTCAACTGGATCACGATGAGCTTGCTATGGTCAAAAAAAGTCATGCCACCTCTGCAAGATCAAACCTGGGTCAGTTATGGCAGGTGGGCCCATGCCGAAAAGGGCTCGGTGGCATAGGGCTGAGGTGCAAGGATCAAGGCAAAGAATCTTGGGAGTAGGGTTGACGGTTTAGGGTTCAGGGGTCGCGTTTAGGGTCCCCAAAATTCAGGGGACCCTGACAACTACCTTGATGTAGACCGCATATATGCAGCAAGTGACTGACCCACGTGGTTCAAGTCTGAGGCAATATGGAAAGATGGAGCGAACCAAGGAATGAAGGCCATGTGACGGTGAGACGGAGTGAAACTACATGAGGTGAAACGAAATGAAGTCGAATGAAGCGAAGCTGGTGAAGGCTGGCTGAATAAATCGATTCAAACGGCAGGCTACGGAATGCCACGGCACTGCAATGCTCACACGAAATGTGGTAAAGTGAAAGAAGACCCACTGAGTAAGACGAACGAGTGAGTCAATGTTGCACGGTCACCGTACGGGCATTCCACCGCAGTCGCTAACACCTCTGAAGGCGCGCTCTCCATAAGCCAGCCCGCAGCGCCATCGCGACACACAAATCAATCCTGTCCCCCATGCCCTGAAGCCCACCACCCTGAATCCATAAACCCTAAACCCCAAACCCGAACTCTGAAGAAGTGCACCAAGTCGAACCCCTAACCGTGGTCTGCGAATGCGAAGCCAAGGCTAAGCTGAAGGAGAACCTGGGTTCGGCGAGATCTACGGCCGCCAGCTTCACATCCGAGTTCGATTCCACCTTCCAGGGCTTCGCCGACAGCTTCGTGCAGGCCCCGTAAGGGTTTTAGGAAAAGGTGATTGGAACACACGTTCTTCATACTATCATAGCTTTATTCAAGAAAAATATACGTGCAAGTATACTAATGGTGTAGGTGTATACATGTATATCTATATATTAGAAGTATGTGTGTACTCGTATGCATGTCTGTAGGTACGTGGGTGCTTCAGTGACTCAACGAGTGTACACTTACAGAACTTGACCAGGTCACGACCCGCACGAACCACAGAAGCTGCATCCCTAAGCCCCTGTGAGGGCCTGGGCGGGGGACCAATGCAATATAGGAGCCGAAATAGTTACCAATACTATGTTTGCGGTTCGTTGCTGTAGTTGTAGTTATAGCAGTTAGAGTATACTATAACCCAAAACCCTCTTCTAATTATTAAGACCCTTATATTAGCTAAGGGCCCCTTGAATTCAGTTATCATTACGCAGACTAGACTCTGACTAGACTTCCAGTGAGTCGGCCTCTAGTCTAGGACAGCAAAGGCCTTGCTCTATAGGTAACTCTATTCAGGATGGGGAAATCCAGCTGGTTCAGTTTTCAGGCCGGCACGGAAAGAGGGGTTGACGCCCGAAACTCTAGCACCCCTGAAGTCCACTCTTGTTCAGAACACCCCCTAGATTCCCACGAGGAGAGTAAGCATAGTCTGTATATTTCGACGAGCCGGATCGAAGAGTTCTGTCTTGAAGGCTTAAGCTTTAAGGTTCGTTCGGATTTGTCCGGAGCAGATCAAAGTTCAAAGCGGCACCTTGCGCCTGACGTCTGCTGCGCTCCAGAAGGTGTAGGTTCTTCGTGTTTTCCCTTATTGGGCTTAAGGCTGAACAGGGTTTTTGTTTATCAAAGGCAGACTTAGTTGAGGGGAAGACTAGAAGAGGAACCCGAGGGCTTCAGATTGCGGGCATTATAAAGGTTTAGGGTTTAGGGTTTAGGGTTTAGGGTTTAGGGCTTAGGGTTTAGGGTTTAGGGTTTAGGGTTTAGGGTTTAGGGTTTACTACAAACCCTAAACTTGAGACCCTCAACGCTCAGCTCAGCACCCAAACCCTAGGCCCTCAAATAGCCATGACACAACAACAACCCTAAACCCTATACCCTCAACCCTAAACCTCATACCCTTTACCCTAAATCCTATACCCTAAACCCTAAACCGTATCGAGAAGTGTACCAAGTGAGTGTCAAACCCTCTACCCTCAACCCTATACCCTCAACCCTAAGCCCTAAACCCTGTACCCTAAACCCTATACCCTAAACCCTATACCCTAAACCTCATACCCTAAAACCCCAGCCCTTTACCCTAAACCCTGCATGTACCCTAAACCCCAAAGCCTGTAGTACCATAAGCCCAAAACCCGACAAAAAGAGCCGTGACAAAGGCGGTGCTGAAGAAGCTCCCGGAGGACAAGAAGGTGCTCCTTTGTTGGAATGATTCGGTGTTTAGGGTCTAGGGTTTGAAGGGGGAGTGCGAAAAGCTGCTTCTGTTGGGCTTGTAGGCTCGGCGAGATTAAGAATTTCGCGCGGAATATCAACCCAAACCCCGAAACCCTGCACCCTAAATGTGACTGAACCTCAAACCTTGTCATCTAGTCAGAGCTGCGCTACCTCAAATCCGGAAGTGCTGAGGTACTGCTAGCGCCGAGTCTCTCAAAATTCGAAGGACCCAAGCCTTATAAATAATTAAGCCAGACCACCAATTTCGAGCGCAAAAGCCGCAAGCTCAGAGAGCTTAGATTCTACAAGCCAGCGAGCATGTAAGCTAGTATTGGACTCCCCGGCCCGATGTTTACCCGATGCCTAAGCAAACCCTAAACCCTAAACCCTATTTACAATTTACCCTGGTTGCCCAAGCACCTGAAGCTGCAGCCGCCATTGACAAGATTTCATTGTAAAGGTAGGAGCTCCCGAACCCAGGCTTGCTTCTAACGACAGCTTGTTCCGCTGCCTGCCAAAACTCTCATAGGGTTTAGGGTTTATACAGAAGCCCTCAGTGATGTACTACAGCACTGCTCCTTCGCTGTCTATCTAAATAGACGTAGAATATCGTACAGCCCAATACCCTAGAATGTTTGTGTCGTGAACCTCATCCCAAACCTTGGGCAGTGGTAGGAGACTCTGGGTGCCAACATCCAGAACTCTGCTGATACCTTGACTGGCAAGGTGGGACTTCAAGGGGGCTTTAAAGAGTCGAATGCGGTCTTCATTGGGTTTTGTAAGGGTCTTTTCCCATTAAAAGGGTTTTCGGGCTTAGGATTCTTCTCGTGGGTGTTGGCTTTTCTTGTGATGGCGGAAAGGTAAGTATGTGGTGTGGCGGCTGCAATCTTCTTCAGATACACGGAGATGTAAGTGGCAGCATACCTACATGCGTTTTGGCATCAACACATGCAGTTGTACGCAACTGGCGGCGTGCAGTTTTTTGCCGGTAGATCTTGATGCTTGGTTTAATACCGGTAAGCCCGAGACCATGAACTGAATCAGCTTTAGGGCCTCTTAGACAGTTCCTGTGTTGGCGCGTGCTCTTGCTGTTCTTGCTTCTGTGATCCAAGCGGCGCTTGAAACTGCACCCTAAAACTGCGTAGAGCCACCTTGCTACTTGCAGTTTAGGGTAAGAAGAGGGTTAAGTGCGTCTGTGACTCTATGACTTGCAACCCCATGCAGAAGTAGCTGGGCTTCTAACTTGAGCCACAACCATTGTCAATGCTTGTCAGGTGCACGATCTCTGCGAAGACGTCAGCAAGCTGCTGGAAGCTAGGCGACATCAAAAAGAAAGTTCCAAAAGAAGAGAGTTGTGAGTTTTACCAGCAGGGCCTTAAGTGGGGCTACAAGTAAGCATCAGTCGTCACCCTCGCATACCACCCTGTCACGAAGCCCCTTAATCCTTTAAGTATCGTCGCTGTAGCCAAGCCAGAGCGAAAGGCAGAAGAGCGATATTCAAAATGTGCTGAAGGAGCCAAACTAACCTTAGTAGCTGAGTAGATAACCTTTAAACTTCTGGTGTTAATATAATCCTACCATAATTGAGAGAGTTAACCTTCTTTGGCCTTGGGTACTCAGCCCCCAAGCAACATGGTTCTCAGCCTCGCTTCTGTGGCGACAGCCCGACGGCCCCTAACCTTCCCACCCGCTACCTGTAGCCTGTAGCCGAAAGAGACCTACCTTTTTAGGGTTCCTGGTTATGGTTGTTCCTTAAACAGGTAGGTCTTTTGGGCCACAGGCTTTCCCTCCTAAGAATATCCAAGACATGAGTCGCGCCCACCCCGTCATGGGTGAAAACTGATCCCACGAAGCCCGGAGCCATGCTCAGGCTCTGGAAGTGGGAGTTTCCGAAAATAGCGGACCCTAATATAGTACCCTAAGTAGTAGGATCCTTATTGTAAGGACCCAAAATAAGGTACCCCTCATTCTCGGAAACTCCCAAATTCTTCAAGCCCTTCTAACATTTTTACACCGTGGCAGCCAAATCCCAGACTCCAAGGGGGAGCCTAAATCCTAGCATCCTACCACTGAAGCCTTACGTAAATACTGAGCCTTAAAACTCCCAGACTCTCAATAGTACAATCTAAAGCATGAAGGGAGCTCCAATCCTTACATCGCTTCCAGAACTGTCATACAACCCTATAACCCTATCATGCACGAGCTAACGAACAGCTGAAAGAAGATGTACTGGAATATGCACCCCAAACTCTGTTCTACACCTTTACACCAGCCCTACCCTACACCCTACAAGCCCTATAAGACTTAAAGCCTTAACCCTTCAAAAAAAACAACCTTGGCTTGACGCCGAGGACGGCGCCAGCAGCGGCCTCGAGCACAGCGCCCTCAGCGTGGATCCGAAGCTCGGGGCGGCCATGGAGGCTTGGGGGTTTAGGCTTTACTTGGAGGGTGGGGGGACTCAGTAAGTAGGTAGTAAGTAGACTTATAAATACCCTAAAGGGGACTCTAGTTGGGGTTATGGTACTTATATTATAAGTCCCTAAAATAACCAGTTACTAGGTCGCCCGACCCTCCAAGTAGGCTTGAGGAAGTCTGTGGCACCAAACACCCCGAAGCCCAAAGTACGCCCTTCAGTGGGGTTTGCACAAGGAAATTCTAGTAGGGTTTTGGTCTCAGGGTGTAGGGTTTAGTTTAGGTGTAGGGGTTTGAAACAGCAGGGTTTGGGTGGGGGTAGGGTTCAGGTTCTACTTGGAGAATCGGGAAAGCGCAGTATGCGTGTTTGTCAGTATCTTGGCTATATACGGCCTTTGTGTTTACAGCAGGGGTTTCGCGTTGTGGGTTTCGGCTAGGGCGATCCATACTAAACCCTAAACCCCATGAATCCTAAACCCCAAACCCCAAAACCCCTAAACCGTTCAGAGCTAGGAGCGCCGGATTTTCCGAGCCCCTTTTCGAGAGGCCGAGGTCTCCTCCCCGGGCTTCTTCGGTTCCATCCTCAACTTCTTCAAGCGCCTCTTCCGCTGAGCACTTAAGGCGGAAAAGACAGTTTTGGTCCTTGGTGCTCGAAGCGGCATAGTTTTGGGTTTTGGCTCTAGCGTTTAGGGTCTAGACTTGTTTTTGTCATGGGTTCGGTTGTACCTGTGCACATTGAAAGGGACATCATTGACACGAGAAGCCGCGATTTAGTGGTCGGGCCTCAAGTGTTTGAGCTTTCCGTAAGCAATCACAGGTCGCCGTTGATCCGAAACAGGCGCATTAGTAGTGTATTAGATCGAAATCGACCTGCTGCAAGTGTACACTCCTCTTCATGTGCAGTCGCTACATGGCTGTTTTCTTAGGCATCAAGTGCACAGCGCCTTGCTTATTCTATATATTGATATACAGTATAAATACGATACAAAATATATTGCTACATTAGATATTTTATGCTACATGCTCATGTACTGTATATACTTTACATGCGGTATATCCTCTGTATACTCTATGTACTATATACCTTATACATCCTTCTACCAAATACACCATCTATGCTACATACTACATACTGTATAATAATCACTACGCCTTACGCACCACATGAAATGTCCAAGACCGCATTCGAGCATGATCTTTTTAGAGACCCCTTATAGAACCCTATTATGGAGCCCTTATAGAACCCTTTTAAGGATCCTTCTAAAGGGAACCGCTATTCAACCCCTAACATAAGTGTCCAAGACCGCTGCATTCGAGCATCATTTCGTTTAGCCTTCGCCAGCAGTCTGGGCAAAGCCTTCCGACTCTGGCCCTTTTAAGTGCGAGTTTCAGGACAGAAGGGGGCCTTTGTTAGTTTAGGGTTATAGGGTCCAGGGTTTGCAGTTTAGGGTTTAGGGGGTTGGGTTTAGGGTTTAGGGTTTCAGGACAGAAGGGGGGCCTTTATTAGTTTAGGGCCAAGGGAAACAGCATTCGCCGTCCCCCGGCAAGACTTCAAGAGGCCTGGATGCAAAAGGGTCAAGGGAACATAAGGAGACCTGAGGTTTAGTATTCTTTAAGTGCGAGGTTCAGAAAATTAGGGGGCCTTTGTTTGTTTAGGGTTTAGGGTTAAGGGAACACAAGAGCATCTTAGGTCTGGTATTATTGATAAACCTTACCACAGCGTACATTGATCTACTTGAATATCTGTGCCTTTTATGTGCGAGTTTCGGAACAGAAGGGGGGGGGGCCTTATTTAGTTTAGGGTCAAGGGCTATTAATAAACCTGAATATACACTGATCTACCTCGATATGCCAGAATATACCTCAATATACCTGAAAGTATTTTCATAGCATTTACTAAAGGATCAAAGCCCTCCAGAAACGAGGATCCTTCTCAAATTCATGGATTCGGAAAAGGAGCCCCGCAGTTTCTGAGACTCCCAAATATCAGATTTAGGATCCCTCGACCCTCCAAGGAAGAGGGGAAAAAGAAGGACGGGTACGGTCCGGGGTTTAGCCGTTACGGGTTTATGTTCGGGATCACGGTTTAGGAGCACGGGAGGGGAATCGTACCCAGCTCGAGACCTGAGGACAGGTGGGCCCGCGAAAGCGAGCGAACCACCGTCGCCTTCAGCACAAAAGTTGATTCCTGCAAGCGGGGTTGTAGATGGCCGTCCGTTCATCTCACTGTCCGGTAGCATCCTGTTCTCAACTCGTGCGGCACTTGGCTTCCTGTTCTGAGCTTCATGCGTTGGTTCCTTTGCTTCCTTGCACTGGGCTTGATGGGCTTTATTAGTTCACGTCAGTGGTGCAGTCTCTTTCTAAAGTTTGATGCTCGCGATGTCGACGTCCTGTGCGACCCTGTGCCGTTAGCCCTGTTGTTGTCCCATCACCACTACGACGATACCAGAGTCAGAGAGCCCAATGCCCCTTAACTAAGGAATCTAGCGTAAACCATGATACTTGGAGGGTCGGGGGACTTAGCAGCTGGTTATTTTAGGGACTTATAAGTGCCATAACCCTAATTAGGGTCCTCTTTTGGGTACTTATAAGTCTATTTGCTACCTACTTACTAAGTCCCCCGACCCTTCCAGTATTGAGGCCCCCATAAATGAAGGTACATTCCTAAACAGTATAAGAAGCCCCCAAACCCTGTTCTATTTGTTAGGCCCTTTATATTATAGTAGCCTTATGGATCCGGTATATTTATAGTAGCCCTTATAGCCCGCTTTTAAAAGGAACCTTATTCTGACTACAGTAAACCCCAGTTGGAAACCGGATTAAGGCCAAATAGTGCTGGGATTCCCTATACATGACTCATTTAAGGATTGAGGCTATAGGGTTTCCAACTTGTAGGCTTCAGCTGTCAACCTCTGAGCCCTAAGCAGCAGGGTTTCGGTGTTCAGTGTTTGTGGTTTTAGGGCTCAGAGGTTACGCGTTTAGGCAAGTCTGGTGGACACCCTAAATCCTAAACACCAAAACCCTACACCCCGAAACCCTAAACCCCAAAACCCTACACCCCGAAACCCTAAACCCCGAAAGCCTAAACCGCCTCAGCATCCCACAGCCCAAACACCTTGAGGTGTTATTGTCGGTCCAAGCTTCTCCTGCATGGCGGGCGAGTTGGAGGCCGCTATAAGCTGGGTTCATCTTAGGGGTACTTAGAAATATTTTTAAATTTTTGGTTATAATCCCTAAGAAACAGCTAAAATCATAATTGTTGCTAGGGTTCTAAATTCAGTATAGTCATATCAAGGAATATGGGAGTTTCCGAAAGTTAGGGGTACCTTGCTTTGGAGTCCTATTATGAAACTATCAAAAAAATTCGGTTCCTTTTTAGTTTCCCCTGTTTTCGGAACCCCCCATATAGTTACAAATATAAGGAGCATGTTTGGAGTGATACGGAACATGCTCAGAGCTGTTCAGAGTTATAAGGAATAAATGCATGTGTATATATGTATATATGTATAAATCCAAGGTTTAAAGATATTCTAAAGTTATACGGATCATATGCAAAGTTATAAGGGAACATGTTTAGGGTTATAGGGAACATGTTCACAGCTGTCGGAAGATATAAGGACAGATTACACAAAAAATGTATGTATATATATATACATAGATAGAGTGGGCTAGACGAATAAAGGAGGTTCTGCGTTCGCGCTTCGTCTCCTGATGTTCTAGACTGTGTTTTTCGTGCCCTTGCATTGCGAGACTCTTGATGATGGCGCGGCAAAGAGAAAGAGACAGAGAGAGAGAGACCTGTCAGGGGGACTCACTGTCTTGTCACGTCCCTCCACAAAGCCCCATAACATATGGGGGGCCCATGCGGCCGAGGGGCCTAACACGCCCTTCAAGCCCAGAGGAAGAAGAGAGAGAGAGAGAGAGAGAGAGAGAGAGAATGTTATATATGTCTACCTGTGAAGGGCAACCTCCGTTTATAAACAGGCGCACTCACTTCCTGCTCAAGAAGTGAGCGTTGGGTCCAAAAGTGAGCGTTTGGCCAAACATCTATTTTTGGAGGCTCAGGGTTTCAGACTTCGTGGTTTCAGGGCACCGGGGGCCGATATGCATTGTGATGACCTCAGCAAGAAATGCCGGCATAAATCAAGATAAGCACTGTGAGTAGGGATAACGATTGACAGAGAATCATCTTGGAATTGTTCAGTTCCGGAAGTCTACCCCCGAAATATTACTCTAAGTGATCAAAAGCTCCATGCGATTATGGCTTTTGTGCTGCGGCCGCACGAGCTCTGCGCTGTCTGCGACTCCAGGACCGAACCTGGGCAACAGCTTTGTAAGCTTCAGAGGCATTAGATAGTTTCCGCAAGATTTGCAGTGCTTTTGGAATTTCTGGGATGGACCTGCAAAGATATCGTGGTGGAAATCAGGTTCCTGATGACCCGACAAATTAATTCCATAATCACACTAAAAATCGAGACAACTTGCGGCAGAGTAGCTCGATCAGTCCAGCATTGACAAATCCAGCATTGCAAAACTATCCTTGCTTAGGGCAGTCTGCATGAAGAGCAAGTACCTTTGAAGTGTTTTGATTGCCACGGCTCTTGTTGAGACACGCCTGGATAAGCGAGCCGTCCTTCCCACGAAGTCCTCCGACATGAACGTGGCTTCCGCAAGCGGGTTTACCGCAAATCCAGCAGCACGCCATTCTTCCCAAACCCGGAGGAATATGTGATTCAAGTAGTGAACCTTGGGTCGAAGCTTGAATAAGCACAGACGTCCACTGTAGCACGTGACAACGAGCTGCCCATAGCCAGTCAGCACTGCATGCCCATTCCTTATCACTTCCTGGCAGTCCGCACTCGCCATGTAGTACTCCGCCCTCAGAGCCGTGCTGATGACCACACCGATCGCCTTGGCAGTCGCGAGGATCATTTTGAGAATGTCATCTGCTGCAAGTTTGGCCGCAAACTCTGGACGTTCCACCAACCAAATCACGAATTTGGTGAAAACGGCTGTGTCCATATTCTTTGACCACTTGCCTTCAGGATATTCTCGCGTGGAACTATAGCCCAGGAGGTCCTCGGTCACGCGACCACACGCCAATTTTTGCTTTGACTTCTTCAGAAAAACCTGCAATGATGCGTTCAGCTCCGATATGTTTTTTTCCACCGAGGACATTTCAAACAGTCGAAAGCAATACACCATTGCGGATGAACAGAAGTCCAAACCGACCCCAGCATGCCACACATGGAAGAAGTCCGCCGTGTAAAATGCAGCGGGCGTGTCATCCTTGTCCAGCGGCATTCGCCGCACAAGTGGAGAGCCTGACCCCTCCCATGGTAAGGGGTTGTTCAGCTTGCAGGTTTGCAGCCAGAGCGGCTCACTGAAACCCAGATGTTCAAAGGGATAAAAGATTCCTTGCTCCGGGTCGTCGTAACCTGCATGACAAAGCCAACAGCAGCCTGTTTGCTTTTTCTTTGCAGTGTGCCGCTTTCGCACATTGTGGAACGAGCGGGTGGTCTTCGCAACCTTTTTGACGAAAGGAGAATCTCCAGTAAAGCCCAAAATCGCGATGCGCCACGTGCTCCCGCCCACCTGAAAACCATCATCTAGGAGCCGCTGCAGTTGCTGACTCCATAGTTCAAGGATATCATCAAAGATAGTGTTGTCAGTTTTGGCCACTAAGCTGCTTAGAACTGTAAACAGGAACCTGGTAGCCCCCGAGCTGCCTTGCAGATTGATGCCCAGCTCGATTTCGTTCTCCACAGGCCTTTTTGAACTGAGGTCTACAGAATGCTTCCTCGACCCTGTCCCCAGAGCTGGAAACATGGATAATATCTCGATAGCCTCCTTCTTGAAGCCACGGCCCCCATCCCCATGCAGGTAGTAAGGGATGAGCCTCTGAAAATCAATATTGTTGGCATTCTCGAACAAGCTGTGCCGGGGGTGCAGGACTCGAAACTTGTTCCAAAATAGATCAAGACCCTCACTTGCCAAGTGAACCGGCAGACCCAAAACCCGATGGAAGTAGCCCGCATCACTCAAAGCTTCAAGCTGGGCCCTGGGGCTCAGAAAAGGATACCTGAAAACTTTCCCAGCTTTGCTCCAGCTAAAGTCAATAGGCAAAGTCAATCCATTCTTGCGTAGAATTTCAAACAGCGGTGCATCGGCATTGCTTGGTGGCACCTTTGCAATCTTGGCCAACACTTCGCAAGGATCTCGCTTCACTGCTGCCTGGGCATCGATGACCAGATCCTTTGCTGCGACCTCGGCACAGCAGGCTGTAGACTGTTAATCAAAGAACTCATGCAGGATCCGTGTCATTGCTATTTGCAGACGTGCCGAAGAAAATGCACTTTTGCATCGCACTTGCAGCTTCGAAGCTCATCTGTGTGAAAGCACACATAAGCCACATGTGCCACAAAACCAGAGCACATCATCCTAGGATGGGCTTGCATTGCGCAGCATTTGTAGCTGCACAGTATGCATAGTAAGGTGGCGGGAACCTTGGCACAAAATCTTTAGTGCGCATACTCTCCCCACCCAGCCGAACGTTTCGGCAACACCGCCCATTGTCGTGAAACTGTGCAATCAGAGCAGCTTCCAACATCTCTAGCATGCCGAGCAGTTCGGGTCGCCAAACTTTGTGTATCACGACGAAGTTCTGAAAGTTCTGCTGGAGGTAGCTAGCTCTGCGCTGAACCGGGTTGGAAGTAAGGCCAATCTTGAAGACGCACAACGAAGCACCACCGTTTTCTGTTCTGACAGCATCGACCACCCGCAAGCAGTGTAGTAGAACTTTCGAAGCCAGTGAAGTTTCCGCGATTATTCTCTCATCAAGGTGAAAGCTCGAATCGGGGGAGTTTGGCGAAGGAGGCTCCCTTGTGCTTGCAGAAGCCCATGAAGCACCAGAGACATCCATATCGTTGTCACTGTGATTCTGCACAGTCATATCGTCTTCAGAATCAGTCCATGGAAAGATATCCATCTTTGTGACAGGGTCTATACATGCCATCTGACTAGCACAGACACACACATGCAGTACTCTAGAGGGCTACCCTGTGCACTGCAAATGCGCTGCAAAGTCCAGGAGCAGATTCATCAAAACGTTTGTTGATTCTGCTTATGGATCTGCAAATGTCTGTGCCTGCACACAGGAATCATCCAGGGCATGCCGGCTTCGATGAGTTGGGGCCCCGGCGCCCTTGCCATATTTCACCGCAATGAGATGCACCTGCTCACTGATGCCGGCCGGGACATAGCTGCCTGACAGGTAGGAGGTTTATTCATAGCAGGATTACCAGGGTAGTTCATTTAAGTACAGCACCAGCCGACACATTATGGGAAACTTCCTAGACAAATTTCGAGGGAGCTAGCTTATCTACATCGATCACACGATTGTCTTAATGTTATAATTATAGAGATATCTTCGGCAGAGCTTGGGGCGAGGTCTTAACCAGATATCGATAAACATCTTATATAAACTGATTTGGCGAAGTAGTATACTTAATGAATCAATATACTTCCTAGGGCATGGGCTAAGGGATGGCTCAGCAACACAGTTTTTAGCTTTCCGATGTCTCAGACTCGCATGCAGTACATAGCTGAACCAGCCCAGGAGGTTCCACTCCGATACTGGTTTCCAAACACTTTACCCAAAGGTCTTAAATTAAGATATCTATAGTTGGGTGATGTACTACATATGAGCTGCAGGCACTGCCCTCCAGCAGAGACTTTCCCACATTAGGCTGCTTTGGTCGTCCCCTGGTTCTGCATGGAACTTGCCCACCAAGCACACTTCTGAGGGCGCTTGGATCGTGAGCACCGTAAACTAGCTAGCTAGCCTCAACATCCAGACCGTTCGATGTTATTGGACAGCTGTCATATACTGCGTACCCAGTACAATTAATTAACAGCACGATGGCCTACATTGCTTGTTGAGGCCGCCCAACCCAATTCACACACTCAGGTGTGAAACAGAATTTGTCAGTAGAGCCCTGGGCTTCCACTGAACCTGTGCATCCCAGCCGAAACACATCACACCCATGCAGAAGCATAATGGAATGACATGTGATGATGGATCTACATAAGAGCTAAAAAGGTAAATTTCTGAATAGCAGCACTAAAGCGACAGAGGCACGATGTGTCGATGGCAAAATCAAATCTGCATGAAAATGTAATGGACGTCTAAAGCATCCTCGCTCCTCTGCTACTGTAGCATCGAAGCAGCTAAATCTAGATCAGACCCATCCAATCTCGGCGCCGAGATTGAGCTCATTCGTTTGATGTCTTCGCGGCCTTGCGTGCCCTCGTCAGAATCTGCCTTTGCGACACGGGTCGGCTTGTCTTTACATTGGGGCTACCGCCTAGCTAAAAGGGCTTCCAGGGTTACTTATATGGTTATATAATTCTTTTGGCTCATGGCACGACGGGTTGTCTATAGAACCATGCACCCCCTATAAAGGTACAATATGGCTTAAGCTTTCCAGGTTGTTGGCTTCGGTGATTGTTGTGAGCTGCTCACACCAGACAAAAGCACAGCTACAACCGAGTATCATCCGTATTGCACAAGCTTGTCTATAGGATCGATCAGCTAGGATCCAAGGTACGGTGAACTGTGCGTGTTCGTAGCTCAGGAACAATCAAGATTTAGTGTACTGGGGGAACCTAGCCTATGCACATCAATCATGGACATCGGGCCATCATAGGTTTTCATTACCCCACTGTACCTTTTCTTATGTAACCCAAGGATATACACAAGCTGGCTATACATCAATACTATAGATGAAACGGCAGCAAAAGCCTTCATAATATAATGGTCGATTTGGAAGATTAGCACCCACCAAAGTAATTGCATGATTCTTGCCCGATCACGTTCCTCAAGCATTGTGGATGGCTTCTGACAGGATCGAGACATTCAGGAGTTCAGGGGCCTTGGTTTAGGGTCTTCCTTGGTTGGTGTTGTTGTGTGAAGTTACTTCGGCAGGGTCAGGTGAGGGGATTCAGAGGAGGTGGCATGTGGACCAAACACGACATTAACCTCAAACACCAAGCTCCCACTACACTATACTATAGCTCTACATAGATTTTAGAATATTATATAATCACTCTCTAAAACCCCGTATCCCCATCATCCCGGTACTGTAGCCCTTTTCCCAGAAGAGCTTCAAGGATTTCAGTAGAATGCTTCCAGGACACGTAGGCCCAGGTTCAGGGATCTTTATAGGAGTCCAGAATGGGTCTACTCTGATCTAGCTGGTTTAGCCTTGGATTAAGGTCGATCGACTGCTTATAGGCACCTATGTTCAAAAAAGCCCAAAGCATGGGCGGTTGCTGGTTTGCATTTGCCATGGTTTTGCGACCAGGAATAAATGTTTGTATAAACAATGGGTTCACTGCCTATAGGGAACTTGAGACTTGGGTGTATGGGTATAAAGGCCGGTGGCATCCTAGAGATAGTTTATATGCAGGGATCGAGCCCATCCAATGTCTAGCCTGGAAGCCCTAAGGGACGTAACCGGCATATTTGCACGCAACCCAATATGGCATTGTGTCGTAATAATCTTGGGCCTCGAAACTTCCAGAAGTCCAATAGCTTAAGCAGAAGACCAATTAGCAACATCGTACGGTGGAAGAACGACAACGGAATAGTGATCCCGAGCAGCAACCCCTGTAGGATCCGGGAGCCAGACTTGTTAGCGGCTTCCAAGGAAGTCGCCTTCGACATCCTTGGATTACCGTGCTCCGAGCTCAGACCGGGTATTGCAGTGGTCAATCGACATCGGGATTGTACATGGCACGTGCAATGGGCTTTGGCCGGGTTTCAGCTTTTGAGCTTTGGTAAAGAACGCCTTGCATTCATCCTGCAGCCTGAGTGCCAGAAGCTCACGAGTAGAAGGATTCGAGAGCAATGATAAGCAAATTCCATCTATATGCATATTGTCAGACTGCAGCCCGGCAACTTTTGGGTGTAGCCTGATGTGTTACCTTCAGCCCTGGCCTCCGACATTTCTTCATACAGCGTGTCGAAGTCCTTGATAAGGCCAGTCATCTTGCCGAGGGCCCTCAGACCAACACATGTGGCACTTGAAAAGATTGGTCATAGTTGCACACACACACAGACACACGCACACGTGCATGTGCATCGATCGATCTATCTATTTGAAGCCAATGTGCCCTGCAGCCTTTGCATCACCAGAAACCGCGGCCTTAATCTTGTCGACGAAGTTTTCAAGTGAGTTCTTACTCTTGAGCACCTGCTTCAAGTACTCCTTCATTTGCGATGCAACCTGAGATTTCACCGGCTGCGCAACATCAGGGCACAATGTTGCAACAAACACCCCAGGTCTGCATGAGGCACCGCGTCTCCATGGAAAGCATCCGAGAGGCACTCTTGTGGTGATCTCCCTCAAGATTCTTAGTGCCCTTGTGGATCATCCGGTCATCATCACTGAAATCAAACCCATCAAGATGAACCTCCGGCTTGAAAAGCAGGTCATCACCGCCTTCACCTTCATACTTTCTCTCCCGCTGCATCATCTCCAGGTCCTCCTTCGTCATGGTGCCCAGCGTCCTTGTGTTCACCCAGTACTCCAGCGTCTCATCATCGTATTCACATGTCCTGGGTTTGCTTTTGGGGAGGGCAGACTGGTTCTGAAATTGCACATATGATTTTGAGGATGGGAGCTGTTATGATTGGTGCACATGCGACAAGGGTCGAGAAGAAGCAAGAAGTGCAAGTGAGAGAGTGAGAGAGAAAGATAGAGCGAGAGAGAGAGAGAGAGAGAGAGAGAGAGAGAGAGAGAGAGAGAGAGAGAGAGAGAGAGAGAGAGAGAGAAGCAAATACCACCAAAAAGACGGACCAGCTAGGTCACCTAAATTGATCGCCAAGAAGCAACCCTGAAGAACCACAGAGTGAGGGAAAGAGAGAGAGAGAGAGAGAGAGAGAGAGAGAGAGAGAGAGAGAGAGAGAGAGAGGGAGAGATAGAGAGAGAGAGAGAGAGAGGGAGAGGGCCAGAGAAAGATGAAACGAGCCAGACACAAACCGCGAGCGAATGCCACCGAGCTGCCGAACGAGATTGTTCTTCTCAGCCCAGGCAACTATCTTCTCGATTCTGGACCTGGGATACACTTCGCACGGTTGCTTAGCTGGGAAAGCAGCTGTATATCGATGCATTCATCAGTGCTTTAAATTGATTACAAAGGCATTTGACAGGAAGAGTCTGTGCAGCTAGGAAGCGTTGAATATCCAAGTTCAGATTTCATATCTTCTCGGGAGTAAAAGCCACCTTTGACCTCAAGCTTCTTGCTCCGTGTAGTTCTCGAGAAGATCGTGATGGTGTCGAGGAACACAGCCTGTTGGGTTGGTCATTCTAGCTGTAGTATGCATACAATTGAGGCCGCCCAATGTTCATGTGTAACACACAGAATTGTGTGTGCATGATATATGCATGCATGACTGATGAGCTAAACTTACGAGGAGCGCGGCCACAGCATCATCTAGTTTGGAAAGAACACTATGCATGATCGTAAATAAATATAATGCACATGTGCATTCTTTAGCACTGAAAGCCCTCCCACCTTCACCCCGCCGGACTTCGCCCACATTCTGAAGAGGGTCTGACGTCCTTTGGCAGCGTCCTTCCACATCTCGAAGATGTCCTCAGGGACCTCCAAAGTCCCCGAGCCTTTCTTCGGGGAAACCACCCTGCGGAGTTTCTCCTTCTCGAGCTTATCGAGGGTTTCGGATTTCAGAACTCTGGGGGTTTCAGAGTCCTCATCAGGCGCCTGGCTCGGGGCACTCGGGGGCTTGGGGTTCTTGACAGGGGTCATAGGATGCGATCGTTTGGAGCCCCTGGGACTTTGATCCATCCGCACAACAGCAGCTGAAGGTGATTCCTTCTGCTGCTGCTTCTCCACAGCTTCCTGGGTCGGCTCCTGCCGTGGCTGCGCATTCTGCCCATCCTTGTGCGATTGGCACAGGGCCGGGGCTCACTTGCAAATTGCAAATATTGTGCATTGTATGGGATGGATCGACAGCATGCATTCGTGCATAAGATCATGCAAAACAGCCATCGACAGCCTGGCAGCTACTACGTAAATTGCGTCTGGGAGTCCTGGTTCTGGCTCTCACGGTCACGGAGCTTCTGGAGCTCAGTCTGCTGCATGAGCATTGCGGCTTGGAGTAGGCTGAACTTCTGCAAGAGCTCCTGTTCAGTACATCTGCAGTGTTCGATCTATATATGCATGTCAGCTAGTCGATCCAGATTAGCACAGAATCACTGCCCAAATTGAGGATCGATGTATGCATGCATGCATACAATGATGCAGATCTCGACCTCCCTCTGTCCTGATGCAGAGGATCGGATGCCGGCGGCTGCGGCGTGCTGGGAACTGCGCTGGAGGCTGGCGTTGCTGGTGCTGGCAACGAAGAAGGCGTGGGCACGGGGGGCTCGACACCAGGTTCCTTCTTGACCTAAATGCATGCAGTTCATATAAAATCTGTAGCAGGACACATCAAATTGGCATGCATGGTATGCATGCACACTGCACATGCACAACATGGAAAGGATCGATGGAGCCATGAAGCTGTGTGCCTATTTCAGCACTAGGCCATGCAATCATACTCCAAGCCCAGGCACTGGCGCCAACTGCATCTTTGCGAGCTGACTCTCTGTGCCGGGCTCGGTCTTGACATCCGCGGTTGCGATGCTGATGGCGGACTCAAGCTCCTATTGCAATATTGTATGATTCGATCGAAATAGATGGACATGCACACACGCACCAGACAGGAAACCGGCTTTGAAACGTATAGTCTATGCGACTCCTTTGCCACAAGCTTCAAGGTGTCCAGATCACCGCCCGAAGCCGACCGCAGCAACTGACCAAGTCCAGACTTCAAAGTGTCTGCTGAATGAACATCCCTGCTCAAGGCCATGGCTGCACTCGAAACAGTTCCAGCTTACACCCTTGTGCTTCAGGAGAGCACGTGTTTTGCGCACGCAAAGTGGCGCAAAATCTTATCAACATGTGTCCAAAATCAGAACCAGGCGTTGCGTGGGCAAAAGTGAGTGTGGCGTGGGCAAAAGTGAGTGTTGCGTGGGCAGAAGTGGTTGTTTGGAAATCACGAATTTGCATAGATCCGACATAGTCGCGTGAATTGGCCACAAAGCACGCAAACTCGGTTCAGGTCTGAGCCGCTGAAGCCCACAGGCCGCACATTCAAGCTCCACGAGCAAATAACCCTGCAACCCCAAAGCCCGCAGCAGCATATTTGCAACCCGCAGCCCTGAAACCTGAAACACGCAGCCTTTGAGCCCACACAAGAAAGCACAATCCGGCCGGGATCTGAAGCCTGAAACCCTGCACACCCGGCAAGCATGCTAGCTGCAGAAAAAGACTTCGGCCTCGAGGCGCACACAAGCCTGAGACACGCAACCCTGAAACCCGCAACCCTGAAGCCCGCAACCCTGAAGCCCACAACCTTGAACCCCACAGGTCTCAAGCACGCAACCCTGAAACACAAAACCCTGAAGCACGCAACTCCGACCTGAAACCCGCAACCCTGAAACACGCAACCCTGAAGCCCGCAACCCTGAAGCCCACAACCCTGAAGCCCGCAACCCTGAAGCCCGCAACCCTGAAGCCCGCAACCCTGAAGCCCGCAACCCTGAAGCTCACAACCAAAGCCCCCAACCCTGAAGCCTAAACCCTGAAGCCCGCAACCCTGAAGCCAGGAACCACGAAGCCCGCAACCCTGAAGCCCGCAACCCTGAAGCCCACAACCCTGAAGCCCGCAACCTGGCCTGCATGCATGTCCACACACAACCCGGAAGAACGCAACCCGGAAGCACGCAAACCGGAAGCACACAACCCGAAAGCACGCAAACCGGAAGCCCGCAACCCGGAAGCCCGCAACCCTGAAACACACAAGCATGAGGCATTGCAGCAAATATTAGGCTAGCTGAAGCACACAACCCTGAAGCCCACAAACATGCAACACTGAAGCCCGCAATCTTATATAATTGTGATCGATCGATCAAACTCATGATATGATCTTCGATCAATCGATCCCTTGACCACAACACTAGACTAGCCCTATACAGCCCAGCTCCAACAATGCTCCCGTAATCCTGGCCTATACAAATCTGAACCCTGAAAGCCCTCCACCTAATAGCACACACGCACTATCAGGCCTATCTATTGCAACCCGGAACCGAAAGCCCAGAGCATGCTAGAATGGCCAAACCCAGAACCCCGACCCTTTAGCTCGATCGAGATCCTATAGCTATAGCCAACTGTAAAACCCGCAACCGCTTCATCACACAGGGGAGGTTAGCTACGCAGAACCTGCAGCTCTAAATTGGAATTGTCTACGTACACAAGACCCTGAAGCCCAGAACCAATTAAGATCAGCTAGCTCTATATAGCTAACGTACCCTAAAACTCGACCCATCTAGGCACATCTGGATGGAGCAATCAGGAGCCTTCACTGCATCATTCATGCATGATTCAGTTGAGCTGTAAAGGGCACGATTTCGTCTTTGATCGATATGAACGCACTCATGTGCCACTAGCTGGAAATTTACATTAAGCTCGACTATAGAATTATATAAGCCAGCAAAAGAAACACGCAGGCCCAGTCACGTGGCACACATGCATGCATGCATGCCTAAGATCGAGACCCCGTCAGTACAGCCAAGCGAGAACCTTGCTATAAAATTAGGACCACTGCGTGCGCAATTCACGCTTGTGTTCATCTGGAGTTGGAACAAGTCCACGTACAGCACTGTGCTGGAAAGATCATGCATTCATGAAGCCAGCAGCAGTTTTAGTGAAGCGTGCACTCCTATATAGATCGATCCTGTCACTGCATGCATGCATGCATGCATGCTTTCCAGATTGGACTGAGGCTTTCGGGTTTCAGGCTTGCGCGGCTCAAAGGTTGCGGGTTTTGGGCTTGCGGGGCTGAAGGGCCGGTTGCAGGTTTCGGGCTTGCAGCAAAAGGGTTCCGGGTTTTGGGCTTGCGGGGCTCAAGGGTTGCGGGATTCGGGCTTGTGGGGCTCAAGGGTTGCGGATTTTGGGCTTGCGGGGCTCAAGGGTTGCGGGTTTCGGGCTTGTGGGGCTCAAGGTTGCGCGGGGTATTGGTTATGGGGCAAAGGGCTTTGGCAGGGCCTACCAGGGCTGAGAACTGAAACTGCAGGAACCAAGACCAGCTCCATAGTTCGATCGATCTATCGAGGCTACAGCACAGACGAATTTTCTGAAGGCTTGCAGGGCTTCTTGGCCACAAGCTTCTGTCCTAGAAGCAGCTTAATGTCAGAATTGCGTATGACTCGCGATCATATATGCACGTGGCCGTCGAAACCTTGCACCATGTGCATGCATGCCCGACTTAATTGCCGTGACACATGTGCCTACGAACACAGGTAGTGCGCCGACAGTGCTCGAATTACATACACACATGCAGACACACACCTGCATGGCCATGCAGCTAGCATATGTGCATGTGCAACAACACATCCCTGCACGCATGTATATACAACGCACGTATACGCATGCATGCATGCCTGATATAAATTTATAGACTACACTACACATGCGCACCAGACCCGTGTCTCAACTTAGCCAAAGAGGCTGCTAGGGAAACATACCTTCCATTGCTCGGGGATACGCAAGCCTTTGGCTCCATAGACATAACGAACCAGATCCCAAAGGCCCGCATCAGCCCAATCATCCTCACCCATGTCCAAGCAGCGAAGCTTCTCTACCGTGGAGGCATCCAGCATCGCCGTGGGGCGCAGTGGCGGGGACTTCATGACGAGCGGCAGCAACTTGGCCATCTCTCGGCTGAATGCTGGCGTGTAGGTCCTTGGAGAAGGAAGGGCTAAGCTGTGGAGGACCTATATGTAGGTGTTCTGTACTTCAGAGTAGGACTGTATTGAAGCAGCTAAGGCTGTGTCTGGGTGCCCTTCAATTGATGGTTTCCTGTGTAGGACTTCCGACCTTGTTTGGTGATCTTGCGGGTCACTGGTTGAACATCACCATGACGAGCCCTCGCTGCTTGCTTATCGGCAGTGCATAGCGTCCCCCTGTTGAATTTAAGTACCTTGGGGCTGCTGCTCCAAACCACTGTCCGTTTCGGGCAGGAATGCCCCCAGTGCATCATCCAGAAACGGGAAACGTACACCTGGGGCAGGCAAAACCATAGGGCTTGAAACGAAGGGTGTTTTGGGCTGTGCCTAGAACGTTATATTATCTATACAACACATCGATCGATCGAGGTCTTATATTGTTTGTGAAGATTCTACCTGGCCTGGTGTGTTCTGCAAAACCATTGAAAGCGAGGGTGTCGCCAGACTAACGAGGAGCCCGGCTGCTCGATCATCCAGTTGGCCCCCAAAGCCACGCAAAGAAGCGAGACAAGAATAGTCCTCCCAGGTGTGGCACTACGGATCTTTTCAGGCCCGTGACAACTTGAGGGTTGTACTTTGGCTTCTGGGGGGCGGTCTAGCTGTACTGTGATCATGCGTGATCGGTTTATCATTTGCAACACGAGCAGAAATAGCAAAACAATAAACAAATTTAGGGGAACACATTGTCCTGCAAAGTTGAGCATTGCCCATGGCTACGAAGGGTAGCTCTTCATACCCGCAAGGGTTCAGGAAACATCTCATGCTCGTCGCCTTGCATATCGATACCCAGCTGCTGCACTGTAGCCCTTGCCACAAAGTGAATCCTGAAGATCGCCCTTTCAGAACTGAAAGCAGGTGCAACCTCAGCTCCAACTAGATAGTCTGCATGGTACAAACATCGTTGCAGTGCTTGCGTTGCATGACTTTGTCTAAGATCCGATCGCGAACCCCGGCGGAGTGCAAATGTCCATGGAATGGTGGTACTTGATGTCGAGCTTAGCAGTATCACGTCCATGTGCTGCCTGAATCTCCTGAGACATCACCGCCTCCCCAGCATAATGCTCCAAGAAGAAGAAGTCCTGCATCAAGGTGTTGAGCTTTTACATAAAAGGTTTGGAGCTTCTAGGGTTTATCGGGCTTGTATCATCATCTAGATCGATCAAGATTACCCAGCTATGCTGTGCAAGCCACGGATAATGTCGAATCACTCGCCTGAGAAACATGCTTCCGAACAGCTGTGGAACCCTCCTTGTCAGAGGCCTTCGTGAAGTTTTCATTGAAGAGGAGGCAAAGCACCACGAGGATGAAAGCCTGCATGAGATTCATATTCGAGTTTGTTTTGCACATGCATACCACTCGATCATTACATGCTTTTAGGGAACATGTCCGCACTGCAGAATGCATGTGTGAAGAGCATCACTTCCTGCATTAATTCAGATATGGCATCGGTTGGGTCATGATGTTGCGGGGGGTCGGCCAGGAACAACATGATTGATCGAAGTCCGAAAAGCTTGTTCCACTTAACCCCATGGATCTCCCACTGGCCTTTGGAGCTTGCAGCCTCATGAGGTTGTCCACAAGTCGGAACAGGTCCATGGCCACAGACAAGGGCCCAAAGGCTTGGGGTGAAAGTATGCACTAAAAGGAAACGCTGCAAAGAAACATTTGCAATCCTGCTTCGATCATACAGAATTCACACGCAGCTTCTGAAAATGTGCATCGATCACAGCAATTAAAGCACTTGATCCATGTATGTTCAGAAACCGTCCTGAATCTGAAGAGTGTGAGGCGAATCAGTCTACAGTCTATAGTTTTCATGCAGCTTAAGACCTCCCGTGCCTGATTCCGACGCAAGAGTTTCTTCACCGTCAGAGCTGTCAGGACGTCGCCGACGAGCTGCCATCCAGAAGAACCTGCGCATCGGGACGAGCACTTGCTCAAGCAGAACTGTGGCAAGGACACACACGGCAGCAGAAAGTTACATGTCGACCTTGCATAGAGAGAGCACTACATCGGCACTTTTTGAGCTGCAAGCACTGCCGCACCGATGGCTAGTCTAGCCTGCACACATGGGAACTGGAAGCCTTGAAAGGGATCCTTGGCACAGGCAGCCGACCCGGAACTGCATCATTGTAACAAGCCATCTAGCCAATTGCAGTATATAGCACGATTATAAGGTTCAAAGGTGGCTGTGTATTGCAGTTCTTTGCAAACTATCTAGGTGATAGCCACGGGACTCTTACAGATGCAGGTGCCGGCTCCTGGCGCGAAGCAAAACAAATGGCCCGACACGGCTGCTGGCTGCTGCGAGAGGTTCTTTGCCCCAGGGTCCCCCCGCTGCAAGCAACCCATGTACTCACTCGATAAACACATCAGTGAGCCGAGAGCTTCGCAAGCTTTGCTTCGTACTGCTTGCGAGTGGGGCGCTTTGCCCTGTTGAAAAAGCTCTGTCCCTCATCAGACCAGGTCTTGCCTCGAGAGTGACAAACCATGTTAGGGGTCGAGATGTATATATGAGCCATGAAGCCAGTGTGCTGTTTTGAATGCAAACAAGAAACTGAAATCATCATCCGCCAAGAAATCATAGGCCAACTTGTGCACTGCTGGGCGCCAGCCATCTTCATCCTCCGGCTGCTCCTCCATCGTCTCAGCCACAAAGCGCCACCACTCGCCCTGCAGAAGCATGGAATCAGCACGTCAATATACATGCAAGGCTCATGAACAGAAGCTCGAAATCATGTAAGATCAAAAGCCCTATATAGCAAAGGCAGTACAGCTAGCCTCCATCTTCGAATGGTTGGTGAGGAAGACACGCATGTGCTCGTTGTACGTGTCCCGAACCGCAAGGAACTTGGCCTGGTAGTACTTGCGCTTGGGATAGTAGCGACGGGCAAACGTCGGGATCTCCTCCTCGTCGCCTTCGGCCGGCTCCTCGTCTTCGGCCGGCTCGTCTTCGGCCGGCTCGTCGTCTTCGGCCGGCTCCTCGTCTTCGGCCGGCTCTTCGTCTTCGGCCGGCTCTTCGTCTTCGGCCGGCTCCTCGACCGGCTCTGCGGTCGATTTGGCCCTGGTCTTCCGCTTGCCTGTCACACGCTTTGCCACCACCTGCTCGTAGTACTCCGTGGCATTGTCCGGTTCATCACCATCATCGCCGGTCTCACGACTTTTGAGCTTCTTCATCCTCCGCAACTTCTTGAAGCTTCGCGATCGGGCGAGCTTGCCCTTCTTGCCCTTCACGTTCGGAGGAGCCTCCATGGCCGCATCCGCATCCACATCATCACCGGGCTCCTCATCCATATCCATCTCCTCGTCACCCCCCGCCTTGCGCTTCCCCTTGGTCGCCTTGGCCTTTGGCCGCCCAGGCTTGCCCTTTGCCGGCTCGGCCTTTGCAGCACTCTTGGGCTTTGGAGTGCTTTTGGCCTTGGCTTTCGCCTTGGATGTCGCTTTGGCTTTCGCCTTCGGTTTGCTTTTCGCAGCGGCTCTGGATTTCTGAAGGTCCTCCTCTTCCTCCTCCTCCTGCTCATCATCGGGGGAGATATCAGGCTTCTCACTGGGCTTCTTACCGGGCTTCTTACCGGGCTTCTCATCATCTCTCTCATCAACAGGCTTCTCCTGCTGAGTGGGTTTTTCCTTCTTGTTGGCACTCAGGGCGAGCTGCCTCGTGCGAGTGATCACCTCTGCTTCCTCAGATTAATGCCACATCAAAGAACCCAACAAGCATGGCAATACGCATTGTGTCGGAATTACCGGGCATTAGCACACAAGCAACACATATGGTTCAAATCACACTGCATTGCCAATCGTGAAAAGCAGCAGGCTTGCCAAGCCTTGGCTCACATTCTTCAAGCTCAGCCTGAAGCCGTCTTGCCGCAGCTTCGTGCTCAGCCCGGGCTTTCAACTCCTTCTCACGAGCAAGCGCTTGCTGAACCTTAGCAGCATCCTCTGCTCGCTGTGACTCGAGCCAGGAATTCACATAATCCTCCGGCCCCACATCCCAAGCTTGGGTCTCCGTGTTGTCAACTGAGGAGCCTGAACCTGTCAGGTTCAGTGTTGTGCATAATCTCTCGATCACGGGGCATACACAACACAATTCATGGATCAATGCACGCTACGGCCTCGACTGCCGGCTGAGGTTGAGCCTGCCTCTGAGGCATCCTCGAAGTTCAGCTTCCGCTTGATGCCCTTGTCCAGAATCAAGTGGTCTTTGGAAGAAGCCTGATTCCTGGGCCGAAGTTGTGATGCAAGACACAGCTTTCTGTTTTCTGCTTGATTTGTGCTACATACATGTCTATGCACAATATAATCGTCAAGGAACAACTTGTTGTTGACAACGGCCAAAATCTCTCGAAGCTTGGCTGGGTCCATTCCGGCAAGCTGACGAGCAAGCCCAGACGACGTTGAAGGCGGAGTCACTCGAGCAGCGGCCGGCTTGTAGGAGATAAACTCCTCAACACATTATTGCGCAGACCTGCTTCCGAAGGAAACTCAAAGCAACAACCCCATACAAGCTAAACTTGATCAAGACTCTGGACTTCCAGGAGACAAGGGGTCGGGCACAGCTTTCTTTGGACTCTCATGTGCGTCGATCCCCTCTATGTTCTGGCTGTCGTCCAAAAAATCAGCCAGAACCTGGCTGTGAATCGCCGGATTGGCAGCCTCTGCAGCCTCAGGTGCACCCACAGGGAGTGCCAAAGCACCCTCCTCCACCGGGGCGCCTGGCGCCACCGGCTGTGATGCCGGCTTCTGTCCTCCACGACGGAGCCACTCATAAGACTCCGGGTTCAGGGAAATCCCCAGGAGTCTTTCCATCTCTGCCTGGGGAGGTGCCTTCAAACAAGCCTCAAGGGGTGAGGGCACCGACAATCGATCGGACGATGCTGAAGATTGACCGCCTCGCGAAACACTGCGATGCAAGCTTGCCCTCAAGGACTCATCATCAGCCATGTCGTCACTATCGACGTCCTCGTCTGTAGCACCAGACCCTGGCTGCTTGGGTGACTTCTCTAGTGCACAGCGGCCTTCCTGGATTGAGCAATCGAGGCAGAAATCACAAATGAATGGAGCCAGAACATATGTAAGAATCTGCAGAAACTTGCTACTTGCTTCATGCTAGTGTCTGAATACGCTTTCGACATAGCCTCAGCCATATCGAGAACCATTGCACGAATATCCTCATCCTGATCATGGTGGAATGACATTGTTTCAGGGCCTGAAAAAATCATAGCTATAGCTTACTGTCTGATCCATGGCACACGTGGTAGCTCCCATTTGGCCCATTTTCGTTTGATCATGGTCAGCATGCTCTTGATAATTTCCGCGGACTTGTTGATATTTCGATCTTTTCTCAACTTGGCATCTGTAGTCAACTGGTTCTCATCATCTGAATTTGCTTCATTCTCATAGAATTTGCGAACCACTTCCTTGATGAGGTTGATCGGCTTTCGGATTCTACCTGACTTTGCCATCTCACGAGTCATCGGACGAATGATAGATGCATTCAGTTTCGTATTCTCGAGGGAGGGAACGACATGCTTCCTGCCCTTAATGTCCAGCAGCAGAACATTTCGCCCTCGTGCACGTTTTCGGAGGCTTCGATGCTGTTCCCAAGCTTTCACGCATTCAAGGAAGGATAACTTGGCCATGAATCAGCGATACCGGATCTTGAACCCCAACTGCGAGCACCAATCTTTCCCCAATGTGCTTGCAACTTCAAGCCCAAACAAGCTCGCAAACGAAAGGGGGAGGGCTCACCTGATCGCCAGGAAGATGCTGCTGCCGCAGCGAAGCTGGATCGCCCCACCTGGCCGAGATGTTTCAGAGAAAAAGTCTCACTGGGAGAGTTGCTAGATGCAGTACACGTAATGCATGCCAGCACCACCGCATCGGAAGTCGAACTTTGCCAACGCCACATGCACAACAGGACATTCGTGGGTATGATTATTGTATCTACTTGTGAGATCACGTCTTTTTAGGTCCCTGAGTTTAGCCTTCAAGGTTGATTCAATGACCGAACTTGCTAAACTTTGGCGCCATATGCAAATACATCGGATATTCCTTTCCACGTGCCGACTGAAGTCTATCGATTGGCATCATATGGCCTACATGTGGCAACCTCAAAGCAACTTACATGAGCCCCAAAATGAGGCTTCAGGGACACAGCCCTGCAACGAGATGCCCTTTCAGACACGCTGCCCCGCAATACAAGAAACAGGCGTTTGCCCAAATCGTGAGCGTTCCCACAACCTCCCATTAATTACCAGGCGTTCGGGTTCACAGGTATATGTATAGACAGTTACCATGTCTTCAGCGCAGCGCGAGGTTGCTTGTTCATGGCATGACATGGGGCCGGCTTTAGAACCCTCAGACTGGATTCTTAAATCACGAACCCAGAACCCAGCTCCCTAAACCCGCCAAAACACGCAAACCCTTCAACCCGAAACCCACACCCCAAAACTCCCGAAACACCGAGACACGAAACTCTCAAACCTAAAGTTCTGAAGAGCCCAACCTCCATATTGTCGAAAGCTCGGCTGGTAGGTTCGCAGCGTGAGGCCGTGACCCAGCCCGGATCTGAGATTTGCAGGGGAGCTCTGTTGTTTTAAATCACATGGGAGTTTCCGAAAATTAGGGGTACCTTATTTTGGGGTCCCTATAATAAGAGACCTGCTACTTAGGGTACTATATTGGGGTCTCCTATTTTCGGAAACTCCCACATGTAGGGCCTACCTCAAGCTACCAAAGCTAAGTGGAGTAGGTTCTTGCTAGAATCTCGAACTAACGTCAAGGTTTCATCTGGGCCAAACCGTACATCAGGGATTTGTTATGTCCAGGTGGGATTTCGGGCCTCCTGGCGCCTTTTTCCTCGGGCACGTCTTCTTGCGCATAACACCGCAGGTTTTGTGCTCGAGTCCACCCCACCCCAGCCCCAATCGCGAAAGTGACGCCATGAGCTCGGCCCAGGCAAGGGCTCAGGGTTAACCTTCAGGGCTCCCGCACTCATGAAGCAGCCACTGCTGCACTGCTGCACTGCTGATTCCAACTTTGGAGCAAATCGCATCGAGAGATGGATTTCAATGTGTCGCGGAAGCAGAATGGGGCACAACCACTGGGATGAGCAGCTGCGACCATTCAATCGAAACACTGACGAGAACCACTGCGCTGTAGATCAGAAACAAGCATGACTAGTTCAGAGCTCACAGCATCACAGTTTGCTTGATCCTACGTTTTAGGTACTTTCAGGTATGTCAGATATTAGTTCTCTGCAGGGTGTATGAAGGCTACAGTTCTTTAAGTGTTCTCTATTAATATACGGGGAGGTTTCCGGGCCTGCAGAGGTGTCCAAAAAAAGGAAGTTCGTAGCGGATGGCGTCTTCAATGCAGAGCTGAACGAGTTCTTGGCACGCACCCTGGGTGGCCTGGCATCTCCAAGTCTGGTTTAAAGCACAAAGACCAAAAGCCCAAAATCCGACAGCGAATACCCTGTAAACCCCTAAACCCTACACCCTAAACCCTACTTGGAAGGGCAGGGGACTTAGTAAGTAGGGTTATAATTGGCGTAACTCCTTTTAAGGTACCTATAACTCTACTTATAACCTACTTACTAGGTCCCTGCCCCTCCAAGTAGAAAGCTCGATTCAGCTTTCTGCAGGTTCCACTTCCCGTCTCCTCGGGGATTCTCGGGTTTGTGGCTACTGGCTGCTGTTCAGACCAGCCTCGCCCCCTCTGGCAGCGCACTCATGCGTAAGACCCTGCATTCCGAAGAAATCTTGCTTTCAAAACCCGCTACCTTTCAACCCCAGGCTTAAACAAACAAGCATAGTATAGGGGCCTGAAAAATTACCTATACTTTTTTTGGCTCCTTGTTACAATGATAGTATGATGGGCCCCAGAACCCTAGTCTACTTGTTAAGGCCCCGCCATTATTTGAACCCAACCTCCGAAGCTCTAGTGTCTGCCCCTGAATCTAAGAGCATTAGCCCCACAAGCACAGAAATCTAGGTGGGGGGCAGCAGGAAAAACCTAGTAGTAGAGTAGGTAACCTCTAACCTTTTTTGGGTAGTATGGTCCCTATATAACCCCTACATAACCAAGCAGGTTAACCTTTAGTTCCCCATGATACCCGACAAGTAGGAAAAAACTGAAGCAAAAGCCCGACTCGTCGATTCCACAAGGTGAAGATGGATATGCTGGAGTCGAGGCCCGCGAGTGGGGGACTTCATGTAAGACGCCGCCATGCTAAAGCTCCATCCACATGTCAGGGCTAGTAATAGCAAGTATAAGGCTGTCAAAGCAAAGGTACTACTTCAAGGCAGTTTGGCGGGCTCAGACTAGGTGCGTTTCTTCGTATGATTGTGGCGCAGGCTAGCAGAGCTACGAAGGGAAGCTGAGGATTTGTATGTGTCAAGGACCCCTCTGTAAACTTGGAGGTTCATGGGTAGTTATAAGTGGGGTTATATGCATGGTAAGTAATCATAATAATTATAACCTATATAGGGAACTTGTGACCCGTGACGCCACTTTTGACTGCCATTCGGGCTCGGCCGGCATTGCTTCAGAGCCTTGGCCATAATGGGTCCTGTTTGTAGATGGGATGGTCGTTCTTTGTTGCTCTTGCGCAACTCGATGTGGCGACAGGATGTCAGTTCGGTCTCAGACAGTCATGGCTGATGGAACCTTGTTGCACTACAGTTGCCCCTCCTCCTCCTCCTCCACCTCCTCCTCGTGACAGATGATGTCACAGTATGCATAATTAGTACTCCCAGCATGATGGAGCTTCGGCAGGAAAGAATGTAGGTTTTGTGGTTCATCATCTCCGATACGAAAACAGGGCCCACACCTGAAACGCGCATATTTCTCGTCACTTTGACGAAAACATGCATCTTACAAAGTCTCCAATTATTCCGCAGATTGCATTGAGGTGCGTGTCACCCCGATCCGAACCGAGATCATCATCCGCGCAACGAGGAGATGCTTGCTGGCTGCCTCTGAGCCGAGAGTTCCTCATGAATTTGTAAAGTCAGAGCTCTCTATATCTAACATAAAATGTATGTGCGTGTGCGTGTATATATATATATGTATACATATCTCTCTCTCTCTCTCTCTCACTCTCTTTCTTTATTTATGTATGCTTAAATGTGTGCGTATGGTCCAAGGGGCAGTCCTTAGCCTTAGTCACGGGGTATTGGGCTGAGTTGTTCAGGGTCCTGGGGCTTGAGATGAGGAGGGTTTTAAGTTTCAGGGTCATAAAGATCCATGTTGCAGAGCTCGTCTCGAGGGAACTATCAATCGTGCTGTCCGATACGTACTTGCTGGCCAAGAGACTACCTAAATTTGGGCCTAAAGGCCCAAACCCTCCTATGCATTTCTATCTTGCGGCAATTTGCGGCAGTTGTCCTAACGTGAGCTTGCAACGATGCCCAACCGATCAACATGGGAGAGGCCATCTACACGGCAAACCTTAAAGAAGTGCTTCTGAGTCTCAGTTGGGACTCTGGAACCCTGAGGGTGTGGTACTTGGAGGGTCGGGGGACTTAGTACTTTGGTCATTTTAGGGGCTTATAAGTACCATAACCCCAATTAGGGTCCCTTTTAGGGTACTTATAAGTCTACTTACTACCTAGGTCTCCCGACCCTCCAGGTAATGGACCCGTCGAGCATGAGCCCTAGTTGTCCCTATATACTTGGTATTGGTATGGTAACCTAAACCCTAAATCGTCAAACAAATCCCAAATCCTGACACTTCCGTGGTGCAAAAACTACGCGCCACATTCTCCAAAGGGGCCGCACCCCCACTCAGGAGGCCAATTAGTCCGATGCTGTTGTGTCTCTCACTTTCCCCGGCCGGCTTCCCAAGCCCGGATGCAAAAAGGGTTTTGACGGACTGATAAGAGGAGCCTGAGTCATTTGCACTTTGTAGCTACTTGATGTAACTTGTAATGGAGACTGCGACTGTCATGGTATCTTAGACGTACCCCCAAACCTTATTCCTATTGTCAGGGCACTTATAATTCTCTCTGACAAATCCCTACAGAACTCTTGTACAACCCTTCTTCAACATTAGGGCTCGTAGCCCTAAGCCCGAAAGGCCATAATTCCGTGCTCGCCTTACAGGACCCGAGAGGTGCTTGGAGAGAAAGGCGCAGCTGCATTGCTTAACGTTCTTGCTTTGGGATGGGTTTAGGCTTAGGCTTAGGGCTCATGAAAGAGAGCACGGGTTCACAAAAGGGTGCGGCTTGCCTTGTGGTTTGGGGGTCAAGGCCAAAGTAAGCGCAGGGGCTTGGCTTCGTGGGCAGTCCGGGTGAGTCTTTGGCACGCACGGGACACGAAATCCTACAAGCCGTAAAATCTGAGCAACCCCGAGCCCACTAGCGAGAAAGATGCTTCAAAGCTAGTGCAGATGAAGTGAAGTCATCCCGTAGACTCGAAACAGATACTATTGGCTACACGGTTTTGAAGTCAACCCTGATTTTTCTTCCGAACCGCCCACAATCACGCATTACACACGCACACACACACACTCTCTCTCTCTCTCTCTCCCGTTTTAGGGTGTCTACGGCCTCGAACCCAGCGTCTTGAATGCATGGGTGCGGAATTAGGTTTTCCACAAAACCCCCCATTGCCAAAATTTGCGAAGTCTTCTCTGTAATGTAGCCTGGAGCACGGTCTGTACCGGACAGTTCAACAATAAACCTACAACCGAAATCCCGTACCCTTACACTGCCTTACGCGTTACATCAATCCCTGGCATTGAACTATTGAACCTCACAAACTCCCATGAAAGAAGCCTGAAAAACACGAGTCCCTTTTGGCCTTAAGCCCAACCCCCAGACCCGAAACCCTAAATCCTCAACCTAGAACCTGAGTCCTAAACCCTACCTGAACCCCACAGGTAGGTAAAAGAATGGCCCAACAAGTACAAAAAAGCATTGTTCAAGGTACTTTGGGGTCCAGGTAATACCTACTTGGATAGTCGGGGGACTTAGTAACTGGTTATTTTAGGGACTTCTAAGTGCCATAACAACAATTAGGGTCGCTTTCAGGGTACTTATAAAGTCTACTTACTACCTACTTACTAAGTCCCCCGACCCTCCAAGTAAACCCTTAAACCCGCTAAACCCTAAACCCCTAAACCCTAGGCCCTAGGCTTGTCAAAGGGCTTTTTGGCAGTGAGGCCGCCGCATTCGAGAGCTCACTGCCTTGGTGTCTCGGTCAAAAAGCGGAATAGCCTGCGGTCGTTTAGGGTTTAGTTAGGCTTTATAGGATGTTTAGGGGCTTAGGGTTGAGGGTTTTTGCTTTAAAGGAACTACAGGGGTTCCTATAAGGGATGGATACGGGTACTACAGGGGCTCGGGGCTTCGGGTTTAAAGCTTAGGGTTCAGGTGAGGGCGTCGGAAATGTCCAACCGGTGGGTTTCGATTGGATGTCTTTCGGGCTTCACTGATTCACTGCGGCAGGTCAGTTGCGATTCTGTCGGCTTTCGGGCATGCAGGATTTAGTAACCCTGCACTCCCAAACCCCATACCCCCAAAGCCCTAAACTCGAAACCCCCCGAGCTTAAATTCACCTTCAAAGCTTTAGCCGTGAAGGACTGCAGATGCAGTGAGAATGTATAATCATAGAATTTAGAACCCTAAACCCTAAGACCCAATCCAATGCCAATTGCAGCCTGTCCAGATTTGGAGTTACTGGAGTCGTGGTTCAAGGGGGAAAAGGAGGGACCCTTAATGGGGTCCCCTACCCCATAATGGGCTATACAATGGGTAAACAATAGCTATATTAAGGCTATATAGCTAGGGGTCCTTATTAAGGGTCCCTCCTTTTACCCTTGGAGTGGTGCTGCGTGGATGTATCGAAGTAGTACTGGTTTCGGGATTCAGGCATTGAGGTTTAGGTGTCTAGGGGTTTAAAGGGCTGACTGGGCATTCAGGATTTAGGGGTTTTGGTTTGGGGCCTAGGCAGTTTAGGCCTTTGTACTTTGGGATGAGGCTTTAGGTGACCCCGAACCATCCAAAATCGGCCCTGACCCTGACGATGCGTGAAGCTCACATCCGCTTATGCAGCCGTGACACCTGCTGCTTCGGATAGGACATGCTGACCAGCCCCATAATCTGCATCTAAACACTGAGCCCTTGATTCCACCAGCCAAGACGTTTGATATGATCGCAGCCCCTTGGAAAGTCTGCAGGTGCAGAAGCGCTTCGGCTTCCCTGAGAACAGCGTGGAGCTCTTCGCTGAGCGTGTCGAGACGCTAAGCGGAAAGGGACTGCGCACACAGGCTTTTTGAGTTTCTTAGCATATATATATATATATATATATATATATTCGCATACATTCATACATACATACACACTTTTGGCTGTCCACGCAGCCTCGAATGCGAGAGTTTGTGCTTGCACGAACCGCGAACCTAGTCTGATCCGATTTGCCATTGGCGCACACTGTCCTGTCCTGCTACCAACCTCTAGTCGCGAAGTTCAAGAAAGAGTAGCCACTACTAGTAGTGGAGTGCTACGGCTCGACACGAACTCGCCCAGCCCGGCTGCAAAAAAGGGTAAAGGAAGCCGGCCCGACACCGTCTCAACACTATAGACGTATTCCGCAAACCTTAAACACTAAACCCTAAACTAGCTCTAAACTCTAAACTCTGTAATTGGCCGTATTCCCAAACCTTAAAACACTAAGCCCTACTTGGAGGGACGGGGGACTTAGTAAGTAGGTAGTAAGTAGACTTATAAGTACCCTAAAGGGACCCTAATTGGGGTTATGGTACTTATAAGTCCCTAAAATTCCCAGTTACTAAGTCCCCCGACCCTCCAAGTAAACCCAAAGGAACCGCGCCAGCTGCGCCATGGCTCAGTGCGAATCCCTCCGCTCCGCGGCTGCAGAGCGAAAGCTCTGAAATGACCTACCCTAAGGCCCAAAAGTAGTTCCTTCTTGGGGTTACCTTATAAAGTTCTAAATATGAACCGCCAAAAGGAACTACTTTGGGGCCTTTGGGTAACCAGGTGTTTTCTCAAGAGGTTTTCGTGTGCTTCTCAGAAGAAATCTCACGACCCTAAGGGCTGAAAGATTGTTGGGATGCTCTTTGCGGGCGATAGTGACGGGGCTTGATCCAGCTGGAGAGTCCTTTGCGTGCAGTTTCTGATTTCGGCCTTCAGGCTTTTATCATGCTACTGTGTAAAGTCTAAAAATCCGTGATGTACGGGGTAGGGATTACGGCTGGAGACTCTATGGGGATTCATCCGCAGACCTTTATTGATGTTGCTTGTTGAATCTCCGTGGTGACGCCTTTTGGATCTCAGTTTACGGCGCAAACAGAACATGCGGCCCCTATTTCATGTGCATGTGTTACCAGTTTCCTGTTTTTGTTCGCAATGTGAGGCTTCAAGCTGATTGGCGGCTTGGCCGTCCGCCGAGCCTGCTATGGCGTCTTGAGGCCCGAATGCATCGCCTGATCCAGGGTTTACTACCATTACTATTATGATGACTATTACTATTGTTATGACTATTCTTACCATTACAATCTATTTAGTAGTAGTAGTAGTAGTAGTAGTAGTAGTAGTAGTAGTAGTAGTAGTAGTAGTAGTAGTAGTAGTAGTCGTAGTCGTAGTCGTAGTCGTAGTCGTAGTCGTAGTCGTAGTCGTAGTAGTAGTAGTAGTAGTAGTAGTAGTAGTAGTAGTAGTAGTAGTAGTAGTAGTAGTAGTAGTAGTAGTAGTAGTAGTTGTAGTAGTATTACCGTCATGATTATGCATAGTAGGCGATGGCGTTTGATCATCATGAAAAGTGATGAGTTTTTTTTGCGCCGACGATTGCTGTCGTTGTCGTGGCGCGTCGGACGACCACCACGAGCATCACTAGCACTGCTGCTGGTGCTGCTTCTGCTAGACCCCTTACACCAATGATCCTAATGCTGTGCAGCACATTGCCATGACAAAGTTAGAAGATGAATCTTGCCGACACAGCTAGAAGACTGATGTCCGAAATGCCCAGGTTCATCATGGAGAACGGCGCCAAAGGTGTGGAGGTTATCATCAGCGGAAAGCTCCGTGCGCAAAGAGCCAAGGCTATGAAGTTCAGGCAGCCAGACGACCGTGGGGGACAGGGCAAGTGGGTCACAGTGTTTTCGGAGTCCAAGAGCCTTTTGATCAAACATGTATTTACATGACCATGCTCAGCGATGTGTCAGCCTATAAAGACTACAATTTCGTGTAAGCGTTGCTCGAGCTGGGCTTTGGGCAGAGTTTTTGGTATTCCCTGATGCCCTGATGGCTCTCCTCGATCGGTGTTCTTCGGAAACCATGGGAAGTGTGGGATTGGGCCCCAAAACCCTAGGCCCTAGTCTAATTATTAGGGCCCTATATTACAGAACCCTACTATGGATCCCTTATAGCAGCTCTATAGTATTGCTGAACAGCGGCCCAGCTCAGAGCAGCCCTAATTACATCGGGGTGTATTTGCCTTTTGGGGTTCAATGATGAGAGATGAGATGGCTCACCTATTCAATGAATCACCCTGAACCCTAAATCCTAAACCCTTAACGCGGGCTTTGCCCTTGCGAAGTAGGAGGGACAAACCCCTAAACCCTATCAGGCTCTGATCTTGGTATCGAAGTGTCATTGAATGGCATGTCCTCCAACAGGCGAATATAGATATAGCGGTAGCGACCCTTGAATCCTAAACCCTTGACAAACTTTACTAGGATCGGATCCTCAAATCCTTAACATCAGATTGCAGAGACTTCCGACAGGCAGGGCTATCTCATCTCCACTGGTGAACCGAAGAGGTCAGGGTCCCGTTGGGCACTTTCGGTTCTGTTTTGGAGATGCTGTAAACCCCAACCCTACACCGCTAAAGCCCCCAAACATCCTTTGGATGCCGTAGACCCTTGTCCTGAACCTTTCAGCCCCCGAAGAGACTTGCCCCTAAACCACAGTTTGGGGGCCTTTTCGGGGTAGACGGTAATGTAGGGGCCGAAATCATTACCTATCCTTCTTTGGGTGTTCCTTATTATAATTTATGGTATACTGGGCCCCCAAACCCTATTCTAACTATTAAAGCCCTTGTACTACAGGAACTGCAGACCGAAATAGTCAACCCCTCTCTGAGCCTGAGCACGGAAACCATCAAGGACCGCCTGTTGACAGGCACTCGGGTTCAGTGTATATGGGGTTTAAATGTAGGGTCTTCCTATATCCGAAAAGACCTACGTGTTTAGGCTCCCTTTTTATGATTGTTTCCATACACACACACACACACATATATATATATATATATAGAGTCTACATATATATATATATATATAGATACGCATCCAATTGCCGTGAAAAGGTAGGTCTTGCGGGTCACAGATATATAGTTCCCCTTGAAAAGGCTAGGTCTTTGGAGTCACTGGTTGGGTTTAGCTGCCGACGACAGGCACTACATCTCGGAAGCTGTCCGCCATGTGCAGATGCGCCAGGGCACCATTGGAATCAAGGCTGACCGAACTCAGCAGGGTTTGGGGGTTAGGGTTTGTGATGCGTTTGCTTTGGGCGATAGGCAGGACTTTTTCGCATCTGAGCCCACACAACTGAACAGCGCAGTTGTCGACGCCACAGCCTAGAAACTTACAACGCATGGCGATGCACGAAGCTTGGCTTGGCACCCACAAGTCGCTGCACGTTAGACAGGTGAAGATCCCGAAGCCCCAGAGCCCGACAAAACCCAAACCGTCAATGCAACTAGTCCATTAATTATGTGTTAGTGCAAAATATTATTCAACACCAACATGTCCATATAGTTCATTAAGTCCATGTCCATGTCAAAATAGTTCATTAAGTTCAACTCCATATTGTAGGCCCTAAAGCCCTGGCTCAAGCCGAAAAGCCCAACAGGTGAAGATCATGATGTCCCACGACCCTGAGGGCAAGATGGGACCCAAGATGCAGCTGCCCGACAACGTCATTGTCCATGAGCCGAAGGTGGCCAACATGCAGTGATTTAGGATTTGGGGCTTAGGCTCAAGTAATATGATCCGAAGAGACTTTTCAGTAATCGTTCGCAGTGCTCCTTTTCCAGCACGATGTTGAGTGTGTGCTCTCAGGCTGTTGATTTTATTATGCTACTGGTGTTTATGGTGTAGGGTTAAGAGTTCTTCTAGTCTCCTCTTCTGCCGTGCCCTGCCATGCCAGTTGTCGGATGTTCCATAGTTCATCGTGTCGCTGCATTTCCTCACGCCCTCACCTTCCTCATATCATCTTGCCACACAAGACATTCAGTTTTTGGATGTCGTCCTTGCCCAGCGGCCGAACTGCTTAAGTTGAGCATATGTAGCCGAGTTTCACCCGAAGCAGATGTTAAAGTATTACGTGTCCTTGCGTTGCGTGCTCAGTGTCTGGGTTCTTAAAATGGGAGTTTCCGAAAATCAGGGACGCTAGCAAGTATCGTACCTTAAAATAGTAGGATCCTTATGATAAGGACCCCAAAATAAGGTACCCCTACTTTTCGGAAACTCCCACATGTACGGGATAGATCGTCTCTCCAGGCTTCACAGCGAGGGAAGCAGGAGACTTTACGTCTGACGGGCCGCCCACAGAGCATTCGGCCTGCTTGGCGGTTCATGGGTAGTTACAAGCGGGATGATACCCAGGGCAACTGAAATTAGAAGCCATAAACCCTGAACCCCTAGAACCCACGAGCTGTCAAATTCCTGGCTCCACCAGGAAGAGACGCCCCCGATGATGCCGCCTCAGGAGGCCGCCGGGGCGGCGGGGTTTGCCAGTTTTGTCTTAGGGGTTTAGGGTTTAGGGTCGGGTGCCTGCTGTTGAGGAGTGTTCGCTGGCACACAATCCAAGCCCATGCTGAAAGGGTCGGGTGGCTTGTGGCGGCTTTAGGGTTTAGACTTATGCTTAACTGGGTTTAGGGTGTATAGGGCTGTGGATTTTGTGGTCAATTTTGGGCTTTGGGTCTTGGTGCTTTAGGGTTAAAAATTGCTATATAGGGGTGTGTACGCAGATTTCGACATACGTTTGTGTATACCAGTGTAACCTTCACAAGCTCGTGTTTCGAGAGCCACACCCGCCTGACTTTGAGAAGCCTTCGTTACAAACGATGTCATGCACGAACGAGCCGGTTGGCATGCAAGGCTCTGCAGGCATCATGCTCAGGCGCAGATCCTGCGGGGAAACTTGTAAGTCTCGACACAGACAAACTTCGTGGCGCGCAGGAGGACCAGGGCTATGGTGGCTACGACAATCAGGAGGGAGGCTACTAGAAGTGAGCCTTGGCTAGCAAAATCGTAGCCTTAGTAGTTGCAAGAGTTCCTGTGAGGATCCAAAAAAGTTTCTGGAAAAAGAGATCCTACAACGGAAACCTTAGTTTGCCGAACTACCCATATGATGGCACTCCGGGTCCCCTCGCGATCGAGGCTTCAGTTCAGAGAGCATTGCCCGATCTGGTGCGACAGTACGAAGGAAGATAGCCTGAAAAGGTTTTCTTGGAGGTTCATGGGTAGTAGTGCTAAGTGGGGTTATATACGCAGGGTAACTATAGTTATGAGAAGATCCCGCTCCAGAGTTTCTCTCCGTCTTTGACTTCAGCCGTTGCGCTCTTTGCTGCTGAGGCTCTGGAACAAGTACGTACCTGGGGAGACTCTGCACATTGCCGGGTGGAGAAAAGATTGTCTAGCAGCAGGCAGCCCCAACAGCTTCACGCTGGCGCTTCTGAGTGTGTACTCCGAGACTCCAATATCCCTTAATTACGGAATAGACCTTAAATTATAGTAGGATCCCTTATATGGATTAAGGTATATTCCTTAATTAAGGGATATTGGAGTCTCTGGGTAGTTCAAGGGCTCGGTATGAGTGCCTGAAGGATTCTACAAGGGTATCTTTCAGAGTTGTATCAGTCTTTCAGCCAAAACACTGAATCGTGAATCTAGGTGTCCGAGAAACGCCGTGAATCTAGTGTAGAGCCGACTACCAACCGACAGACCTTGGGTGGCGAGTCCGGGCAGTAAGAGCAAACCCTAAACCGCAGGGTACCGTCCAGGCTTTGTGGCTTCTACTTCTCGGGTCACTGGGCCAGGACAACTTCGAGCACTTTTGCTTGTAGACATGTGAAAAGCGTTGTGAAACTCCTTCGCAACAAGTAACTTCTTAGTCTCACAAAGTATCGTGCATGGGTTCTTGCAACCATCTCACCTTACACTTAGCCATGTTACCATGCACGTTCAACCAAACGCTCTCTGCCCTACTCTGCTGCCAGCCCTCCTCTTCAGGATTACACGGTTTGGAGTCACAGAGTGCACGAGGGTGCTACATATACGTGGCACAGCAACATTGTCTGTATTCTGCCAATCTCGTGATGGTACCGGTGTGTATGGGCGGAGCAACCACATGCCCGACTGAACATATTGACATGCATCTGAAAGTCTCGTCAAGTCTTAGCACGCGGACACTGAGGGTTTGCGGCGTAGTCGGATTGAACTCAAAGACGAACTATACTGAGACTTCCACAGCAGTCACCAAGAGTGGGCTGTTGAGCTCGTTTGACCGAGCTCGTCATGAGAAACAGTAGTGAGTAGTCATTGAGGGGTCCTTTTCGGTGCTCATCCTCCAGAACCGAAGTTGTAAAATGCTCGTCATCCTTTTTTGTTCACTTTAGGGGCCTTCATGTCCGATGGGCGAAGGCCAGCCAAAAGCTAGCACGGCAATGCCGACCAACAGAGATGGGACACTACGGAGGAGTGAGGCTTTGGTAGATCACTCATGAGGATGAGGTGCCAGCTGAACGATGAAATTCAATTTTTGTGCTCAAAGCTTGGCGTGGGGAGAAAGCAGTTGAGAGTCCACCCCCGCGGGACTTGGCACGTCCAGTGCCCATCAGAGATGCCTGGCTGCGATTTGGATCTAGCCCTAAAGCCCTAAACTCTAAACCCCTAAACCCTAAACTCTACTTGAGATGCTTGCGGACATGGGACAGAATTCTTGGGGCTGATGGCTTAGGTACTGCCCCCATACAGTGAGAGTCTATAATAGGGCTAATATGAAGGTCCTAACTTATTTATATTGTGAATATTATTCAACTATTACTGAGTTGGGGCCGTACCCAACTTATGGCTTTCTTTTTTCAAGAGGCACATGTTTTTGTTTCAGGTGTTTGCCGCCGATCCTGCGGAAGTATCTTCGATCGGGACGCGGCTAGGATCCGGATAATGCGATGCAGAGATGAAAGATGATGGCATCTAAACACGTCTGCCATGAGATAGTCTGGGACCATGGAGCGCTAAAAAACTGGTGAGGACATCGAGAGTTCTGCACGAGAGGTTTGCTGAACCAACTGCTCTCCTTCTCTTCGTTTATCTCGGTCGCTGTCGGATATTCGAGGGTCATAGCGACACTTTATTGAGGCTCCCAGAGCTTAAGATGTCTTCAACTCTTCGTGCACCAGCATACTGCAGAAGATTGTGTCGTGCGTTCGACGAAGTCAGCCCGAATCAAATCCCTTCGCATAGTGAGCTATAGCCAGGCACATCAACACAGTTCCTTACAAGGCCATATAGAAACGTGCTTAACGTAGGACTTCATTTAGATAATCGTACATAAAGCTGATGGGCTGTATGTGTTGTGTATACTTGCAGAAGCAGAACGACAGATGAGAAGAGAGCCACGTAACTACTCGTTGCACCAGATCCCCTTAAAGCGCTTTAGAGGTACTCAAAGCCATCCATACTAGTAGCAGCCTTCAAAAAAAACCGGGAAAGGCCAACATGTGCTAAACCTTATTAACAGGACCCCACAATAAGGCACCCCTAAGTTTCGGGAAACTCCCATACGGCGACGGTGGCAGACGAGGAATGGCACCCTCATCTCAAAAAGCCTGAGGCTTCCAACGGCTATTGCTGAAACTTCGCCTGATTCGTCGAGTGCGAGCGGCCGAAAAACTCACCGTCTAAGCACTAAGCCTGTAGTTAAACCTTTCAGCGCGGTAATGAAATGTGTAGCATATTGTGTAAATAACACAAGTCATATTTGCTGTATAATGTCTACTATTGTGAAGTTAAGCTCGCAGCCGGAAAGCGAACAGCTCTAAACCCTGAACCCCTAAACCCCTAAACCCTAAACCCCTAAACCCTAAGCCCTAAACCCCTAAACCCCTAAGCCCCTAAGCCCCTAAACCCCTAAACCCTAAACCCCTAAACCCCTATAACCCCTAAACCCTAAACCCCTAAACCCTAAACCCTTAAGAGCCCTTTAAAGGAACCCTTAGCTTCGAGGATGGAGCTCCGACTTCTGGTCCTTTGCGCAGCCTTCGAATGCGGCTTGCTGGCCTTCCTGGAGAAAGGTGCCCTCGTCTGTTAGGGTTTCGGGGTTTAGGAGTTATAAGGGTTTAGGGGTTAGGGTTTAGGAGTTAGGGTTTAGGGGTTAGGGTTTAGGAGTTAGGGTTTAGGGGTTAGGGTTTAGGAGTTAGGGTTTCGGGTTTAGGGAAAGTTTAGGGTCTTGCTGGCCTTCCTGGAGAAAGGTGCCTCGTCTGGTTAAGGTTTTAGGGTCTTGCTGGCCTTCTTGGAGAAAGGTGCCATGGCTGGTTTAGGGTTTGAGGGCTTAGGCTCCAGGATTTAGGGGCTTGGGGTTTAGGGACAAAGGTGCCATGGCTGGTTTAGGTTGGAGGGCTTCAGGAAAGGTTGAAAGTGGTGTAAAAGGGGCCTTGGGGCTTCTTTGCCGGGAGGCATGGGGGCTCTAAGATTACGTGGATATTGGGTTGTCCTGCCTAGAACGTGGGGAAGCTGCTTTGCGCCCGTGGCAGGGATGGCTGTTGCGCTTCCCCAATTAGTTTCTGATGGCAATAAGGGTGGTTGTCAACATTATGGTCCCTTTTTGGGTCCCTATTATAATACGGCACCTATTATTTAGGGTTACCCGGTTACCCAGAAAGGGACCCTAATTTTGACAACCACCCATATCACTTAAGCCGCCTTAGTTCCGAAACGATCGCACAGAGCATGCCCTGGTTGCCAGTTTGTGTTTAGGGTTTACCTGGACCCCAAAAAACCTACTTTTTAGGGTCCCCTAATATGATTTCTTTATTTAAGTCCCTAAAAAGGTAGGTTTTTTGGGGGTTGAGACAGGCTAGGTTTAGGGGATTGCCTCGTCCGGGTGTTCGGGCAGGCAATGAGTTATATCCGCTTTTCTTTTTGTTTGCCGTGTCCCTTCTTGCAGAAGTTGCCTAGTCTTTTTCTGTTTGGTTGGAAGACCTTCTAGCAAAGCCTCAGATCATTTTGGGAACTCCAGAAAGTTGGAATATGGTTTCATGGTAGGATGCCCTATAACTTACCATAGAAGGGTTAGGATAATCATATTCCAACTTTCTGGCTTCTACCTTAAGCTTTAAAACTACGTAGTAAAGTTCCGTAGTTGGGCATGCTCTTCGGGTCTTTGGGCCACAGAGGCCGCTTGCATCCAGGTGCCCGCCCTCAACTATCCAGGGTAAGGTCTCGAAGTCCCAAATCCCTTAAGCCCGTATCCTCATCCCCTACACCCCGTAATCCTAGATTACACCGTTCCAGCATCTCCTGAAGCACAATCCTAACCCTTTGCCCCAAAACCCTTAAACCCTCGAAACCCTAAACCCCTCAACCCATAAAACCCTCAACCCCAAAGCCCTTAAACCCCTAAACCCTATTCTAGTTTCCGCCACATCAAGCCTTTCGATGCCTGAGCAGCCCATATGGGAGTTTCCGAAAATTAGGGGTCCCTTATTTGGGGGTCCTTATAATAAGGATCCTACTATTTCGGGTACTATTTTAGGGTCCCCTATTTTCGGAAACCCCCATATCCCGAGGTACCAGGTGCCTGTCGAATTTCCAGGCCACTGGGCCCTCCTCACAGAGGGTGCTCTTTAGGATTCTTATAAGGGTCTCATAAGGGTTCCCTTAAGGATTCCTATGAGGGTTTAAAAAGGGCTCCTATGAAGTTTAAAGGGTCTTATAAGGCCCTTCCACAAAAACGGTTCCTTGAAGGATTTCTTTAACGGTCTTATAAGGGTTCTAGAAGGTTTCAAACTGGGTCGTGCCTATTGAGCAGCACATGAGCACAAGCCCCGTCATGAAAATGACCACCTATCCACCATATGTCATGGAAGCCTACCCAATTTAGGAAGAGGTATACCTTCAAAAGTTTTTAATTCTTCAGGCTCCCATTGAGCCCGACGTCAGGGCTCAGCTTTTGAGCATCGGGGGTCGGATAATTGGAAAGCTGGAGTTTAGTTCGGATCATTCTGCTCCCTTCGAAGAGCTGCATCGTCAGGGGCACCATGTCCAGCACCATCACACTCTATGTATTCTAGTAGAATGAGATAGTGTAGCATGACATGGCACGGCATGATATAACACAACAGAACTTAGCATAACAGAGCGTATCATAGCAGGGCATAGCACAGCATAATGTAGCCCAATATTGTCCGATTTAGATCAAGAGAGTGTGTTTGATCTGTTGGGATATATCCAGAATTTGTAGTATTCGCTGATTGTGCGTATTTGTACGTAATACAGTCGTTACGTTTTTCCGAACCGTTTTAAGATGAGGCAGCGCAGTGCGATAGCATTGGATAGAGATGAACAAAGATGCACACAAATGTAAGTACAAGTGTAACTATAAACATCAATACTTGGATAGTTGTATACATGGACGCAGATAGGCAGAGGTATTGATGCAATGGCGATCATTCTCATCGTCGTCGTCATCATCACCATCATGATGATAATGCTGCTAGCCACCGTTGGTCACCATCATCGTCCAACGAGAAGGCTAAGATTCATTCTATCGGCACCGAAGTCCAGAAGATTGTAGAATCTTGTCCTATGCTAGTTTTTTTGGTCACCTGCCTCTTTCCTGGAATGTGCTTGTACGGTCTCTGCTGCGTTTACTGTAGACCAGACAGGATATTCCGTTGTTTCTCGTGTTGCTGGTTGCTTCTATGTCACTTATTCTTCTTGCAAATGCTGACAGCGAGGCAGACACAACGTCAATGACTTCTTCGTCCCTTTCCATACGCTGCTCTGTTTTCCACCCATCCTCTGTGCTGGCGGACATGGCACAAGAAGATCAGACATATCTTTGTGGCTGTTGCTGCTGTGTTTGCTTGCTGTTCTTGTTGGTGTTGCTTTCGATGTTTCTGCTGTTGTCTTAGTAGCTGAGTGGATGCACTTTACACTGTTTGGGATAATAGTACCCACTATAAGACTAAAAGTGTACACTTTTGGGGGCTTATGAACTCAGCCACCAAGTTGTGGTCACGGCGGGTTTCAGCCGCAACCTCTGCTCTGAACCGCCTGCTCAGGCCCGCAAACTGTGCCATGCAGGCACCGGCTTGCTCCTTTCCTAAATGGGAGTCGCCGAAAATTAGGGGTACCTTGTTTGGGTGTCCTTATAATAAGGATCCTACAAGTTAGGATACTATATTAGGGTCCCCCATTGTCGGAACTCCTAAATACCAGCATGTTGTTAAACTCTATGGGCTGCCCATAAGACGGAAGCCGAGCTTCGTCAGATTTCGGAGTGATGGGGTTCTATGTCTAGGACCCAGAGTAGGCCCTTATTCCCTTTTTTGAGGCTTAGGTTCCCTCATAAACCCCTTTAAACCAAAAAGGGCACCCTTTTTATTCCTAGGTTACTCTTAGGTCTAGATGTCTAGGCTTCTGAGATCGCTCTCAAGAGAAGGACCAAGCCCAACGCCTTGATGCTTTAGGGTTTAGGATTTAGGGTTTAGGATTTAGGATTTAGGGTTCAGCCCCAAACCCCAAGTCTTGCCTGGATACAATACAGTGAAACATATCATAGTACAGTATAATATAATGAAATCATAGTATAGTATAGTATGGTACAACGTAACATGATACAATATGAAATAATGCATTATGGTATACTAGAGTATGGCATAGTATACTGTAAGTACCGTGCGAGTTGTCCAACCCGAGCCGATCTTTGGATCTTTGTTCCTTCGACGTCTCTTAGCGCCGGTCCGCGAATCGTGCATTTTGCTGATGTCGGAGCCCTAGAGCATTCGTTGGGTGTACTTGTAGCCGAAAAGACCTACCTGTTTAAGGAACTATATATAGAAACCATGATAAGGAACCCTAAAAAGGTAGGTGTTTTCGGTTACAGGTATTGCTTGGTGCTGGTAGTGAAGACGGACTTATGTGCTAGAAGCCTCGCGTGCCCTGCGAGTGTGAGCATCGAACGCTGGGTTTCAAAAACCGCAACCCCTGCACTTCCCAAGCCTACACCCCCAAGCCGTAAATCCAAGCCCTAAAAACCTATGCCCTATGACAATCAAGCCCCAAACCCTAAAACCCGAAGTAAAGCTTTAAAGCGACCTCTACATCAAAGGATGTTGCTTCAACTCGATTCTCGAGATGAGCACACGCGCTACTTCGTGACTCAGATGCTTATGCTCAAATCCCAGGGATTAGGGAGCTCGGATTTGGTCGTTCGGGGCCTATTGGGCAAATGGTGGATGCTCACATAACCACCACTTTTTGAAGTCGACGGTGCAAGGGTGCGCACAATGCCGCTACACTGTTGCTGTTGATTGTTATGTGTCTTGTTTGTTCTGCGACGTGGTCGTCACTGCTACTCAACCCACGCCATCAGCATCGTCATCGCCATTGCCACTCCCACCCGCAACCCTTAAACTGGACACTACTCATACCCTAAACCCTAAACCACTCTGCTATTCATCATGAGCTTGCCCGGCGCTTTCATCTGTAGAGCCGCGTCGACCAGCTTTTAGGTTTCCCTCCGGCAGTGGTATAACGTCTGCCTTGTGGGGGTCACCTGCCTTTTCTTGGTAGGTTCTGATTATGGACCCTAAGACCCTGCCTGAAAAGGGTCACCTTCTCTTTTGCAGGTTCTGATTATGGACCCTAAGATAGAATGTATAGGGACCCTACGGAAAGTAGGTTTTGCCAGGGTAAGGTAGGGTGTGAGCGTGTCGTAGAGGGGCTTTAGGTTTCGGGGGAACAGGTTCTGGATGGTGGGGAGCCCGAGCCCACTGTTTAGGCTTAAAAGGGGTTTAGGGATTTAGGGTTTAGGATTTGGGGTTTGGGCCTGCTGCAAAAGGGGTTTAGGGTTATATGCGGAGTCCAGGTGTAAAATGGGTTTAGGGTTAAGGGGTTTAGGGTTCAGGGTTCAAGAGGCCTGGATGCAAAAGGGTTCAGGGTTTGGCTTCGGATTCCAATCATGTGTCACGTGGGACCATCTGTGTCCTACAGCCGAGCTTGACGTTTCGAATGCCTGGGGGAGAAAGAGAGAGGGAGAGAGAGAGAGAGAGGGTTTAGGGGTTCGGTTCCTGGCATATGCGGTGTCCAGGTGTAAAAAAGGGTTTAGGGGTTTAGGTTTTAGGGTTTAGGGGAAAAAGGCTAAGGGTTTAGGGTTTAGGGTTTTGCACTGAGAAGCTCCGAGTGCGAACACATGGAAGTCTGCAGGGTTGAGCGAGTATGAGTGGGGGTTCATGGGTAGTTATAAAGGGTTGCTTTAAGGGTCCCTTTAATAAAAAGGGATCTATAGAGATTAGATAAGGGTAGAGAATGGGATTTTCTTTTAGTTTTACTTATCCTACTGATATCTACCCCATGAACCTCCATGGAGGCTATTCTCCTCAACCTGAAGCAGCAGCTCTTGAGGGGTCTCAACTTCAGTTGCTGTAGGCTCTCACTGGTGAAGCCCTATGAATGCTTGGCCCAGCCCGCTGGGAGGTCTACATGATTGGATTGGGCTCATTGGCCCTGACCTGGGAGGCCACCCAGGGTGGAAGGTAAAGTTTTCCGGTACTACGTGTCGCAAAGGTTCCAGAGACTGCTACAGAAGGGGCCAGGGGGGCTGGAGCTTTTCCAGTGTTCCCCAAAAGATGTGGGCGTACAGAGTTTTGCAGTCGAAGAAGAGCAGCAGCACCAGGAGGCCGAGGAGCAGGAGCAGCAGCAGCAGTAGTCGTACTTTTTGTGATAGTACCGTACAAGTAGACATTGATGTAGACCCGGAAGTAGCAGTAGACCTAGAGGTTGTAGGAGTAGCCGGGGTGGCATCAGCAGCAGGAGTAGTAGCAGTAGCAGCAACAGCAGAAGCTGCCGTAGTAGCAGCATCAGCAGTAGCAGCAGCGGTGGCGGTGGTGGTGGTGGCAGCAGCAGCAGCACAGCCGCAGGAGCGGGAGCGCGAGCAGTAGCAGTAGGAGTAGGTGCGGCAGCAGCAAGAGTTGGATGAGGAGGAGTAGTCGTCGTTGTAATAGTAAAGTAGCAGTGGTGAAGCAGCAGCAGCAGTGATAGTGGGAGGATGAGAGGATCAACAGCTGTCGTCGTCGTCCGGTCTGTTCCGTGAACTTGGACACCGTAGGATACATGCTCCGAATCCTGGACTATGTCATTGGCAGGTGCACCCCAAGCTCAAGCCCTTCCGTTTCGGCAAGGCAGATTCCGTTCCATAGCTTGAAGGCATTGCGTAGGGATGTATTGTGTTTCGGGTTTCGGGTTAGAGATGTCGGGATTTTGTGTTTGCTTTCCAGACGTCCAGGTCTAGGTACAGCGCTTTAGCCCTTCGATTCCTGAGCTTTGCTTTTAGTGGTGTCGGTGTCGTTCTGTAGCAGGGGCTGACAGGTTCAAGGGTTTAAGATGTTGATGTGCTGCCACGATTAGTTGAAGCGACATACAAAAGGTGGGGTGGAAGTGGCGAGGTGGCAGGGGTGCAGAGCGTAGCTCTTTGTTTCTGCGACACATGAGTCACTCGTACCCTCTCTCTCTCTCTCTCTCTCTCTCTCTCTTGTATTCCCTTGTACCACACTGTATCCATGTGCAATGCAGATTGTACGACGTGTTTTGCTGAACATACGATAGGGGCCGGAATAATTGCCAATGCTACTGCGCGGGCCGATAGTTCGACCCTTGAACATGCTGCAACACATAGCCCTCCACCCTCTTTCCCTAACACAAGTCAGGGTTGGCGCCTTCTCCGGAACTAAATGGTATTATAATTTCAATATGGGGTAGAAATTACTCCGCTAGCCCGCGTAGGCTAAACGACACTTCGAGGTACTCCGCTACTCCACAAGAGCCTTGATGTAAGATGCTAGACAAGTGGGTCGAAACTGTCGGCCCGGTGATGTATTTTGGAGTTCCTGATTAAAACTATAGTTTTGGGTATACACCAAATCCCTATTCTAAATATCAAGGCCCCTAGACTATGTGCTTTGGGCCTTGTGCTCCTTCAAGGTCTCCAGGTCTGAGGTGGCTTGGAGTGCTTACTCCACGCTCACAAGTAATGTGGTACCGCGCCTGCCTGGCCCTAGTTGTGCTTGGAGGTTCATGGGCTGTTGTAAGTGTGACCCTAAGTTCCATAGTATAATGAGGGGTGTACTTGTAGTTACCATACTTCTATCTCCACTTTGGAACTACCCACGAACCTCCAAGTAATCTTGGACTCAGAGTAGAATCTTATGGCAGAAGCAAAAGGACCCGAAGCAGGCGTAGACTCTTCAAAGCACCCTGAGCCACGTCCCGTGCTGGACCAAGCCTACGCTCTCCAAACTACTACTCAGCTTTTCTTGCTGCAGGCACGGGACATCGGCATGACAGTGTACCTGCTCGTGATGTTGCCTCCTGGTGGACACCTGGATACAGGGATTGGGATTTACGGTTGCCGTTAAGTACCGTTATTTTAGCCCCCTTATTACTTTGAGAACGAAAGTGCGGATCCTAATATTATAATATACGAAAGGCTGTTAAAAAGAAATTTCCTGTAAGGAGTCTACGTTAGGGCCGGTGAGCCAGGGTCCCACCACTGCGAAGCGATTGAATTGCGAGTGGCAACAACCTTCAACCCGAAAACCCCGAGAGCCATTGCCTCGCCCTGTAGCGCGAAGGCGAACTGCAAGCCCCGTCTGGTTGAGTCCCGGGAGCATAACAAAAGTGCCTTAATAGTTTCCTATACTATTCTCTGTTTGGGGGGTGTCCTTATTATAATACTTATAGTATGATGGGCCCCGCAACCCTATTCTAATTATTAAAGCCCGTACATTAGCTGGGTTCTTGTTAAGGAATTTCAATCAAGTTACAACCATATTGCTTACCATAGGTCCCTATGCTGGTAGCTTAAATTAAACACCTAATCCGGAACCCAGATAAACCCTAAAAGCCCCAAAGTAGTTCCTTTTGGGGGTCCATATAAAGAATCCTATAAAGTAAGGGCCCTTTGGGTAAACCCTTAAATGCCCTTGACTTCGGAGGTTTAGGGAGTCCAAAAAGCCCTTCACGCTACACCCTAAACCCTAAACCCTAAAACCCTAAACCCTAAACTACCCTAAAACCCTAAACCCCTAAACCCTTTTAGGAGTCCGAAAAGCCCCCAAAAAGCTTCCGAGGCTTTGGTTTTCACTGTCCTTGCCGATCCACGTCCTGGGGCCCATGCTGCCCGGAACGATTTGGGCCTGATTTGGGGGTTTCCGAAAATTAGGGGACCTTTAGGGTTCCCTTAAAGGGTACCATAAGGGCTCCCTCAAGAGATCTATAAGGTTCCAATAAGGGTTTAGGGTTTACGATCAGGGTTTTTTTCGAAAATGGGGTACCCTAATATAGTACCCTAGATTCTAGGATCCTTATTATAACGACCCCAAAATAAGGTACCCTTAATTTTCGGAAACCCCCATGTAGGGTTTAGGGTTTATCTTAACCCTGAATTATCTACCTTTTTCGGGTTCCTTACTATGATTTCTTTATGCAAGTCCTTCAAAATGTAGGTTCTTCGGGGTTAAGTTAGGGTTTATTGGGCCTCTTTGTTCTGCGACGTTGAGGGAGGCTGCGGCTAAGAATATGGCTGGTTGTCAAAATAGGGCTCCCTTTTTGGGTAACCTAAATAATAGGTGCCGTACTATATTAGTGACCCAAAAAGGGGGCCCTAGTTTTGACAACTACTCATATAGAGGCCGGAATACTTACCACTATCGTTCCCTCGGGTATGACTATTATTGTCGTTGTAGTGTAGGTGTGGAGTTGATACTATCCCACAAACCCTATTCCTCAATAGATCTGCCATATTCAGCGCTTTTCCCTATTCTCACTAGTAAGGTTGGTATTAGTTGAACCCTGAGCCCTATCGGGGAATCTGGAGGTAAGCATGAAGGGCATCGGATTCAGAAGATAAAGGCTTCAGGTTCGGAAGTTTGGGGTTGAGGGTCAGGGCTTATGATTCAAGGTTCACATTTCAGAAACCAGGCTTTTGGGTTCAAGGAGGTTCGGGCTACGATGATCGCCAAGCTCATCCAGTCGGCTTTTCTCTAAACCTTGAGGGCTTTTGGATACGCTTAGGTTCCCGGCACCTGCTTCAGAAAGCCTTGCTTCTGTATGTGCCTACCGGGCAGGTGCTGTCAGAGTTTTGCGGTGTTGGTGATTTTGGAACACGAGGCTTTGGACACGAAAGTCCTTGCCCTGGCCTAAGCCCGTTAAAGCTCTTAACCCTTGCGCTTCCCGGGTCTCCAGCTCGCAGATTTGCATTCAGACTCGGCGTAACGGATATGAGATGATTGCAGCTTCGTTCTTTCACAAACCGTAGAAGGCATAACCCTAAGCCCTAAGCCCTAAGCCCTATAAACCCTAAACATGCCGGACCTCTAAAGGGCTCAGGTCTTACTTGCAGCTTAAGCACTCATCTCCCAGACTGCCGAAGTGACAGAAGATCCGGGTTTAGGGGTTTAGGGTTTAGGGTTTAGACTGAGTATATCTTAGAAGGGGCCCCCAACCTGTAAAAGTGGTATAATCGGACTATAATAGGGCCCTAATATAATCCTTATAGTCACTATTACAGGGTGGGGGCAGCTTCTAAAGTATGTCCAAACTCGAATCAGCGAATGAGTAATTCCTAGGGATGTCTAGCGCTTGTTTAGCGCGTGACAATCAGAGAACCTTAATTATAGTCGTGGTCTGGGCCCTAGAAGGACAGGATGCGTTCTACCTAGACTCTTTCAACAGGCCACAATGTCAAAAACCCTCCGCCAAGTTCCCGCGTGCAGAACCACCAGGAACCTGGAGAGTTGATAGAAAGAGGGGTGTTAACAGGTCCACTTCTACGGTTTTAGGGTTAGCACCTTGTGAGATGTCTGAGAGTGGTAGCAAAAGGTGGGTACACTCGCAAAGTACTGAACCCTTTGTCAAATCCTTGACCCATCTTTTCTAATTTACGGGCCTAGGGGTTTGGACTCTCGCAGCAGTTTCACCTGGGCTCCCGAGTTACGAGAGTCCAAACCCATAAGGTCCAAAACTCAGTCGAACTACGAAAAAGCCTTTGCAACCCCTGGTTGGTACTGAAAGCCCTCTGAGGGCTGTGTTTTGAGCTTCGGACGGAGGAGTCGATGAAGCCCTTTGTGACGGGGTGTAGTAAACAGTCATTAGTACGTACTGCGAGTAATATCAAACTTTTGCTGTCATTTTGGTTCTCTTTATCATCACATCGACCACTAAACACGAGCATCACGGTTGGATATGACTGCAGCCAGTGTTGTCATCGCTTTATAACTTTAACCTCAACTGACGCCCAACTCACGTCGAAATATCCGTAACCTTAACATTCCGGACCGCACGGTATGCAAACCGCAAAACCGCCGACAAACCCCTTGCATAAAGGACCCCGGCATCCAAAACCGTGACTTCGGGAAACCGCAACGCAAGACGGCTCGTTCTCCCTCTCTCTCTCTCTGCCCAGGTTCTTCGCCGATCCTATGGGCGCCGTTGTGGGCAAGTATCTCAGTAGCATGAAGGCTGGGCACTGGGCGGCAGGGTGTGTGTACTAGGGAGGAGTCAGGATTTAGGGACTGAGGCGGCTAGGTTAGATTTCGGCAGGTGGGGTGGTCCGGCCTAGGCTGATTCTTAAACTTGCCAACGTAGATGATCTTGCTTTAGTTGCAGTGGTGCTTAGCTGCTCGGACGCCAGGAGGTAGGACAGCGGAAATTCATTCACGTACATGCGGTGCCTTGCTCAGTGTACATGGAAAAGGTCTGTGTGCATGAATGAGGTGTTCTTCAAGTTTGGATTGATTTTGGACGGCCTATACAAGAAGAAAGTCGCAGCCGTCGTGAAGACAATGGGATGCTTTCCACCATGCAACGGAAAATAGGCAGACTTAGGAAGCACAGTGGCTTGAGTTTATACATTGCACCCTGACTTGCCGTCGCACACACAGACATGCACTCTCTCTCTCTCTCTCTATGTCTCCGTTGAAACTGCAATACTGACAATAACTGCGAAGACCTGCTAGGGAGTTGCAGATTCTCCATTCTGTGTCGATTCGATCATGGCCCACAGCTTTTTTGACGAAGGCAAGCCCATGTCTCCGAAAGTTAAAGCTTTAGCGAAGCGACCTAAAGAGTGCAAGCAGCCGCATACACACACACACACACACAAGTTGTTCAGGGCTTTTGCTCTTACGGTTACTTAACCTGAAGTTCCAAGTTTCACCTGGCCTGCAGGACAAGGGCGTGGTGAATCCAGTTTGGTGGAGCCGTGGTGGCGTCACCAAGACCATAGGCCCTCGGCTTGGGGTTTCGGGTTCTGGATTTAAGTTTAGGGCTTACCCTAAGGCTCCAGAGTAGTTCCTTTTTGGGGTTCATTATATAGAATCCTATAAGGTAATCCCAAAAAGGAACCACTATGGAGCCTCTGGGTAAAGGCTTAGAGTTTACGTTTGAGGATTCAGGGAGCTCAGAGTTTTGAGTTTCAGGGTTTGCTTCGCACTGTCTCTCTCGCCTTGCCAACTTTGGCCTCATCTTGGGCTCAGATATGTGGACGTCTCAGCGACAAGGGGACCGTGAGAAAGATCCAGAATAGTAAGACCCTAAAGACTTTCGTTTTAAGAGCCTGAAGAAGTACCCCTAACCTTCCGAACTTCCCGTTTGACCTCTAACCCCAAATGCCGATACCCTCAGCCGTTGACCGCTGTTACGGCCCGTCGTCGAGTACCGTCAGAGTCGTTGGGCCTAAATCCAGAACCCTCGTCTAGGGCTCACATGAGGTTGGGATCGCAGAGTGACAGTTAGGCCGAGATCTGCGTCGAGAACCGAATTGACCGATAAGGCTGGTAACTTTCACTACTTCTTGGCTGGACACGACATCGCAGAACATGCGTTGAACCTTGAACTCTCAAGTGGGTGGTTGTCACAATTAGGGTCCCTTTTTGGGTCCCTATTATAATACGGCACCTATTATTTAGGGCACCCAAAAAGGGGGCCATAATTTTGACAACGACCCATATACTACATGGCTACATGGAGCCATTGGGATTACTTTGGAGGCTCAATCCGGGTTCCTTTAAGGTTCCCTGTAAAGGGATCTATAGGGATTCTATGGGCCCTTTAAAGGGATCTCAAGTTCTTTTGCGAGCCATGATGCAGGCGGCAGCGCAGCTGTACTCGTCTTCACGATGCCACTGAGCTTAGAGGTTTAGGGTTTAGGGGTTTAGGGTTTAGGGGTTTAGGGTTTAGAGTTTGAGGGTTTAGGTTTAGGGTTTAGGATTTAGGGTTTAGGGTTTAAAAAGGGCCTAGGGTTTCCAAGTTAATCCAAGCCCATGCTGAAAAGGGTTTCCAAGTTTTTCTGCAAGAGGGTCAGGAGGCTTGGGGTGTTTCGGGGGGTCTTAGTGAAGTGTTGCGAAGATTTGGTAGGGCACACGGCTTCAGGATCACGAATATGAAAATGTGCATTAACGCAAGATATCTTCCTGACATTCGAAGGAGAGCCATCTTTCAATGACACGAGTGGTAAGATGAACAGCAACAAGAAGAAAAGCCGCAAACCAGCGTACCTGGAGTGGTGCAACACACCGAGCAAAGCAGCATTCACCTTGCCCTCAATACACGAACTACTGTGGAAGCTTTGCCGAAGAGTCTTGATCTTCATGCCGAACTGCGAGTAGGGCTCTCGTATTCCAGATGCCTGCCTGGAGCCGGCTGCAGACCTCCAAGTCGTAGCCATACTTGGAGGGTTGGGGGACTTAGTAACTGGTTATTTTAGGGACTTATGATGTACCATAGCCCCAATTAGGGTCCCTTATAGGGTACTTATAAGTCTACTTACTACCTACTTACTAAGTCCCCCGACCCTCCAAGTAACCCCAAACCGGGAACTGAGAGGCCTCACCTGCCTGGACCGGAGTTCTGAGAGCACAAAAACCGTACACCCCGAACCCAAAGCTGTAAACCCTGGACCCTAAACCCCTAAACCCCTATGTGGAGCCTTGCCTGCCTTGTGCGAGTGTGAGCGTCGAAACCCCTAAACCAAGTACCCTGCAATGCGGGCTTCCTCCTGGCCAAGTAGGAGGGAAAAAACCCTAAACCCTACCCGAAGGCCCCATAGTAGTTCCTTTTTTTGGGGATTATATTCCTTATAGGGTTCTATATACGAACCCCCAAAAAGGAACTTCTTTGGGGCCTTTGGGCAAACCCTAAACCCTAAATTTCAGACCCCGGCCTAGGATCACGTTCGCCGGCCCCGCCACCATCCCTGAGCGACTGCTCGTGGGCATCGTGGCCGTGCTTGCGGAGGCCGGGGCTTCTTCTTCGGGTTTAGGTTTAGGGTTTGGGGATTTTTGGATTTAGATTTAGGGTTTTGGTGGTTTTTGGATTTAGGCTTCGGGTTTTGGGATTTTTTAGTTCGGTTTCAGGGTGTCGGTTTTCGGATTGAGGGTTTAGGGTCTTCGGGTTGGGTGTTGGGAGTCGCACAACCTATGGCCGTACAAGCCAAGGTCGGGTTGCAGGATCGATGCAACCGCCTGCCAATAGCTGCACGATGCTGCACGATGGTGTGAGCAGCCGCTAATTAATGATTTCAGTTGCACAAGTGATTCACAAGCAGCACTTTGGACACGCGTTTGGTCTCTGGTGCTTGCGGGTGTCTGTGATCATGTTGGGACCCATCTTATTGCTATGTAATTCTTAGATGCTGCTGGCCTTGCATCTGGATGCTATGTCTTTCAGCGTATGCAGATCGAACAAGCCTTTCATCTTTGGACCCTCAGCCAAGCGAAGTCCCATCGAGGCCATTGGCGGTGCCTATGACAACCTCCTCTTGGTTCTGGTCATCGTCGGATTCCGAATGGCTCCCACCCTGGCTTGGATATAGAGCGTAGGGTTCATATAGTTAATAGTTAATATGGGAGTTTCCGTACTTTGGGGGGCCTTATAATAAGGATCCTACTATTTAGGGTACTTTCTCAGGGTCCCCCTTTTCGGAAACTCCCATATCGTTATGAGCACAGCAACGCCGTGGATTGGGTATCGGAGTTCCTGGCGCCAGCCCTGCTAGGACTCGCGGAACCTTCTTACCAACTCCATGACTCTTCAGTGGGCACCGTCATTTTCAGGGTTTAGGGGTTTAGGTGTTAGGGAGAAATCTGACTTTCCCGGCCGACCTCCCAAGCCCGGATGCAAAAACGGGGTTTAGGAGTTTAGGGGTTTAGGGGCTTAAGATTTTAGAGTCCAGTTCGGGTTTAGGGTGTCACTTGGTTCTGACTCCACCTATCAGTACGTGCCGCCCAGAATCTTCCACCCTGACTGCTAAAAACCCTCCTGAGCCCTAAACCCGCAAATCCTAAATCCCAGGGTCCGAACCTTTGAAACCCCGAGGAGCCACCTTCAGGGGCTAATTAGGTAACCGGCAGCCTTTTGGGGCTTCGTCCTAGTAAAACTCAAAAGGCTAACGAACACCGTTTTTGGGCTAAGACACTCACTCCCTCAGGTGCTTATGCCCTGAGCCCGACAAAACCCTGACACCCTCAACTCTGCCAGGGCTCCGAGCTTTGAAAGCTCTGCCGAAGTCCGACTTGCGAGAGCGTAAACCCTAGAAGCCCTAGAATCTAAACACCCGAATCGCCCCTAAGAGGTGCCGAACCGCTAAACCCCCTCAACCCCTTAACCCCCCGAAACCCCCCTAAGCCCCCTAAACCCCCCCCAACCCCCCTCAGTCCTCAGCCCCCTAACCCCCCCCCCACCCCTCAACCGCCCCCTAGGTGCTGAACAACGAGCAATTTGGAAGCTTCGCCTTGCGACACGACGGGCCAATGGTCCATGGCGCATCGGACCTGGTCATCGCCACCCGGCGCTTCAGGGTACTACAGGGCTTCAGGCGTTGAGGGTTTGGGGGTTTAAGGGGTTTAGGGGTTTGAAGTTTAGAGTTTTAGGGTTCAGGGGGTTTGGGGTTTTGAGTTAAGGGGTTTGGGGTTTAGGGGTTTAGGGTGCAGGGTCGCAACCCGGCTTTAGAATTAGGGTTTAGGGTGCTCCAGCATGGGAGGGGGGCTTCTAGCAGGAGGGCGATGTTTAACTGCTTCTGAACTGAGCACAACTTGGGGATTAGGGCTTAGGTTGTAATTTGTGCACGTGTGAAGTAGCATGTTGTGTGGTGACGTTGTGGCACAAGTGCTCTAGCAGGAAAAAGGTAGATGCCCAATGGTATACTGCTGTGCTTGTTAACACTTGGACGGGTATATACAACAGTGCGTGTGTGCAGTGGTTTACAACAACTATAGGTTATCAGCCGTATAGCCTACGGCCTGGTCACAACTGGTTGGTTACAATACAATCAATCAGCGCATGAGCGAACCGGAACTTATTCCTGCAAGTATGGATACAGTTACAAGCACCGTGAACCCTTTACAGCCCCCGGTCACGGGTGGCCATACAGGGAGCGGCGCCCCCGGCTTAGTTTTCCCGGCACCAGCCTCAGTCCAACAATTCAACGTCTTCGCACCACAGTATAGTGTCGAAGTACACGTTAACCAGATCAGACTGGAAGTCGGAGAACTAGAGGCTCAGGCAGAAGCTAGACACAGGCAACACATGCTGACCTATCAAGAAGCATCCGCAATTCACACAGCTGACTTGGAGCACAGAGCAGAACGAAACCACCTTGAAGTGGTGGCAGAATTGCAAGCAGCCTTGGCACAAAGCGAGTTCAAGGCGGCAAATCGCGAAAGGCTCCTGTTGTCGGAAATGACTTTAAGTCAGGCGCATTCCTATGACGAAGATCAAAGGTTGCGTCAAGAGCTAGCGGAACTTCAACAAAGCCGAATCACAGACGCATTGGATCAACATCTGGCGGAATCACGCTTTGCACAGAACCTCGAAGAACAGGCGAGACGGCACGTCGAGAATTCCCAGGAAGTCATGGTTGAACAGTTCCAAGCACACTTTGAGTTGTTTAGGAACAGGCAGAAAGAAGAGTATGAGGCGTCCCTTGCTGTATGTAGGGAACAGAACGAAGAGCTTCAGGACAGGTTGGATTCTGCGGAAACTGCACTAGAGAAGGTCTTGGATCAGTACAACCCAGCTACTCCAAAGAGTCAGCCAGTGCCTGCTCCAAGTACCCCTGCAGGTCCCTCTGTTGTCCCCAAAGCTCCCCAAGCGCCCATGTTCTCAATGCCGAACGTAATCCCCCAGGGTGCCAGATGTCTGTTCGAGTCAATGAATCCAGGAGGTTTGAATGCTCAGTCCATTCCGTCTGCAACAGCATCTTCAATCCCCAAGGCAGGACCTTCCCAGGCAGCGCCAGGAAAAGCGGCCCCTCCAGCGGCCGATTCCGGCACGCCAGGGACGGAGGCTTTCAACACAGGTCTCCTGGAGACCCAAATGGCAATTCTTCAAAGCCTAAGAACCATAAGGGGTGAGAGCAAAGTCGATGCTGACAAACCCAAAGTGAAAGAAGCAGAGTCCATCAGCCTTCCGGAATTCCCAAGTCCAGAGTCGTATCGTTCATGGAAAACGGCAGCTAGGGAAGCGGTCAGGGCAGCATCAGATTCTCCTGATGAGGCGTTTAAATGGGTGATGAAGGCCTACGACAAAGACGCATCGCAGGAATCCCTTCGAGACCCTGAGAAATTCCTCACCCTTGACACGAAACTTCTTGCTGCACTCACCAAAGTCGCTAGGGGAGAACTCTCCCGAGAAATCCTCATTTTTAAGGAGACAGAAGCGGCGAAATTCAGGGCGGTACGAGGACGACAGGTGCTCTACCTCTTCGATCAGTACTTCAAGACGAACGAGGAGGTTGGCTCACTGTACTCCGTGGAGGACCTGCTGAAAGTAAGGTTAATCAATGACGACCTTTCAGTGTTCATTAGCAACTGGGAATCTGTCATGTCTGGACTTAGCCACACACCGGACGAAACGACCCTAAGAGACATTTTCCTTCGTGAACTCAGGCAGTCCAAGAGGCTAAAGTACGATCTTGAGATTTACGACAGGGCATCAGAGGGCACGGATCAGCACACGTACAGGTTTCTTGTGAAGTCACTTAAGGATCTTTTGACCCGAGAGCGCAAACGCAAGAACCGTGACCGCATCGCAAGATCTCACGGAGATAAGTACGGTGCCCCTGCCTCAAAGTCTCCTGGCCGAACTTCCAGCCCCTCTTCAAGAGGAGGCCGTGGCAGATCACAGAGCCCAAGGCCAAGATCACCCAGCAAAGGTAGATCCCAGTCTCCCAGTAAGCCTAGGACACCTAGCCCAAAGGGAGTATGCTACGATTTCCTCAAAGGAACTTGCAAGCGAGGCAATAACTGCCCTTTCCTTCACAAGAAGAGATCATTGTCCCCCAAAGGCGACAAACAGAAGAAGAAAATCAACGTGACATGCAAGTTCTGGAAAGAAGGCAACTGCAACAAGGGTGATAAATGTCGGTTCCAACATAAGGACATAGAGAAGCCGTCAGCTCCCGCACCCAAGTCCGAAGCCGCCCCGGCAGCTCCAAAGCCAGGGTCACCCAGGGCCAACTCCCCTGCTCCGCGCAGAGGGAGAAGTCCCAGGGCTAAGTCAAGTGACAAGGCTCCAAAGACGGCCGCATGCGCCATCGCGTTCGAGAATACAGCGGATCTTGAGATCTCGCCAAAGCTCGCTATGGCAGCGTCACATGACGAGGACTACTGGGAGGTAGACTTCACCGGCAACAAAATCATCCGCCATCACAAGAAGTACCGAACAGATTGGTATGTTCCTGACAATTCATGTCCTGTGAACCCCAAGAAGCTTAGGAGCCAAGCCAAGCTCGAGCAGGTTTTGCCGGTCTCCCCTTTTGTTGGAAACAAGATCTACAACTGGAGGAAGACCCCAACCAAAGGACCCGGCAGCACATGGGTAGGAAAGACGATCTTCTACATGCAAGAACTCCCTAAGGTGAGTTTCGACAGCACAGTAGAAATGATTGCCATCGAACCGGAAGGAAAGCAGAGAAAGCATGCCTACCTTCCCAGGGTTTATGATGAGGTCTATCCCACTGTCGAGACATGTCCACGCTCGAATCCTAAGGATCTGAAGAGGGCTCTTGTGTGGGCAAAGCAGTTTGCCACCATGTTCGAATGCATGGTTCACGACACGCCTGCGGGATGCGGGTATGAATGCATGGAGGAAGGCTTCCTCTGCGAGGAGTGCGAGCGACTTGCACGTCCGTCATGTGCAGGTCTGGTCCCCGGCTTAGAATTCCTAGCGGATACCGGAAGTGAAGAGGACCTCATCAGCAAGTCGGACTGCAGAACTCACTTCCCCGACGTACCCATAGAACCCGCCTCACGTCCTGTCTCTCTGATCACCGCCAATGGGCCGGTAAAAGGTAATGAAGCCGTTAAGCTTGAGGTCCCTGAAATCAACAAAATCCTCGAATGCTACGTGCTAGATTCAACGCCGCCGGTGTGCTCTGTTGGTAGGAGATGTATGGACGAGGGTTTTGATTTCCATGGTACGCAGGGAAGACGCCTTACTTCGTGACACCCGAAGGCCGGAAACTTTACTGCAAGCTGCGCGGGCGAGTCCCGGTAATTGGGGATGGTACAATTGCTGTTCCCGCCAAGGATGAGAAGGCGGCTCATTCGCCAGTCATCCAGGCAACGTCGGGTTTTCCCCGTTCAGCGGCCTACTAAGGCACGCCAATGCAGCAGAATCCGAGCCTGAAGGCGAATCCTCGGGCAATGGCCTCGACCCCAGGATCGAAAAAGCACTGAAAGAGGCTGCTCCGTTAGGCATAAAGGCGGAGTACTTGAACAAACCAGGTTGGGTTTCGCATCCTTCCTTTCCACAGATGATCGTGGGGCACTTTCCCAAAACCTTTAGAACGCCTGCTACAAGGTTTCCAAAGCACGTCATCCGGAGTACTTGGACTTATGTCAAGAAATGGCAGGAGATCGAAAAAGACGTGGATGTAAGGACGTTGGACAATCGGGTAGCCAAGCTCCCTTCTGATGCCTGCATTCTCAGTGTAACGATCTTTAAAAGACCTGTTGATGACCCCGAGCCGGAGCCTGACAGCGAAAGAGAAGCTGAAGCTGACCCAAAGGACGAAAAACGTTCAGCCCAGCTCAAGCTGCAGGCCAATAGCCCGGAGCACAAATTCACCCACCGTCCTAAGAACCCTTTCTGCAAGGTATGCCAAAAGGCCAAAATGCTAGCGCCACATGCCAGAAAGCGAGGGGGGAGCTCCACTATCTTTTCGAAGAAGTTCGGAGACCACGTGACAATTGATCACATTGTGACCAAGGACTTGCGTGATTTTGGGATCGAAGGTGAGAAAGTTGCTCTTGTGGTTAAGGACGTGTTCACTAACTTTCGTTATGTGTACCCTGCAGGTACGAAGGAGTCGGAAGAGGTTTATGATTGCCTGTTGCACTACTTCACTGTAGATGATGAACCAGGTATCATTTACTCTGACAACGCCCCCGAACTCAAGAATGCTACTGGAAAATACAAAGTTCGTCACAACACCTCACGACCTTACGTCGATGAGAGCAAGTCTGTTGTTGAGAGAGAGATCCGAACTGTGCTCGAGGGCACACGGGCGAACTTGCTGCAGGCAGGACTTCCAACGAAGCTCTGGCCCTTAGCTGCTCAACATCACACTATGGCTCTAAACTTGTCCAAAAGGATGGACACCGCGAAGATCCCATGGGACGAAAGGTTCGGTGAAGGGTTTAGCGGTAAGCTCATTCCTTTTGGTGCCAAGGTTCTCTATTGGAACAACCCCAAAGAGAACGTCACAAATGCATCTAAGTTCGACCCAAAGGCCGAAGACGGTATCTTCTTAGGGTACCACATTCAACCTGGCTTCATTTGGAGACAGGAATACCTCGTAGCTCCCTTAAAGGGTAGCCAAGATGCAATTGACAATGACGACCTGAGAATCATTCGGGTCAAGCGCATGGAACTTCCAATAGGGGATATGGTTTTTCCTCTCGCGGTTTCCGAGGATCAGGGGGGTGATCCACCCAAGCTTCAGGATCAAGACTGTGTTTTCCCAGCTAAGGAGACTACACTTCCTCCTTCAGGTGGCATTGACGACATCTTTGGTCCTAAGGAACTTGACCCTTGGAACCCAGAGGGCAGAGACGTGGAGGGAGAGCCTGATAAGCTTAGGCAGAGAGCTTCCGAACCCATCTCTGTTCCCGATGAGGACAGACTCCCTGAGGCTGATGGTAAGTCAGGTAGTGGTTCTAGCCCCCCGGAAGGGGATGGCCGTGGATCATCAACTGACAAGCCGTCAGATAGCTCCAAGCCGAAACCGCCTCTAAAGAGACATGATCCCTACACCATGCCCGACGGCAAACCTGTGCCTGAAGGATACAACTGGGATGGGATCAGACTTGTTCGAAACAAGAAGGGCTCGAAGCGACCCCCAGACACCTCTAGCGAGGAATGGCACATGATGTCCCGCAATCAGCGCGAGGCTGACATCGAAAGGTATCAGTCTAAATGCCGTCGCGAGGAAGCCGCCCGAGCAGAGGTCGAAAGGGATGCTTCTCCAGCTATGCCCGTAATGACTTGTGAAAACGAGCCTCATCGTGTCAGGATGGCAACCCTCTACTGGGAAAAGTTAGGGGAACTGTCTGCTCTTGAGTATGCGTTGGTAGCCAGGGTCGTCAACCAAGCTGAGATTGATCGCACCCCAGCAGCCAAGGCAGCTATGGACAAAGAGTGGCAGAAGCTAGTCGATAAGTCTTGTTGGTTGCATTCGAAGGTTCGTGAGTTTCGTGATGTTTCCGCTGAAGCAATCAGGAAAGGCATCAAAACACACTTCGGAAGAATCTTCGAAATCTGCAGCATCAAGGGCGACGAACTTCCAGAAGGACACCCTGACAGGAAGTGGAAGGGACGTAGCGTGTTCCAGGGGAATCGGGTTTCAGATGAACATAACGATCATGCGATCTTCTCTGAACTCGGATCCAGCCCCGCTTCAATGGAGGCCGCTAAAGTCATCGACGTCTTCGGTAGCCAGCCAGGGTACTCGAAGCAACAAGCTGACGCGAAGCAGGCTTACACGCAAGCATTATTTAAAGGGGTAGAAACTTGGGTCAGACTCCCGCGCAACCGGTGGCCTAAGGAATGGCGAGGGTTTTCCGACCCAGTCGTGCCCTTAATGTTAGCCCTCTACGGACACCCGGATTCCGGCGGAATCTGGGAAAAACACTGTGAAGACCAGCTGAAGACCGTAGGGTGGACCCCGGTATTGCCCGAGATCTGGCAGTCCATTTTCTATCACGCTGAACTTGATCTTCTTTTGGTCATCTACGTCGATGATTTCAAGATGGCTGGGCCAACTAAGAATCTCGCTAAGGGATGGGCGACAGTTGAGAGTGTCATTGACATGGATCCTCCTGAGCCTTTTGGTAGGTACTTTGGTTGTAATCATTTTGAGAAAACCCAGGTACAACTTCCCAGGTCAGCACATCCGTTTGCATACGTGTTCGACAAGAAGACGGCTGCTCCAGCCCGGGGTGACCCGAGGCCACAAGTTCGAGAAGACTTCTGGGAAGTCGATACCGAGCTAGGTGCAGTTGTTCGTCATCACGTGTATCCTAGGAAGCGGCTGTATGTTCCCACCAACAGGGACATTGAGGTTTTCCCAAACTTGTCAACAGCCAGGGTAACCGCTTTCGATGAAGGTCCGATTGAGGAACACGATGACATGAAAGACTTCCTGATTTCTTGTGTGGACAGGTACTGTGATCTTGCTAAGGTTTCGAAGCAGTCCCTCACTAATGTTCCAACTCCGTTTTCAGAGAACAGAATCGCTAAGCCTACTGAGGGGGAAGAGCCATCTGGTCGCCTCCAACCAATTGCTAGCAAGGTTCTCATGAAAATCCTGTTTGCCGCTAGGATGGCACGATGGGATCTCCTGCGGGCTACTCAAAGCCTCGCCAGTAGGGTGACGAAGTGGAGCAGGGACTGCGATGCAGCACTTCACAGGCTTGTCTGCTACATCAACTCTTCACTTGATGTTCGGATGCAGGGATTTATTGGGGATCGCATCAGTGAGTGTAAGCTTTGGCTGTTCTGTGATGCAGATTGGTCTGGGGAACATGATCGCAAATCAACCTCAGGCTGTGCGCTGTATCTCGTGGGGCCAAACACCTACTACCCATTGAATGCCTTTTCCAAGAAGCAGACCAGTATCACGATGTCAAGCACCGAAAGCGAGGTCATCAGTGCTAACCATGGTGTTCGCGCTCAGGGATTGCCCAGCCTCAGCCTTTGGATTTTCCTATGGCAACAGGTTGAGATCAATTCAGCCAACCATCAGGTTAGGCCAAAGAGACCTCCACCCATCAAGATCGATGGTGTTCTAGCAAGAGTTGACCCCGAACTTGACGAGATCAGGTACGGGGGAATCCCAGGTGGACGATCGGTAGCCAATCTTCAGGGTTTGAATGTGGGCTTGAGCGATAAGTTTCGTGTTCAGTTCCTTGAGGACAACCAAGCAACGATCACGATCGTTCACAAAGGTGACAGTGAAAAGATGCGACACACTGATCGCACTCAGAACATCAGTTTTGGATGGTTGAAGCAGCAGTTCGAGGTGGAACATTTTGATATGATCAATGTTGATACGCTCGAACAGGTTGCCGATATCTTTACAAAACCTTTTGCCGAGAAGACTAAGTGGCTTCACGCTCTCAGGTTGATCAACCACAATCTGTGCCCTACTGTTGCCAACAAAGGTGGCAAGGACTCAGACAGTCATTTGGTTGCGAAACCTCAGATTGCAGCCGCCAGCCATGGCCGGCCAGAGCTCGAAGCCACTGCTGAAGTTCTTCTTCAGGCTAAGGATTTTAGTTTTGAGGGTTTGCAATCAGTTGCATCACAATTTCCAGTGAAGGTGAGCAAGAGACGCAAGTCTCGTCTTACCACGAACGACAATTCGTACTACCACAATTGGGGTTTCTTTTCGTTCAGTGGCATGCAAGGAATTACCAACATCACCAAACGGTACCCTTTAGCGTGTAGATACATGAACGAGTGGATCAGCAAACATGCACGTCGCGACTTCACATGGACTTCGATCGCGGTGAATCGTGACGCCAAATCCTTGTTGCATGCGGATTCACGGAACCTTAAGGGAAGTGAGAACTTCGCGATTAGTTTCGGGGACTTTACCGGAGGTTTGTTGTGGGTTGAAGGGATGCCGGGACAGGGTCCGGCCACCCAGACTAAGGACAATGGAAGCGTTGTTACTGGTGGAACTCACAACACAAAGCACTCTCCGTTGTACTTTGCCCCCGACCTACACCACTGCGTGATGCCCTGGAAGGGCACCCGTTTTGGATTGATCGCTTTCACTTCTTCCCAGGTAGGTAGTATTAACAACGAAGTAAGAGAACAATTGGAGATATTGAAGTTCAGGCTGCCCCAACCAGCTGCGGTCGCTGCTCCAGCCCGGCTTTTGCCGAGGCCAATTGCATGCACCGATCAGGGGGGACTGAGTCTTCAACGGTGGTGGATTGCGGTTCGCCATGAAACTCCATCACAATGGTTACCTTTGACCCGCCTCATCACTTCTGTTCGCGATGAGGGGGGAGCATTCATTATCACTTCACTTTCGTTTGTCACGGTGGTGATGACATCGCTCTCAAAGGGTGACTTGAGGAGGTTACAAAGGAGCATTGTTGAGATTGTTGAATTGGCTCACTTGTTTTCCAGTAACTTCTGTGTTCTCTTGTGTGGGCCCGTCGACGAATTCATGTTCGACGGAATTAATGCCGAAATTGCACGACTTGAAAACGCATATCTGGTGTGCGCAGGGCTCCAGGCATTGCCACTCGCGAACTGTGCTAAGGAAAGCTTCCGCTCAGGAAACCAGCATCCGATCGCTAAGGCATCTTACAAGCAAGAAGCCGCAGATCATGATGATTTAGAGGATATCACATCTTCACATCTTGCTAATCTTGCGAACTTTAGGAAGGTGCTTGCCTGCCCCTGTGCAGCGGCTCATCAGAGCACGCCAGAGATGATCAGTGATCCCCGAGTGCGAGCAGAAGGCGAGAACAAGCCGTCGGCGCCAGCGACGATTGCCGCATCGGGTGACTCAATCAAGCGGGAGTGGGCTCACTACCATATGTGGGCCGGTGTCTTCGGACACGAGCTCGGACTCAACCCAGACCGTGACTGGGAAGAGAGCGTGAAACAGCTCTACACAGGCGCAATCGCGCAAACCGCTCTGTCTACGTGTCTGGGAGATGTTGATCATGGCTATAAGGCCCTCCCTAAGGTGGCACGGATCAACGACGAGGGGTTGTCGCGTTTCCAGCCCGGCGATAGCCGAGGCCGTGAAAAAGCCTGCATCATTGTTTCCGACTCTACCCTCATTTTCAAGGCTGGGGCGAGAACATTCGTTGAGATGGCGGACGACTTTAAAGCTCTGACGGGGCCTGGTCATATCCTTCAGCAATACACGAATGTCCGGCAAAAGGCGATTTGGGGAGGCAACCTCCACTCGATCGTTGAGGCAGTTCACACGCTCTTGCCGCAGATCATCAACGAATCGTTAAATCCCTTGCATCTCGAGGTCGATATCGTTGTTGTGTGGATGGGCAACGAACTGTGCGGTCGCAGAGGAGTTTTCGTCGACCCAGGGACGCCACACTGGCAGATTGGTCCTGAAGGCGTTGCCGCAGAAGGGATCTGGGCGGACATTGCCGCACGTGTGTGCGGTGAGATTGGCCGTCTAGCCGCCCTTCAGGGCAGGCCAACGGTGGGCTCAGTGCAAATCCTCTCGGATGCCGACCCACTGGACTACGGGCTGCCAGCAGAGTACCGCACAGCTATCCGAAAATTCCTCGGATACGCAAGGAGTAGGGGGTTATACACCGCCTCTCTCAAAGAAAGCGTATGCCAGATCCCGAAGCACGACCACTACCACTTCCGCGAAGACTCAACACATCGCGCAGCCTTGGCCTCTGTGATCGGACAGCGGATTAAAGTGTGTCAAGCTGACCACTTATTCGCAAAGATGCCCGCAGAGACGCTGGACGAGCTGGCCCGCCGTTTTCCTTTTGATCCAGAAGGAACGCGGGTGTATTCCATGCAGTATGTCTTCGACAAGGCACTGTATCGGTCCCAGCTCTCCCGCCGCCTTTTAAGGCAGGCCGAGATTCGCGAAGCTGCGAACGAATGCCCTGATCCATGGGAATCCCCTTATGTTCCTCCACCTGATCTTCCGGTCACTGGAATGCGTGAGGTCCCTCAGGATGTCCTGAATTGGGAATGGGCCACAGCTCGTGAACAGGCGCAAAAGCGCGCGAAAGAGCAGGCGGAAGCACGTGCCCGTGCTGAGCGAAAGGATCCAGCCCCACTTAGTGGTGGCCCATCTGGCAGTGCATCATCTCGCGACGTACCGGAGGTGTCCTTTGACGACGTCATCGAGGCCATCCCTTACCGCACGGAGTCTCACCGTACTCTGTCAGCGGCAAAAGAGGGCATGACCAAGAAGGACCGGGACCCTTCCAGCGGCCTACTAAGGGCTCGCCCACACGACTACATTGGGGTAAAGTACCAAGACGACTTGGACCTGATGGAAATGTGTGGCTTCGTCGACGAGGATGTGTGCCCAGAGGATCCGGAGGGGAGCGAGATCGTTCAGATCCTCCCCGACTCGATCCCGAAGGACCACCTCCCTGAGTTGGGCCTCAAACCTTACGTTGAGCGCTACCTCACAGGTGCTGTCCGAGGATCGAACGTGAAGCTCAGCTCACGGCGCGGGAAATGGGTTCGCATCCAAGACCTCATCCAGCATATGTGGAAGAAGCACCGTGTGGATCTGGGAACACGAGGTATCTTGTCCATAGTCGCCTACGATAACAAATCGAGGTTTAACTTGGCAGGCCTCCCCACCGATCCGCGTGCTGACTTCATTGAGACGGACATTTGGCCCTCTTGGATTTGCGCTTCGCATGGTCACAGCGAACGCATCAAAGACCAAGTGACCGATTCCTCCATTGCGCTGCATTGGTTCACGAACGATACGCGTGAGGAGCTTGGTCCTACAGCCGCCTATCAAGGCAGGCCATTCCTTGCTCTCGGGGAGTTTCCCCCGCGTCTCTATCACAGGACGACGCATGATGCAGCATTCAATATTCTCTCTTCTGGCTTCATGCCGGGGTTCAACCGGAGCGGCAAGTTTCACAACTACTTCGCGAAAGCCACTCTGAGCGAGCTTGAGAATAAAGCTGGCAGCCGAGCAAACCTTCCTTACGAAATTGTTCTCGACACTCAGGAGGTCAACCGCTATGCGTACCTCTTCGAGACAACTTCCGAAGGTATACTCACTCGCGATCCGGTGCCAGGGACTTGTGTGCTCTACATTCGAGACACGATCAAAGGCATCATCCTGTGGTCCCGCCAGTCCAGCGAGGAGGAGGACACCATTATTCCGGAAACTGCCCCGGAGCCCATTGTGGATGCAGGAGCAGCTGAGCCGGAGCAGTTCCCCGATGTTCCGGAGGAACCTTCAGCCCCACTTAGTGGTGGCCATGAAGAAGCAGCAGCGTCTGCTCCCGCAGACGAGCCTATGGTTGAAGTCGAAGTTGAGGTTGAGGTTGCGCCATCAGCATCATCAACAGCACCTCTTGCACTCAACGACGCTACAGCATCCGACTTCCTTCCGGAGGAAACCACAACATTGGACCAGGGGGGCGCTTCACCACCGGAGGCACCGACTGAGTCCAGAAAGCGTGTTCGTTTCCTTGAGCCGGAAGATCCCGTTGAAGTCGAGATCGAGATCGAGCCAGACGAAGGCGATGTGAAAAAGGAGGAAGAAGTCAAAGTTGAGCCGATGTTCGAGCAGGCACCGCCTCAGCCGGAATCGACTCCGTTGGCTCTCCCTCCAGCCCCCGTTACGGGTGGCCGCCACAGGGCATGTCCCCACTGCGGTGCTCAACACCTTGTGGGACAGATGATATGCTTGAGCTGTGGCGTTCACATAGTGAAGCCTTCCCAGCAGAACGCACGCAAGAAAGTGCGTACAGCTCGTTGGTTCGCTGAAGAGGCCGCCGCTGCCACTGCGGGCAAGCCACGTTCCCAGCTGACGCCGGAGGAGGTCATCCATGAAATGACCAGAGACTCCTCGACACAGCGCGGAACGACGTCACTTGACGCAGAAGCATTGGATAAGGCCAGGCAGCAGTTGAAGATGGCTACGAAAGGAGGCTACACAAGCATCGTACACCGCTTCGACAATGATGTGGACTACACTATGAGTTCCATCGGCAATGGGTACGATCGAGAGTTTCTGGCCATCGAAGACGCGCTTACGCATGCTGCACTGCCGAACCATGGCCGTTCGAAGGAGCAACGACAGTTAGCTGTCGGCACCTACGGTGGAAGCTCCGAAGGGCCAAGGAACCAGGAGATTGCTCGGTTGCTCTATTTGCACGAGTGCAATCCAGCCGCCCTTAGGGCAGGCCTGATCTCCGCAGTGAGTGACGATCCGTTTTGCATCATGTGGCTGGGAGGGGCATACAGTTTGCGTAAATTCGTAGATGTTTTCCTCCAGCACAAAATCGTGAAGATGATTGTTACTTTCTCAGAAGAGGCACTCTACGTTGATCCACGACTCGGCTATTCTGCTGAGGACTGGACTGAGTGGCTCCGTGGGAAATTCGCGGAACAGGTCGGAATTGCACGCCGTGCATACGAAGAACGCCAACGCAATGCGGAGCCTTCTCGCATCGCACAAGCAAAGGCCGATGCACGCCGAGCTGAGCAGCAGCGCTATCAGCAGCAGTGGGACCAAGGCTATCAACGCGGGTCCCACCCCTCTGGCCGCTCCTCCGGTTCCCGAGGATGGTACTAAGTACCTGATCGACATTCCGTGGTTCCGTCACGTTAACCGGTACTCCGAAATACAGCCCCTCTTAGAGGTGGCCGAATTTCCTTAAGACCAGGAAAAAATTTCATGCTTCATTTCCTGGCAGTCACTTTGTGACAAATCCGAACAGCCAGCAGCTCCAGTGGATGATGTATTCGTCCCATGCTGCACACGTTCTTGCGACTTGTATCCACGCCATCAATCAAGGCTTGCTGGATCGTCGCCACTTTATAATGCATGTCGCGACTTTAAACTGCGCGCTAAAAGAATTAATCTGCTTCCGTATCTTCCGCTTTACGGTAGTAGAAAGCCTATGAGCCCCGAGCCACAATCCAGCCGCCTTTACGGCAGGCCACACAGCACCAAGCTTCCGTGCATGCTTGCGCCTCAGACTGACGCTTCGGCGAGGGGGGTGTAATTTGTGCACGTGTGAAGTAGCATGTTGTGTGGTGACGTTGTGGCACAAGTGCTCTAACAGGAAAAAGGTAGATGCCCAATGGTATACTGCTGTGCTTGTTAACACTTGGACGGGTATATACAACAGTGCGTGTGTGCAGTGGTTTACAACAACTATATAGGTTTCAACATGGTTTTGATTTCCATACAACGGGGCGCAGTTTGTGAACCCCGAACGCTATCTCATGTTGGGGTTTTTTAATCTCAACCCTAAACCCTAAACCCTAAACCCAAACCCTATGTTGGCACTTTTGCTCTCAAGTAGCTTTGAGATCTCAGGCTTGCCGGCCTCTGCAAGCTTCAGCTTTGCATATGGGTACTTCTCTAAATTCGGTCCCTTTTAGGGCTTTGTTTATAGGGTTGCCGTACTATTTTGGGGACCTAAAAAGGGACCCACATTTAGAGCACTACCCATATTGATACAAGATGTCAAGAATTTGGGGTTGACACGCTGGTAGTCGCCGTGCTTCATCATTCTTCTCTTTAATCTCTTGGAGCAAGCTCAGTACTCGCGCATCGAGTGTGTATATCTACATACGCTTGAATGTAGATATTTCGATAATATTACTATGAAGCTAAATATACTCATCCATATGAAAGCGAACAAACACATAAGCAAACATATTGAACGACTTACACAGACACCTTTATACATATACATATATACACTTATAACTTGCCCACATGCATAAAGTACATGTCTATTTGCAAGCGCCTGCTGTTGGCTTTCCCATTGAACTCATGTCTGTCTTCATATCCCCCCGAATCCTCCGATGACGATTCAGGCAGGTCGTTTTTCAGGAACCGGAAACCCGAAACCCTAAAATACCCTCAACCCTAAACCCTACCTTAAAACTAAACCGAGCATCTAAAACTAAATTAGAGAGGTTTGGTGTGTAGTGTTTAGGGTTGGCTTAAAGGGTATAGTGCACTATAGAGGAAACCCTAAACTATAAGGGAATGTCCCAAAAAGAGGGGCCAGCTGTGAACTTGGTCTTTCCTCCCACATTGGAATTGTCATTTCCGTGCAACTACTTGGAGGTTCATGGGTAGTTATAAGGGAAGTGTGCAGATCCCCCAATTAATAAGGGTTGTTAACTGTCACCCTGCTTATAGACTGCTTATAACTACCCTGTAACCTCCAAGTAAGGCACCTCATGCTTTCCTGGCGCCGCGGATCATGATCTGAAGAGCGTCGCTCACAGTTTTAGGGTTTAGAGGGTTGTGGCTTTTCACGGCTTGTGCCTTTTGGGCGCCGGAGAAGTCCGTCCTGCATGCAAGGCTTGCGCAGCCTGGGTTTATTTGCGAGTATGGTGGTGTTCGCACCCTGCACACATTCGTACTCAAGAACCCTGCAGCCTAAACGCCTCAGCCTGAAACCATCCGCGGATGGCAGCCCTGCATGATTGCACGGACCTCATTGTGTAGCCGGCCGGAGCTTTGAGTGAGGTTGTTGAGATAATAGTCTTTTGTTATAGTAGTTAGTAGTAATAACAGAAGAATACAGATAGTTATTAGTAGAAATCTTAACTGCCATTAAATAGCAATCGTAGTCGTAGTAATCCATCCTATTAAGAGGGTTTGGGGTGATCTAAGAGTCTCTGCGGAAGGGTCCTCCTGAAATGTAACAGCTCCGACGAGGTCGGTAGGCGATGTGCTGGCTGCAGCAAAATTTTTCACGGACCCGGCAGAGGTTTAAAGGGTTCCGTCCAAGCTTGCGGCCGTGCTCTAGCAGTTTTGCTTGCCAGCGGCACCACCCTAAACCTGAACTTGCCAACATGCCTGCCCAATATTTAGTTCTCATGTGTCGGCTAAGATTGAAACTCCGACTTTGCTATCACGCGACCCCTTGAACCACAGCTTATATCCCTAACACCACAATCCCCAAGCCCCTTAATGGAACCCTGCTTGAACCCAAGTAGGCAGCGTGTAGTATCATTAGTAGTTTGAAGATCCTGACCTAGTAGTAGAGTAGGTAACCTTTAATCTTTTTTTGGGTAGTATAGCCCCTGTATAATCCCTATATAACCAAAAAGGTTAACCTTTAGTTCCCCATGATACTCGACAAGTAGGCTGAAGAACCCTAAACCCCCGCCCCTGACCCAAAAGCTGGAGAGCGGCAGCGCAACGGGCATGGGACTGCTTAGAAGACCATTGTTCCTGGGCTGTGTAGTCTAGTCTTTTTGGGGTTGAGGGCTAGGAGCACTTCGATAGACGGTTTAGATTCGGTTGAGCTTGCGAGCCAGATTATCAATTCTGGTGCTTTTTCGACCTGAAAACTGAACCTTGCAATTGGTGCCCAAAGAGCTCAGAAGTTTCAACAGCCCTGTGCCAGGCCTGAACCCAAAATCCTGGATATGAGCGCGCAGCCACACTTTACTTACTGTTTATGTGCCCCGATCTCGTCTCTAGCTACGAGATTTTATACCTCAAAGGAGGACAATGGCCGAGCCTCCCAGCCGAGAATGGCTTCAGAGCGCCGATATGTGCGGCATCGCGGCCGGTTCTTTCACCCCATGCAAACCAACCATGGGAGCCGAGACGCTCGAAAGAGCCAGACATGTCCCGAGCAGCGCAGGTACAGCGTGAAAAGAAGTTCGGACAGGCTTGGCTCTCCCACCTGAAGCGTGAATGAGCCCACGGACATATCAGCAGCCCTAAACACCTAAACAAACCCTACAAGCCTTTCCGGCAAGAAACCTTAACCTGAACTCGGAAATGTTTAACACCCCAGTTGCAGTCTGACCAATTACTACCCAAACCGCAACCCGAAGCGGCAGGTCCTAAACCCGTAGAGCCCTCCTTAAAGCGCTAAACCCTCCAAACCCTGATTCAGAATCGAAGCCGCGACGAGAGGGAGCTTGGGTGGGGGGGGTGGGGGGGGGGCTGTGGTATTCTGGAGCCTCCGGGTTGAGAGTTTATAGGGACCCAGAAGGACATAAGCATAAGCATTTTATGTGGGATATCGTTCTTTGGGGTCCTAGTTTAGATCGAGTTTATATAGGGCTTTTGCGGTGAAGGGTTTAGAGATCTTAAGGCTCTTCGTCAGGATAGTGTGTTAGGGCTTGGGGTTTTGGTGTATTTAAGCTTTAGTCCCCAGATAAAGTAACATGTATATATAGATGTGTATACGTAATAATAAATAAATATATGTATATATATATATATATATATATATATGATTATACGGAATTATACGTACATACCCTCCCTAAACCCTAAAACCTAAACCCTAAACTCACAGGATTACAGAAGGGATCTGATTATCAGAGCCTTGCCTCTTGAGGGGAATTGCTGTTCAGGGGTCGGCACTGTCGATTTCTTGTTGTATCGACTACGATCCCCTTTGACACGGCCTTGAATTTGGAGTTAGGGCTGCGGCTGTAGGGTTTGCAGTTTTGGAGCAAGTGCAAGGTTTAGGTCCGTTTAGGTTCTAGGGTCAGGGTTTGGGTGGGTTGAAGGGGTGTGGGCTTTGACGGCTAAGCCCCCGCGAAACCTTCTGAGCCATTTATGAATATTCACCAGCCCAGCCCTAAGCCCCAACCTGTACAGAAAAGATACGGCGTGTTTTTATGGTTTTTGACGTTGCTACCTTGGAACGTATTGCCGCCAACCTTTTGGGTCCCTGCGCTGCCAAGCTTCGTTGTCCTTGACGTGGGCCTTTCCAATTTGCTTGTCCTTTCGGTGGTTAGATGCGATAGGTTTAATCCGGTCCAAAATCGTGCTTCCGTGAAGTGCCGCTAATATAGCTGAGTCTTGAAGACAGTAGCCATGTGACGCCATCTTCTTCTAGCTGACCTAGAAGAGCACGAGAAACGCGCTTCTAAGCCCCTACACCCTAAACGGTGTGACCTGCATATATACCTACAGGCAGACATACATGCATACATAATACATGCATAAACATCCTTTGTTACTTGCTTGCTTGCTTGCTTGCTTGCTTGCTTATTTCCTTACACCTGTACATATACATATGGAAGGGAATGCTTAAATAACAACAGGTGCATAGATTTGTGTATACATATATATATATACACACACACATACATACATACATACATACATACATACATACATACAGGTATTTATGTATCCGAGAAATCCCCGAAACCTCGGGCCTGTTGCGCTCGCTGTTGCGCTCTGAGGCCCCTTTGACCTTCTGATCCTGCTTTCGACGCCAAGAGCAAGACTTAGGGCTTCGGGTTTGGGGTTTAAGTAGGGTTTAGGGTTGCTGAAAAGGGTTTAGGGATTGGGGTTCAGGGTCTATGATAGTTTGGGGATTGAGGGTTCAGGGGTTTGGGGTTTTTGAGGTTTAGGTTTTGGAGTTACAGGCTTCTTGTTTTGGAGGTTGCTTAGTTGAACCTAGCAGAATAGAGACGTGTAGTAAGAGGTATGTCTTTCTCCTTGAACCAAACCCCTTCGAATGAAATGTTTGCCGGTTGCATAAGTTAGGCTGCCGTAGCTTCCGGCGGTGGTTCTGCGGCGACGTTGAAAAAAAGGTGGGCTCACCCGGAATGCTTCGCAGAGCAAGCCCCCGGCCAATTGCACTCACTGCGTAGTAGGCATGTGCACTGCGGCCCTTCCTCAACAGAGGGCGCAGGGTGTGTCGGGTTTATGGTTGGGATCACCCACCTCGTCGTCCCGTTCGTGAGTTTGTGGAAGCCTGCTTTCGGCTAGGTCCTCCTTGATGCCAAGGTCGGGAACACAGTAGCACGGTTTAAGCGAGTGTGTGCATGTGTATGTGTGGTGTCCTTGTGCTGATCGTTTGTGTTGCTGTTTGCTGCCTACACCCGGCAGACGCTCTAAAAGTGTAAAGTCGTCACAGCCTGGTGATGTTTTGTATCAGGGCCCCTGATATAGAACCCTATTATAGATCCCTTATAGAACCCCTTTAAGGATCCCTTGAAAGGGCTTCAACAAAACCCTATTCTAATCATTAAGGCCCCGATATTAGATTTTATGTCCAGAACCTTTTGATCTCGCATCTGGAATCCGACGCCCGAAGAGCGAACAGGTTAAGCCTAGAGATGCATAGAAGGGGTCAGGCCATGCTTGTCTAGCCCCTGCATGCACCAATTCATTTCAGATGCATGAACTTTATGTATGTTTGTGCATGTGGTGACATGTATTGGTTTAACTGTGTATGTAGAGGCCTGTGCCGTTTCATACTGGTACATACCAGTATGATCCGGATGGTGCTAGCCAGCACGGTAAATAAAGGCTCAGCATATCAAGCTTCTTGGCATGGCGCCTTCAGACCGAACTGAACCCAAAACCAGACACCAAGCTGCCTTCGATGTTGTCGCCCCTGCTTCAGTCATCAAGCCCAACTCCCCCATCGCACGAGGCTCAAAGAGTCCGCAGCAGTTTTGCCCCGCTGCCGTTCCCATTCCGTCGTGTTACCATCATGAGCAGCGCGCAGGCTGGGTGAATCTTGAGTCATGTTGGTTGCTGCTCTACCTGTCGCTTAGGCCATCGGTTGTGTTCCGTATCCATCCTGGGTCTGATGATGCTGAATGCAGAACGGTGCCCAGAATATGATATATAATGATGTTCATGATGATGATGATGATGATGAGGATGCTAAGGGCGAGGATGGCGACGATAATGTAGTTGCTGCTGGTGTAGCGTCATGTTCATCATGGGTCGTAGTTCATCGCCACCCTTATTGGTCTGGGTGAGGACAAAACCTTCACGAGAACCCTACGAACAGTTTTTTCTCCAAGCCTCACAATCTGCAAGAGTCTAGAAAAAGTTATGCTGATTATGACAGGTGTCGAAGAAAAGGAAGTTCGTGGCTGACGGTGTCTTCAATGCCGAGCTGAACGAGTTCCTGGCACGAACCCTCGGTCACGCGACATCAGCGAGTCTTATGGTATACGATATACGAGCCTGAAGAGTTGGACTGGGGTCCCTGTACGGGCTCCTTTGAAGGGTTCCTCTACAGCGTTGCTATCAGGACCATAAGGGTAGACGGTAGACTAGGGCTCATTTCGTGCCCTTCAAGCATAAAGTGGTTGTAGGGACTGGGAAAACCAAGTAAATTCCACTTCCTGCTACGTAGTTTATGAGGCGGGCATTGAACACAAGGTTTTCCTGGATCATGCAGCAAAAATAACCCGCCTTACTACGTATTTTCCCTCCAGGTTTAGGGCTCGACTGAAGGAAAGCAAAAGTCGTGCCTCTCTCTTCATCCAAGGGTGGGGGGCTCTCAGCCCGGCAGCCATCGTTCTTAAAAGAAGCTTTGAGAGTTTAAGGCCTAACCTGAATCTAATCACCCGAAAATCCACATAAGCCCCAACGGCCTTGAACCCCGATTCCTGTACCCTTAGCCCTAAACCTTGAACCTTAAACTCAACTTGACGAGAGCTCGGGACGATGAAAGCTAATCTTGTGATGCCTCCTCAAGTCTAATTAGGGTCGCAACAACTGCTACTAGCATCCGCTTGTTGTCCCTACTTTACTGTACGTACTATCATGCAGCCCTCAAAGCCCATTCTCCTATTAAGATGCCTAACAATACAGTAGCAGCTAGGAGGACTAAACCCCCCAGCTCCACCTGCCACTTCAGTTCTTGCTCCTGCTCAGGTGAGGATGGCTATGCTGGCGTGGAGGTGGGCGGCAGCACACGGAAGTTTTCCCGGAGATTCGCGCAAGCCTTGCTACAGTCGGTTAGGCTTACGGGAGAAATATTCCTGTAGACACCAACCACCGATTCAAACGTGTTGGAGTGTGCTGCTTCGTGCTCCGGGGTTGGGGATGTCCGTGTTTGTGATTCGTGATGTTGATGATGACTATCACTGCCTTCTGCTTTCTCAGGCTACAGACAGTAACCTTATAGTGCGCTACAAGAATCTTGTAGTAAGTGCTACCCATACAGTAGACTCAGGGTAGCCCTTATCGGTTCCGCGAGCCAGAGCTCAGCGCCTCCAAAGTATGTGCTTAATCTTACAGGACTTGGTGACCGTCACAAGTTTCGGGTCTTGGGTTCAACTTTTTGCCGAACGGCTGTTTTGTTTGGAATGGTTCAGCCGGTTGAATTTCACGGACTCTACAACCCCCTTTGAAGCACAGGTCCGTGTGACACCGATCCGCACGGAGATCATCATCCGTGCCACCAGGACCGGCTTGAACCTTCTGTTTCGCATAAATCTCGAGGCCCACGCCTTCCGAACGCCTGTCAAAGCGGTCGGCCGTAATGGGAATTATACTAATCGGTATACTGCCAAACGGGTCTTCGAGACATGACATGCGGGAGCCAAAAATAGTATGTCTGAGTTTCCTTGGTTTGTGATTTGAAGTGTACCGTACAAACTGGGGTCTCATTCGGCTTGTTCGACTTGTGAGACCGGAACAGTAAGCCACCCAATAAAGGTCTAGGGCCAACAAAAACTGGAACAGTCACCCCACGCCCTATAATCACTGAATCCAAAACTGCGCGGCTCTGTGCTTTTAAGGTAAAGTTACCCGCAGCTGTGCTTGGAAGTTAACAGCAATGTGGGCTCGTCCTTGCTAGGTAGGAGGGAACAAACTGTGCAAAAAAACTGGCACAAAATCCTAATTAAACTATAAACCCTGAATGATGGAACAATCCTAAGTTAAAACCCCTAAATTAGGGAACAATCCTATAAGTTTTAAACCCTATAAGTTGGAGATTTCTCAGGACCCGGGAAGTTCTGGGCGAGAAGGGCCGACGCATTCGGGAGCTCACCGCCCTGGTCCCTTGGGCGGTTTTGGATTTGGAAAGAAGCTTCGATTCGGGGCTTATATGGGTGGTTGTCAAAATTAGGGTCCTTTTCTGGTCCTTAATATAATTATTTAGGCACCTAAATTTTGACAACTTGTAGAAGGCTGTCTGTAGGGTGTCTATATGGGTTCATGAAGCTAGTGTTCAGGGATGTCGGGGTGTTAGGGTTGGTTTAGCGTTCTTTGTTCAGGGTTTGGCGGGTTTCGAGGTACTGGATTTCGCTTTTACTTTTGGTCTATGTGTTTTGCGAAGAGTGGGATGAGTCGGTTTCTTCGCACTAATTACTCTTTTCGGAAGCCTATGCAACACCACATTGTTGGGTTCATGGTCATGACTCGTGACGACAGCAGATATGTCCATCATAGCCGCAATTGTTATCATGGGCTGGGAAGCTGGAATTCGGAGGTCGATTGCGCGGCTATTGGTCCGATCTGCTACGTTACTCTTGGTTCTTGAGGCTTTGGTATGCTGAGCTCGTGAAACCCTAGGAACGCGCCTCAGACGGAACAAGGCCGAGATAAAGAAACGATCTCAACCTTAAGCCCGAAACCCCGATCCCTCAATGGAACCCTAGATACCCTAAGCCCTATCTATCCTTAACTCGCCGAAACCTATATCAGGAAGCACTGGAAAGACAATTGAAGCTTCTGGTGGTTACGGCGGGACCCCCCTAAACCCTAAACTCTAAACTCTAAACCCAAACCCTAAACCCCAAACCTCGTCTGGCGGAGTCCGAGTTGCGAGTGTAAACCCTAAACCCCAAACCCTACACCCAGACAGCCCTGGAGGTGCAAAAGCGCTTCGGCTTCCCAGAGAACAGCGTTGAGCTCTTCGCGGAGCGAGTGGAGCGACCTGACCATGTATGGTGGGTTCAAGGGTTAAGTCCAGGGTTTAGGGTTAAGGGCTTAGAGTTTAGGATTTAGGGGTTAGTGACTATTGCGGGTTTAAGCGTTGAGTCATGGGTTTAGGGGTTCAGCGTTTGGGGTTGAGGGCTTACAACTGTCACGAGTGCAGTGTGGAAAGTGACGGCTGTCCTAGTCGCTGAGCAAAACCGTAGCTTTTTTAGGTTTAGCAGGGGGTTTACGATGCATGGTAGCATCCCCAAGAAGCTCCATAAGCTACAGCCGTACACCCTAACCTGTAACCCGCAAATCCTCAAAATAGTAGGTCGTGACCTCTATATTACCGAGTACAAGCCTTGAAACCATCGGTTATGAGCGCTCTGTTAACCCCTGAGACATTTTTTGGATCCCAACAATTGAAACGCGCCAAAATGTCAACATAGCCGAGGAACCGCGCAAGCTGTGCCATGGCACAGTGCGAATCTCTTCGCAGCTTGGCTTCATATTATTTTATGCTACCATAATTCAGGGTTCCTCGGAGAGTTCTATAAGGGTTTAGGGCCGTTTAGGGGTTACGGGATTTGATTTAAGTTGCCGTAACAAGGAAACTTCTGATCGCTTTTTCGTGCCGGTTGTGTTTTGTTTTGTGGGTGTGTTGTTTGTACATGACCCCGACATCCCAACTCCTAAACTCTATGCACACTAAACCCCTAAATCCCAAACCTCAAACCCCAAATGTGGTGTCTGCTAGGAAGCGAAGGACAAACAAAGCCGTATGGTTCATGAAGGACTGAAGACTTGCAGGTTGTCACGGTTTGCGATTATTTTTAATTTGAACTGACCAAGCCCCAGCCCCCAAAAAAAGACGCTATACCTCAGCCTGGTGTTTGCTGGGTTTTTGTGTAAGATGTACCTATACATTCACAGGCAATGAGACCAAGCCCAAGCCCCCCCCCCCCTGAATCCTAAATCGCAGCACTTTCAAAAGCCAGAGAAGGCTTCAAGCTCATCGGCGGCCTGGCCGTCAGGCGAGCATGCTACGGAGTTTTGAGGCCGGAGGGTCTGGGTCTTTGCAGAGACTCCAATATCCCGGAAAAAATGAATATTCCTTAAATCATATTAGGGATCCTATCATAATTTTCAGGAATATTCCTTAAATCATATTAGGGATCCTATCATAATTTTAAGGAATATTCCGTAAATCAGGTTAGGGATCCTATCATAATTTAAGGAATATTCCTTAAATAAGGGGTATTGGAGTCTCTGGGTCTTTGCAGGCTGGGACCGGCATGAGTACTAGATAGTACTACCGCAACAGAAGCAGCAGCAACAGCCTCAGCGGGAGGAGGACGAGGAGAAGGAGGATGAGGAGTAGTACTAGTACTTGCTGTAGTACAGAACTTGCTGGCTTCGTACGGGCAGTTTTTGCCGAAGCCCCGCCAGTCTTTGACTGTGCAGCCACCCTTATTAATGCTCGTGACATGGTCTGACTCACTGACATGACTGCTACATGCACAGATGCCGAAGCCCAAAGCCCTCTGAAGAGCGAGACACGAGCCACAAGACTACCCTACAGCTCCGAACCCTAATGCAAATCAATCACGAAATGCCAACTCTTCACAAACAACGTAGTAGCTGAGTGGATACACTTTGCACTTATTACCCACTATAAAACTGAAATTGGACACTTTTCGGGGCTTGTGAACTCAGCAACTAAGAACAATGCAACACGCCTTCAAGATTCGCTTCAGCCGAGGGCTGCATCTGATGCACCCCTCGGGAGTCAGGGAGCGACTCTTCTAGGCGTTTTCGGCGCTTTGGGGTTTGGGGTTTAGGGCAGAGGTGTGGTTGAAACTGGCTAGACCTGGGCCCACGCGTTTATTTGTGGAAACTTCGACAGTTTTGGCTCCGGTGTCGGCTCTTGAATATCATTTGGTTGCGACTATTGCCGTGGCTGTGGCTGCTTCGGCTTCTGAGAGCAAGGCTCAGCGCATTAGGCCCAAAAAGCATCGACCGAAGACAACTGTTTTTGAGCACTAAGTGGAAGCTTTCTTGGAAGGGTTAGGGGTTAGGGAATTAGGGTTTAGGGTATCCTGAAGCGTATCCTGAAGCCAGAATCCTACATCAAGCTACTACAAAATCGAGAAGTGTACCAAAACCTCGCCCTTAAAATCCACCAGAAGCCCCTGTCCCAACACCAGGTTCATCATGGAGAACGGCGCTAAGGGCGTAGAGGTCATCATCAGCGGAAAGCTCCGTGCCCAGCGAGCAAAGGCGATGAAGTTCAGGCCTAGTTGGCAGAGGGCGCAAGGTTCGGAGATTTACGTGTTTAATGTAGGAACTTGACTAAGAAACCTTGGGCCTTTATTAGGGTTCCAAATTTGAATCCCCTTATTTTGGGGTTATAGGCCCAGGGTTTCTGAATCATTTTCCTACGTTAGGGCTCATCAGGATTAGGGTTTGGGTCAGGGCTCAAGGGTTAAAGGTGTGTGCTGTGCAAGAACAGTTCAGCTTCGGGTTGAGCTAATCGTTGCTACAGGGTTTCCGCGTTTAGGAAGTTTAGGGTTAGGAAGTTTCAATTTGTCGGTCTGTCCGGATCCTGTGTTCGTTCCATCATCATTCGATGCGCACCAGCCACAAATCTTCTGCACCTACACCTTGAGCATCCTTGAATCCCTGAGCCATTTAACCCCTGAGCTCGAATCTCCTGAATGCCTTCGCCTTCGCAGGCAGGGCTATTTGATCTCCACGGGTGAGCCCAAGAGGCAGCTCCGGCGGTTAGAAAGTTCGTAGGCTTTGTGTTACAGCTTTCAGGGTATAGACACCAAGGCGCACGAGAGCAACGGGCACGAGGAGAGAGAGAGAGAGAGAGAGAGAGAGAGAGAGAGAGTGCGAGAGATGTGCCCAAGCATAGTGTCAGCAGAGCGAAGCCAACTCAAAAACCTTTGAGTTTGACATGAATCCCTTGTACAGGCCTGTTAGACCTTGTCGGCTCGTGGTTCGAGATCGAAGCTTGAACGAGTACATCCCAATGACAAGCATAGGTGATTTGGTGATCGTGGCCCTTTTACCACAGAAATTGTTGTGCGAAGTTCTGGCATGATTCTGGAAAAAAGGTGCTGCTTGGGCACGATCCGGTGGGCATTTGCGGAGCGGCTTCCTTTCTAGCAACATCTCTTGCTGGTCGCAGGGAACCGGTGAGATCATGCCAGTTCTGCCAGAAAGCACACACATAGTCTCGAACAGGCACTACATCTCGGAGGCCGTCCGTCACGTGCAGATGCGACAGGGCACCATTGGCATCAAGGCCGGCAGAGCATGTACGAGTAAATGTTAAACTTAAAGACTTAAGACACATGTTTGCTGTTTGGCACATGCTTCACGGCTCAGCTTGAAGATGAGATAGCACGCTACGAATTCAACACACGTGTTCGAATTTCATATCCGTAATTTCTTCCTCCCAAAGACCCCCTGTAACACTCAATACTGTAAGAGGGTGTTTCAGCGCAGGTGACAGGCTGCAAAGACCTCGACCTCGGAAACCCAACCAAAACAGCTAGAAGAGCACTCCTTGCGACACAAGCGGTTGGCCATCCTGCCATGGTCACAACGATACCATGGCGAAAGAATCACTTTGCTGCTTCCCGAACGTGACAAAAGCACTGGCATACAGACTGTAATTACAGCAATTGCCCATCTTGTCTGTCGCTGACTATGGGCTGGATGCATGATGCACTGATCCCCTTGTCGTCTTTCTTGTCGGTTGCATGACGAAAGCCTAACCGACTCGAACTAGCCTGCAATGCGAGCAAGTCCTTGCTAAGTAGGAGGCCAAACAACCCGACCTGAGACCTATGGACAGATGCCCAACCCGGAGAGTCCCAGCATGGCCGAAAACCTCAAGCCCGAGCCGCACACCCTCAAACCCTTAAGCTCTACTGCCGCCAATGATGACTGCAAACCCTAGAGCCTTAAACGCCCTGAAGCCCCCATACTTTCAAACCCCAAGCCGCAAGACGCCAAACCCTCGGACAAGATCCTGAAGCCCTGAACCTCTAAATCCTCAAACTAAAAAGCCCCTATAATATACACATATATATATATATATATGTTGAAACATAATCGAAGCTTATGACTCTTGCGTAGAGGTGAAGATCATGATGTCCCACGACCCAGAGGGCAAGATGGGACCTAAGATGCAGCTGCCCGACAACGTCATCGTGCATGAGCCGAAGGCCGAGCAACTACTGAGCTTTGGAGTACCATACTTTAATTCTTCCTTTCTTAAAGGAACCATTATTAAGTAAAAGTTTATACTTTTTTGTCCCTGGATACTTACAAGCTGAGACTGGTATGCGAATGTAGTTTTGTGGACCATAATGTGGTGTTTGTCTTGCTTATCATTCATGACTGCGACGATTACTGCTACAGTACTGCTACTAGTACTACCGCTGCGTCGTGGACAAAATACTTCACGATTATCCTGCTTTTTGCAGCCGCTGTGCCAATTTAACGTAAGCCTGATGGCCTACAAAACCATTCGCATCCCTAAGCAGGACGAGGCTCCCCCGATGATGCCTCCGGCAGAGGCCACGGAATCAATGGATTCTTGAGGCTTTCAATCAGTTCTTTGAAATCGTATGAGGATCCCCAAACCCTGAACCCTAAACTCTCGACTCGAGACGTGAGTGTAGCTGCGATAGTCAGGATGCTAGTGCTATGGATTTCGTTTGTGCTAGGTGTCATCTGATATTACAACGCACCCTTCTTCCTGCAGGACCAGGGCTACGGCAATCAGGGCTACGACGACAATCAGGGCGACGCGCTTGAATTGCTTTGACCGCTGTAGCTTTCCTTTCTGTTGGGATCAGGCTTACGTTGTTGGTTAGGCGGTGTTGGACACCAGAGTCCGGCCGGGGGGTTGTGTGAAGATGGAGGTTACGAGCTGCCTTCCGTACTCTGTACTGAGTGTTTGGTGTTTTTCATTTTCGCCGTTGCGTGTTACGAATATTTCGATGTTTAGGTCTGGTAGGCCTGGATTCAGGCTTTGCCGGTTTCGGCACACAGGGGTATGTGCGTTGAGGTGGAGATTAAGGGCATGCACAAGCCCAAGCGCAACAGGTATGCAGCTTCAGCTGCAGGTTGGTGCGGTAGTATCAGCAGCATCGGCATCGGTGCGCTCGTCAGCTGGACCGAGATGACTCGGATAGCACAAGCATAATAGTATATAGTATGTAGTATGTAAGGTTATATATATATAATATATATATATATATATATATATATATATATATCTCTGATAGTATGACTACATACTATGGGCGCTTGGAAGGCTGGCGCCATGCCATCGCTTCAAGCCTGTTGGCTAAGGCTACTGATGGACATCAGCCAGGAGTGCGGCGACTCGAAACCACTGCGGACGAAAAAGGAGATGCGATCGTGGTTGCAAATGGAAATTACGTATGATCCGTATAGCAAGTCGGGAGGATCGTCCCCAGCGAGGGGTTCACTTCTAGGTGACACATTGGGGAACGTAATTTTTTTTCCTCGTGGCTTAAGGGATCTGTAGGTTTAGGTAGCTATTGATAAAGATTTTTTCGGGGACCGTATAAATCACCTCCACTCAGCATCTAGGCTTCCTATACAGTGCACAGGACACATCGACCCGTGAGCGAGTGTGTACCCAGGTTTGCAACTTAATTAAGGAAAATACCTTAAATCATATAAGGAATCCTATTATAATTTAAGGTATATTCCTTAATTAAGGGGTTTTGGAGGCTCTGGGAATCATCGAAAGACCTGAACCATGAAAGTTCACAGCCCTCTGGCATGTCCGAGTGTGAGCACCGAAAGCCCAAGACATATCAACCCTAAACCCGAAAGCCATAGAATGCGGGCCGTGTCCTTGCTACGTAAGAGGGGAGAAAGGCCATAGAATTGTCCGATCCGCAGGGAGTAGATCTCAAGTCCGCAGATTTTGGGCCTTGCCGCAGACCTCGAAACCATGAGCTCGGCCCAGGCCTACAGGGTTTAGGGTATAGTCCCCATTGTAGTTCCTTCTTGGTTCCATCCAGTTTATACTTAGGATTCTAGAAGCAACCCCAAATAAGAAACTACAGGGCGGAGTGTAGATAGTGGGAAGGTTAAGGCAGAGGATTATGAGTTTTGGTTTAGGGAATAGGAACTAACGGTTTGGGTCATTTAGGGCACGCAGGGTCGGGTCTTGAGCGGAGTCGCGAACGAGTTCGTGTTGGTTTTCCGATTTCCCGAGGATGAGAGGTCGAACATATCTTGGTGAGGGTTTGAGTTTCCCGGACGGTTCTGGGTTCAGGGATCGGTTAACGTCGGTCCTGAACTGCAGATAGTGCTTCGCTCCCCACATGACGGTTTCAGAAGTCGAGGGGCTGTGACATAGACCCCACTTTGAAGAGTAGGAGAGTTGATCTGCATGAAGACCCTAGCAGTAAGACCCGGGCGATAAACCTTCCGACACCCTAAACCCTCAACCCTGAAAAGCTGTCCCAACTAACTGTTTTAACAACCCAGATTGCAGCCTGCACGTTGTTCCAAGTTCTTTGACAAGGGATGAAAGCTGTGACCCGTGGTAGATGCATGTTAAGGAGTTCAGCGGTGTGGGGTGTACAGAGAATGATCTGCGACCAGGTGTAGTTACGCAACTTGGGCCGTGTTTATGTCTTTCCGCAAGAAGTCCCGGATAAGGTATCCATGAAGATAATAGGCCTTCGGAGCACGTGCCCAGGGAATATAAAACTAAACCCTACCGTTAAGTCGCAAATCCCAAACATGGGCAAGTGGGGCTTTGGCTCACTTTCGGGCTTGGGTAGTTCAACTTGTGGGTTCAGGGTTTAGGGTTGTGGGCCGGCGGTCAGGGAGCCTCGCCTATTCCCTTGCCTTTGGTTAGTAGGGAATGGAGGAAATGGGTAGAATTATAACTACTATTACTACATTCTTCCATTCCCTGCTAGACTAACCTAAGGTAAGTTCTGCGATCATAAGAGTCGAAACCTTTCTGTTGTTTCTATTAAAACGGGATCTGCCTAAGGATGACCCTCTCTCAACCTTCGCTCCTATGCCTTACCCTAAGACTCCAAGTATGCAAACACTACGTACTTTGGGCTCTAAAGTCTATAAATGGTACCTACTTTGGGGCTATTTGGAGCCTTAGGGTTAGACATCCTTAGACCTTAGATCCGGCTGGATGCTAGCAAATGATTTTGAAAGACACTGATGCATGGGGCCTCAACAAGAATCGGGTTTTGGGACTTCCTTATGGTATAACCCCAAACCCGCCGAAACCCATGCGTCTAAACATCAATCCTCATAGCCAAGATCCGACGAAGATTCCATGAAGCCCTGTAGAACACCATCATATTATACATATTGATTTTATGAACATCCTACATTGGCCGTGGCTATAGTTGTGAGGATTGAAAGGGTTGCAAAGATATCATGGAATCCCAAAACCGGCCCGCGACCCTTAACCCCAATAAGGATCCAATGGAGGTATCTAAGAAAAGGAAGAGTTTAGTATATTGGGCCGCAAAATCCGATTCTAATTGTTAAGGCCCCCAAAGTAACCCCATTAAGCTCCCATGGAGGTGTCTAAGAAGAGGAAGTTTGTGGCTGACGGTGTCTTCAACGCCGAGCTCAACGAATTTTTGGCCCGCACACTTGGCGAGGCCCCGGATTCGTCGGGTTTTCCTTAGTGCTTTGAAGGGTTTAGGGATGTTTAGGGGTGTCAGAAAAACAGGGGTCCCAAGTTAGATTTAAATCCCTGAACGGAAAGGCCGTTGTGACAAGCATCCCTGAAAAGGGCACAAGAATTGGATCCACGCTCCCCAACTTCTCAACCTCTACACCCCAATCCCAAACTGTTCTTGGAGTTTCCCTGCCATGCGGGCTTCGTCCTTGCTGAGCAGGCAGGGGGGAATCCCCAACCCTTACCATAACCCTCAAGAACCTACCTTTTTTCGGGTCCTTACTATGATTTCCTTATACAAGTCCTTAAAAAGGTAGGCTCTTGAGGGTTAAGGTAAACCCGAATGCAGAACCCTTGCCCGGCTTGTCCCAGTTGTGGCTGCGGAAACCCTATAAACCCTAACACTTTCCAACTAAGGAACACTGGGAGGCTCATGTGTAGTTCTCGGTGGAGCTTTCAGCCCCGTAAACTGGCTTACAAATCTGACTACTGTACTTATCCCCCCCTCCCCTTGTACCTACCCATGAAACTCCAAGTAGTCACTTTTCTTCAGAAGCCCCAGACCCTGTAAGCCCGAAGCGTCTACAGGCCTAAACCCAACCCCAAAACCGTAAACTCTTGAAGCCTGAAGCCCTAAACGAAAAACCTTACATCGAAACTACACTAATGGTGTCATTTTTTGTAGCGCCAGGCGACACTATAGAAGCTTGGATAGATCCCCCCTAAGTAGATCCCATATGGATCCTTCATAAAGATCCCTGACAGAGCTTTGAAAACAGGATGGATATGCCGGCGTCGAGGCGGGGAGGGCGTTCAGCCAGAGGTGTTTGAGTGGGTTTTGAGGGTCTTGCATGGTCTGGCTGACACTAAGAGCCCAACTGCAGCAAAAGGGTCTTGGGTTTAGGAATTTTCAAGGGCACTTCATGGGGGAATCAGCGGCTTAGGGTTTGCAGTGGGTAGCTTTTAGAGTATTTCTTGCGTTGTTTAAGGCTTGACAGATTTAGGGGGGTGCCGGGTAGACTAGGGGACTTCGTGTTTGGGTTTTCTGTGGGGGAATCATGGCTATAGGATGCTATAGGACTGCAGGGTTCCACCAGGGACTTGGGGCTTTTCAAGGGCGTGCGGTGTAGATTCTCTTGCACCGGCAGTTCGATCATGCCTGGACGCGAAACGGGGCGTCGTTGTATATGTCATAGTTCTTGGTCCAGGTTTTGTCGAAAGCCTGCTCGGCTTTGCCTTGAGCTGATAAATAAAGTGTAGATTTCTGCAGTCCCGCCGTATGTTTGTTCTATTCTAGTGGCATCTTCATCGAACATACCTGAAGTGTCTGAACACAAGTTCCTTGCTTTACCCTAAACGCCAAAACCCTACTATTACTATATAAACCCTAAATCCTTTACCCTAAACCCCTAAACCCTAAATCCTACTGTGGCCGTTGCTCTGCTGAAATCGCGCAGGTGCGCGTGACCCCGATCCGAACGGAGATCATCATCCGAGCTACCAGGCCTGCCGCCCAACCATGAACTGAGTCCATGATGAGACGCATCTCTGCGTAGTCTACGTTTAGAGGATCCGTAATGGGACTCTCAAAGAACCGAAGACCCATCCAAAATACTAAACCGAACGATACTAGGCTGAGAAGCCAGAGCTCGAACCGCTGCAGCTCCTGAACCGCATATCGCCCTTGGATGTGCTTCAACCGGACTGCTCCTGCTCTGCTCTTGCTACTACTACTTCCACTGCTTCTCCTACTGCTTCTGCGGCGGCTATTGCTACTGCTACCGCCGCCGCTACTGCTTATTTCTAACATACCTTAAACCCTGAAATGAAGCCTCCATCATCGTTTAAGGTATATTCCTCAATTGAGGGCTATTGGGTTCTATGGGTGTTTGCTTCCGCAGAGGACTCGCGAAGTCCTTGGCGAGAAGGGCCGACGCATTCGTGAGCTGACGGCCCTGGTGCTCTCGCCGCACTTCGGGTTTAGGGTTTAGGGTTTACCCCTAAACCCTAAACGCTAACTGGACCTCTTCTGGCGGAGTCCGAGTTGCGAGATTGTAAACTCTAATTGGTTTTTGGAGTGTCTAGGGCTGAGGGATCAGGGTTTTCAGAGAGTCGAGGCTTGTGGTTTAGGTTTTTTCACAGCTTGGAGCTTGGTGATTTAGTATTGGGGTTCTGGGGTTCAGCATGTGAATACGGCTTCAGCATGATTGTTTCGCCTCCCTGACCTGACTTGCTACCTTTATGGTACGGTTTAGGGTTCAGGGGGTGATGTGTACTGATGATTCGTAAGTAGACTTGTAAGTACCCTAAATAGGGACCTTAATCGGGGTTATGGTATTGACAAGTCCCTAAAATAACCCGTTACTAAGTCCCCCGACCCTCCAAGCAAGACGCCAGGTGCAGAAGCGTTTCGGATTCCCGGAGAACAGCGTGGAGCTCTTCGCCGAGCGAGTTGAGTCGCTTCGAAGCACCTCAGAGCCCTGAACCCTAAACCCTAGGAAGCGTGCGCAGTACCCATAGAAACCCGACTGCGATTGAAACCCAAAGCGCCCTGATTAAGCCCGATCGGATCCTACAGGCCTTAGTCTTGAACTGGATCCCTATTAGACTACTATTAGTGGCCCTAAGCCCTATAGCCCGAAACCCCAAAACCCGAAAAACATTCAAAACTCTAAACACAATACCGTCAGCAACCATGGCAAAGGATTCCCCTAAGCCCTAAACCCCTAAACCTGGCAAAGGAATCGCGCAAGCTGTGCCATGGCTCAGTGCGAGTCTCTCCGCCCTGCGCTTAGAGCTTTCCGAGCCCTGGAAAGTTGAGCTTAGGAGCAAGGCTTTTAGGAGTTTAGACCCTAAACCTGAAACCCCTAAACCCTAAACCCCTAAACCCTAAACCCTAAACCCTACCCAAATTAGGGTCCGAGTGTGAGCGCCGAAACCCCTAAACCCCAAACCCGGGTCTAGGGTCGGGAGTTCAGGGTTTGGAGCAGTCTAGGGTTCGGGGAACTGTTCAGGTCTAGGATGAGGTTCGGAGTGTAGCTTCAGGCCTTCCGCATTAGGTTTGGGGTTCGGGCCGAACCCCTGAAACCTAAACCCTAGGGTTTTAGGGTTTAGGGTTTAGGGTTGAACGGTTCGGGTTAGGTTAAGGGTTTATAGAGCTTAGGGTTTAGGTTCGAGGGCAGGGTGGATTCGCTGGAGGCTTGTAGATATCTTGCATGCAGTGGCTAGGGTCTGACCTTTGGAAATGGTGGTTCAAAGTTTGCACTGCCAGACGCAGTTCCACAAAGGTACGGTTGTTCCTGATAGGGATTGGTTTATGCTGATCTTTAGCTACCAGAGCTCTTCCACTTAAAAATGAATAAGCATCCACAACAAAAACAACTACAAGCACAACAAGCCGCAATCCGCAGACCTCTTGTAAGTACAGCCGCAATGCGCTTCTTTCCGGGCTGGACCCTATGCTTTTGCCGGCCCCAACCAGGCTTCAAGCTGATCGGTGGCCTGGCCGTGCGCCGCGCCTGCTATGGCGTCCTCAGGCCGGCAACCCGAAACCCAGAGCTTCCAAATTCTTGAATTCAAGAATCTTCACCCTAAGCCCACCATAATCCACAGGGTTTATAGGGGTTAAGGGTTTAGGGGTTTAGGGTCTGGGGCAAGACTTCCAGAGGCCTGGACGCAAAAAAAGGGTCTAGGGCAAGCTACAAAACCCCGGCCTTGAGATCCACCAGAAGCCTCTGTCCCAATACCAGATTCATCATGGAGAACATGGAAATCCTAATTACAGCCAGAACCCTACATCAAGCTATAGCCAGGTTCATCATGGAGAACGGTGCCAAGGGCGTGGAGGTCATCATCAGCGGCAAGCTCCGGGCACAGCGTGCGAAGGCCATGAAGTTCAGGCCAGGCTCTTGCTCAGTTGTTGGAGGTTATGGGAAAATGGAGTAGGGTTTTAGGGTGCAGCATGCTGTACTTATTTAGTATTGGTAGTTGTTCAAGCTTCTGAATCAAGGGCTTTGCCCTTCCCTTATTCTGGAAATCCTAAACCCTACTCTGTATACGCCCTAAGCACATACGTTTAAGCCCCAATCACCGCTTGAGCAACGTAAGCTCCGCACGGATGGTGAGGAGCAGGAGACCAGAACACCGGAATCATGCAAAACCTGAACTCCGAAATCACGGGCAGCTTGCTACAGGGGCCTTAATAATTAGAATAGGGTTTGAGGGTATATTATACTATAGTGAAAAATAGGAACCCCCAAAACCCTATTCTAATTAGTGATGAGGCCCCTATATTATGTTTTTCAGCCTGGCCCCGGGCTCAGTGCAGGCAGGGCTATCTCATCTCCACCGGCGAGCCCAAGAGGTTCCCCTGGCGAAAGTTGCAACAGCAGCGCTAGCAGTGGTGTAGTGTGTAGAGCTTAGGGTTTAGGGTTAGGGTTTAGGGTTTAGAGTCTAGGGCAGTAGTTGTGATACCAACAATAGTCAGAGTCGTTGTGATTGTCCCCACCACCACCCCCGAAATGTTTCCACACAGCGGCATTGACAATAAGCATGACGACCAAAGCCCACTCTCAGAACTAGCTTCGCCCCGGCATGGCCCTTTTTGATGTGGACAGTAGGATCTAGGGTTAAAGACGTTGAGAACGAGCTCTTGGGACCTTTCCTGGGAGAGATAAAGGGCGTGCGAGTAAATCCCCAGTGATCTATTGAATACTCCCTCTCTCTCTCTCTCTCTCTCTCTCACTCTCTCTCTCTCTCTCTTCTCCTCTCTCTCTCTCTCTCTATCTCTCTCTATCTCTATAGTCCATATATATGTGTATACATATTCCATACCCTAAGGGTCTATGTGCCCAAATAGCTGTATATAGTATATACTCTGTTCCCAAAGTACCTATATAGACTTTAAGGCCAAAGTACATATGATTTGGCTACATGGACCCTTAGGGATATTTCCAGATAGTTCGCAGCTCGCAGATGATATTGCTCTATGCTCGGAGTCCATCAGCTTTGTTTGGCCGGAAGCTGAAACCCGGGCTTGTCGCAAAGCTAACGTATGGCCCCAGCTTCTTAGCTTTGGGGGTGTGCGATAATCCGACCAAATATAGTGCAATTTAGAGGATATGAGATAGTGGTTATAACCATTAATGGTACGGTATAGTCTTGCGGGCCTCAGCTTTTTAGCTTGGAGGTTGCAGGTTTCCAGCAGCTTGTCCCGCGAGTGACGTGCAAAAGCGTGCCACAGCGAGCCACAAGCAGCAGCCGCATAATCAGGTCTTGAGCCCCATGCAACTACCCCATAAAACCCTAAGCCTGCAACCCTTAAAGCTTTGATACGGTGTTTCAACCTGAGACCTCATCGTAGCACCTTACACTCAAAAGTCCCTGAACAAAACAAAACGCGGAACATGGACGAACTCTAAAAGCGTTCTGGGATCCTGAAGTTGAAGCATTATCGATGCATGAACCTGCTTATGCTTTCCCAGTGCTGTGGTTTGGCTTTCGTGGTTTAGGGGTATGGAAGCCCCCATGCCAGGCACTACATCTCTGAGGCCGTGCGTCACGTGCAGATGCGACAGGGCACCATCGGGATCAAGGCCCCCGGCTAGGACTTACCCAAAGGCCCCCTTAGTTCCTTTTCGGGATTACCTTACAGGGTTCTATATATGAGCCCCAGAAAGGAACTACTTTGGGACCTTTGGGCAGGGTGTAGTGTAAGACAGCTTTCAAGGTACAGGGATACCAACGTAAAGCAAGTTCGAAGGCCGAAGACCCGGTCCAAGCATGGCTTTACCCTGCGTGCAAGCAGGCTTTCCGCTCGAGCAGTAGGATAGCGTAGCTTGGGAAGACTGTGACGTCGGGCTTGGGCTGTACCTTAACCCCAAATAACCTACCTTTTTAGGGAGTTAAATAAAGGGACCCTAAAGAGGTAGGTTCCTTAAAGTTCAGGTAGGATTTAGTCACAGTGCAGATGCCAGCCGGCTTTGCTCTTGCACGATGCAGGGACGCCGTTGCAGTCTCATGCGGTGTGGTCACAAAATGTTATGCGGGTTCGTGCGTCAACCCTGCCATATGAGCGCATTGATTGAGCACAACTCGACAATGTAGAAAACAGACGTTGCCTGGCCATCGCATTATGTTTAGTGTTGGCCTAGTTAGACCCAGGCACGTGAGCAAGTACAACTGCGACTGTTCATACAGTTGGCCTTAAACCCTACGACCCGGCAGGTGAAGATCATGATGTCTCACGATCCAGAGGGCAAGATGGGACCAAAGATGCAGCTGCCCGATAACGTCATCGTGCATGAGCCGAAGGCCGTGCATCTTGAGTGGAGTACGGGAAGCTACCAACTAGAAAAGGTTTTGGGCATATTCTGGTAATATAGTATACGATTCAGGACCATGGCCCTGCTGTTGGGGAGTGTTCGCTGGCACACGATCCAAGCCCATGCTGAAAAAGAGGACCCATACTCCAAGCACCCCTTTACAGAATTCCTGACTTCAGGTTCTAGGGGGTTACCGCGCAGGAGGCGGTCGGACGGTACTTCAGAGCCTGCACAGCCCGAAGCCCTACCCGGATTTTCACGAACCCACCTTTTAAGGGTTCCTTATTAAGGTTTCCTTCTGCAAATCCTGACTCCGAAACCCCACAAGCAGGCCTGGGACACGAGGAATCTCCTGTGTTCGACCATGTTCCGATCTACGGTTGGGAGACCTTATCAGCACACCGAGATCTATTCTAGGATAGATTCTAGGAATGTGCTGCAGTCCCGGAAAGTTGGAAGTGGTGTTTTTTTTTTTGCTGTGGCCCCGCCGGGTCTTTTTAGACCCGATGTAGTACACCAGACATTTTTTGTTATTGGCTCGCCGAGTTCGGCGGGGGCCGCAGCAAAAAAAGAAACACCACTCCGGCGGAGGAGAAAGCATCGCTGCCTAGGCCCGCGCCCCGAAAAGGTCGCCCCGGCCCACAGTGAGTGAGTGAGCGTCCGGGCGGGGCCGCAGCAAAAAAAAAAAACACCACCCAGACCCTGCCCCGGAAGGGTCGCCCCGGCCCACAGTGAGTGAGTGAGCTTCCGGGCGGGGCCGCAGCAAAAAAAAAAACACCCCGACGGCGAGCGGGGCCGCAGCAAAAAAAAAAAACACCACTCCGGCGGAGGAGAAAGCATCGCTGCCCAGGCCCGCGCCCCGAAAGGTCGCCCCGGGCCACAGTGAATGAGTGAGCGTCCGGGCGGGTCCGCAGCAAAAAAAAAAACACCACCCAGACCCTGCCCCGGAAGGGTCGCCCCGGCCCACAGTGAGTGAGTGAGCTTCCGGGCGGGGCCGCAGCAAAAAAAACAACACCACCCAGACCCTGCCCCGGAAGGGTCGCCCCGGCCCTCAGTGAGTGAGTGAGCTTCCGAGCGGGGCCGCAGCTCTGGCCCCGCTCTTTCCCCTGCCTTTCGGCGGGGCCGGAGCAAAAAAAAAAACACCTTGCACGCCCTGGGACCGCAGCAAAAAAAATTCTAGAAACCATTGACACGGGGCCCGAGCAAAAAGGGGCCACAACAAAAAAAAAAACACCCTGACCCCGGAAAGTTGGGTAACGAGGCAGTAGAACAGAAAATGGTCGTAGGCACAACGAAGATAGCCACTGCTCCCCTTTACTGTTGCGGGGGTTTGTTTTCAGCATGTCTCAACATGTCTGGAGCAGTCCCGTCGCAGGAGGAGGCGCCTCCCATGATGCCAGCAGAGGAGAAGTGTTTTACTAATCATGCTTGTGCTATGTTTCTGCAAGGCTCTGGGAACAAGGCTTTTAAGCACCCAGCTAGACCGCAACCAGGACCAGGGCTATGGCGAGGGCGGCTACGACAACCAGGGCCACATGGAAAAATGAGAACAAAAAGGTCGAGGGACAGTTAGAATTGAGTAGGGTTCGGGGGTATCTTACACTGTAAACAACATGTGTATGGAGACGATGCTCAAACACTGTTGCTAATCACTTCTCTAGGGTTTAGGGGGTTTCAGCGCGCAGAAACTTGGTCAAGGCTTCTTGGTTTTTGGGCTTGGGTGCCCTTTGCAGTAGCCGTATCTAGGCTTGTGGTGATGGCAGCTCATCGCTCTTCTTGGCTCCATGCCCTGGACTAGCACTAGGAGCTATACAGGGTTTTTGGGGTTCAGCCTTTGAAGATTCTCTATCATAGTTTCATGAAGCTGCTCAGTCAAGGGATGTCATCTATCACGCTCCGCGCTTGCTGCTCCCCTGTCTGGACAGCTTCCACCCAAGGCTACTGATGGCTGATTCTAGCTGACTTGACAAAGACACAGTGCGGACTAAAAGGATCGTTGCGCTCAGTCCTTGCTTCCGAACTTGAGCTGGTAAGCAATATAAACTCCATACTAACCCAGGAGCTTAGGGAGGTAGTGTGTGTTCCTTTAAGGGTTCCTTTCAAGGTACTTTAAGAGCTCATGCGCCCAAATAGTAAATACTCTGGCCTTAAAGTATTCTCTATATAGGTACATTGGGCCCAAAGTACATACTATTTGGGCACACGGACCCTTCGGGAGTGTGTGGTGGGAAAGAGGTTTTAAAATTCAGAATTGCGGAAGAGTTAGAAAGGTTTCAGAACAAGACCTTTCTGGAAGATTGCAAGGTGTCAAAAGCAGCACAGTCAGGGAACTGGTAAACTAACAAGTCGCCCTAAACCCTGATGTAAACCCCTAACATGGCCCTCGACCCGATGTGAACCCTTAAGCCCAAGCCCTAAACCCCTAGGACCTAGAGTAGGCTCTTATTCCCTTTTTTGGGGTTCAGGTTCCCTTATAAGCCCCTTTAAACCAAAAAGGGCACCCTTTTTATTCCTAGGCTACTCTTAGGTCTAGACCCTATGTAAACCCTAATTTAAGGACTGACTGCCGTGCACCCTCGCAGGTGCCTTCGGAGCCCTCCGATCTAGACAAGGGGCCGGGAAGCCCAGCTTGTGGGTTTAGATTTACCTATAGCCCCTCCATTGTAGTTCCTTTTTTTGTGGTTTAACCAAATATATATAATTAGGATCCTATAAGGTAACCCCAAAAAGGAACTACAAAGGAGACTATAAGGTAGGATTTAGGAGGGATTTAGGGTTTTGCTTGGAGTCGACGATGGGCCACGAAGCCCTCCCATGGGTTTTTGGGTTTGGTCTTTTGGGGGTCTTAGGTTTCAGGGGCTGAGATTTGGGCTTTGGGGGATTGGGGTTTAGGGATTTAGGGGTTTACCGTAGAAGCCAGAAAGTTGGAATATCATTATCGTAACCTCTTTAAGGTAAAGTATAGGGGATCCTACCATGAAACCATATTCCAACTTTCTGGAGTTCCCTTTAAGGGTTTAGGGTTTATGGGTCCCCTAAACCCTGAACCCTTAAGGGTTTAGGGTTTATGAGTCGCGAAAGGTCCTGGCTTCTGTTATCGGTCACCGGACTCAGGATGCCGTTGTTCAGTTCGAAGTGGGAGTTTCCGAAAATTCGGGGTACCCTATTTTGGGGTCCTTATAATAAGGATCCTACTATTTAGGGTACTATATAAGGGTCCCCTATTTTAGGAAACTCCCAAGTGTGGAATCTCGACAGCCCGCAGATCATGTTTAAGGCGGGGAGGGGGGGGGGCGGTGCCGGACTTTCTACGACTGTCTCGGGCATGCTTGTTGGAAAGGGTTCCCAGGGCTCAAGAGAGCCAAGATCTGTGGTCAAGGGCTCGCCCGATCTTCCGCTGAGAGGGATCCTACCATCAATAACCCTGGGCTCCAAATACCACAGAGTAGCTACTTTCTGTAGACTTGAGGCCAGAAGCAGGCACGTGCTATAGGGTTTAGGGTTACTATATCATTCATGAGCCTAGGGGTACTTCTCAGCAGGGGTACTTCTCAGCCACTACCGAAGATTTAAGAAGATTGTTGAATTATTTGGAAGATTGTTGAAGAAAAACGAATTATTTGGAAGATTGTTGAAGAAAAATGAATTATTTGGAAGATTATTGAAGAAAAAACAAATTATTTGGAAGATTGTGGCAGAAATGCGAATTATGTGAGGGTTTCAATTTGAAGCTTAAACACGGTTTAGGGTTTAGGGCTCATGGTTTATGGCTACGGCTCAAGCCATTTTGGCTCAAGCTCAAGGTTTCGGTTCGAGCTGTCTTTCACTGGTCAGGGTTCTTAGTGTGTTCCAGCTCTGGGATGGAGACGGATGCAGCAGCTCTTCCTGTGCCTTCCGGCGATGACGCTGAACTTGAGGATGCGGAAACGCTGCCTTTAGTACCCATGGCTGGTGATGAGTCTCCAGCCAAAAGGCAGAGAGCAAACCTGGATCAGCTAGCACATGAGAGGAGTTTGGTTCCCACAACCGAGCAAGATCCCACTAGTGCAGATGCAGAGCTAGCTAGACTCTTGGCAAAGAAGGAGATGGAGACTGCACCCTCGTGGGCCCTTGCCCTCACGAATTCCTTGACAGAGCAAGTGAACAGGATCGCCGTCAACACCAGTGCCCTTCAGGACCAAATTGGAGATGTGGATAGACGCAACCAGCAGAGGATGGCAGAGATAGTGAAGCAGTCGGATGAGAGAGCCGCCGTGTTACAACAGCAGCTGGATGACATGAGGAAGGACGTCAAGGCGCTGCAAAACGGGCAGGTGGATTCAGCACAGTCTGCTGGGCCAGTGGGCAAGCCACCCGGCTTGGCAGGTTCGGCGTATGCTGCTCCTTCCACTTCCTCCTTCTTCAGGCCCACAACTCCTTTCGTCAGATTTGGCAGTGATGAGACGGACTTCAATCACATAGTTCTGGGAGGATGGCCCAAGGACACTGCCCGTCGCACGATTGAGGATGATAGCTGGGAGGTGCTCAGGCGCATGACAGAGGTCACCGTCCAGAAGCTCGTCATCTATGGCAAAAGGGCGAGCACAAGCCATGCTTACCTGCCACCGCTGCCACCATCGGAGGCAAGAACCCGCTTCTACGAACTACAGCAGAAGTATGCAAAGAGCATCACCCCTGCCGGGGGAGAGGCGCTATGGCTCAGCCCTTCCAGGCCGCTGGAGACCAGGATGAAGAATAAGGCCACTCGGTATGCATGGCACAAGCTACAGTCTGTTTGTGACTTGAAGACAACGAACCCCACGCAGATCAGCTCTGACGATGTAGACTGGAGTCGACAGCTTATTTGGCTGAAGGAACGACGCGTGCTAGCAGCAACGGTCCATCAGCTGAACATGCAGCCGCATGAGCGTTACACCACGATCACGTACCAGGGAGATCAGGGTGAGACGGCCAAGCTCGTCGTCAACCTGTCGGTGCTCGAGGCAGACACGGCTCAACCCATCAACATGATCGAACCGAAACTTCACGAAGCAACCATCTGAACTCAGGCTGGCCTGACGAGCCAATCGGTGTTTATGCTGGAATTTGGTACTTGGAACCTGCAAGGAAAGGGCTTGGAGCACCTAGGTGATTGGATGACTACTGTTGGGTTTGGTTGTGATTTTCTTTGTCTTCAGGAAGTTGGTGGTTTGGGCGAACTTGTCACCACGGACGTTCCAGGTCAGTTGCAGCAGTTCTATGTTTCCAGTGAGTCGGATTTGCATGACAGTTTTATTTTGGGCTCTGTAGACACACAAAGCTACCTGGGTCAGGTGATTGTGCTTGATAAGTTGGTTGTGGATCGTATTGTACAAACCTACTTGGGCACAAGATGGATTGCGGTTAGGTTTGTGGATGTACAGCATACGGAGCGCATCTTGGTTGGTGTTCATATGCCACATCGTGACAATGCCGAGCAGTACTACGAGCAGTCGGTCCTAGATCTTGAGCTGTTCCTTCGATCATTTCAGCACCTTCCTTGCAGTCTTGCTGGGGACTGGAATGCCGATGTTGAGGACAGTCGGTTTGCGACACTGAGCTCCATGTGCAGTTCATTGTCATACAAGTGCTTCCACCCTGCTACACCCACTTGGCATGGCAGGCTTAGTCACAGGATGCTTGATTATTTCTTTTTCAATCGCCATGCTCTTGAGGGAGAACACATGCACGCGGAGCCAGAGCTTCAACACCACGCAGTCCCCGCCAAAGAAGTTGGCAGTGACCATGACCTAGTTCAGCTAAAGCTTTTTCTGCTTTGCTCCAAAGGCGTCCGTCAGCCCCGACCTCGCAGACGAAACAGATGCAACAAATGGGTTATAGCCACCAACAAACTGGACAAAGTAGATATTGATCAGGAGTTCTTTCGACAACAATCGGCCAAACAGCAATGGGAGGTTATTCGAAGTATTAACGATTCTTGTGCTGTTCCTATGCCTTCCCTGAAGTACAAGGACCCCCGTGACCTTAAGGAACTTTGCAAACAGCGACACTACGCCACCGATCCTGCGGACAAGACACGCCTTGCAAAGCAAATTTTGAGCCGAAGACGTGAGGCACGCAGTTTGTGGCTGCAAGGTCTCACGCGAAGAGCTTCGGCCGGAGATGGAGCTGCTGTTGCATATTTACACAACAGATCCAAGCCTAAGCCCTCACACCACAAGTTCGTCCAAGCTAGTGGTGGTAAACAGGCAGCTGCTCAGCAAGTGCAAGAGAGAATGGAAGAGCTCCTTTCGGCCAAGCCTGCTGAGCTGGATGCTGTCTCCGCTTGGGAAGCTCGTCTTGCAGGCACTGCATCCTCTGCTGAGCCCTGTAAGTCGTTTGACGATTCCGAGATCTTGAAGTCGGTCAGCAAGTTGAAGCGCGGCAAGACGAGTGGCATGAGTGGGGTTTCGGCAGAGTTCATTCGTGCACTTGTTCAGGTGCCTGACGGTCTTGCCATCGTCCGTCATCACATGAACATACTGCTACGTGATGGTGAGCCCCCAACCGACTACTTCAAAACATACGTGGCCCTCATAGAAAAATGTCCCCAGGTAGCCCGTGCTCGTGATTTGAGGCCAATAAATCTGATGGAGGTGCTCAACAAGTTGTTCATGGGTCTTCTTACAGCTAGAATGCAACCTACAGTGCCTAACTACTCATGTCAATTTGCTGGGCGCCCAGGACATCAAACCTTGGATGCACTGTCGATGGCCCATCACATGGTAGACCGAGAGACGAAGTGGAACAAATCCTCAGTATGGATAAGCTTGGACGTTTCCGCTGCATTCGATTCCCTTGCTCTCTCCCAAGTGGGCGCCTTCCTTCATGACGAAGTAGGCCCGCATTGCCGGTGGGAAGCCCTTAGAATGTTTCAGGTCATGAAGCACTCACACCTGCAATTCCAGTACATGGATCAGCAGTGGAGCGTTGAGCAAACATCTGGTGTGCAGCAAGGGGGTTCCCACAGCTCCTGGGTCTTCAGTTGTGTGCTGGCTAGGCAAATTCACAGGCTCTTTCAGCGTTGGCATCAGACCATGCCGCCTTCCCTTCATCCTACATATGGCGTCCTCTACATTGACGACATACTCATTTGCCTACCGGACTGGCATGTGGCGGATGCGATGTATGAACAGTTGCAAGATGCGCTTAAGAGCCTCGGACTAACCATCAATGTCGAGAAGACACATCTGATGGCGTCTCACTCTTTCTTGCTGGAAGGCCAGAGCACGCTGCCTGAACACTCCGTGCTCCGACAACTCCAGTGGTCCACGAAATTGCAATACCTCAAGAAGTGGCTTGCCCACGATGATCACTCAGCTTCCCTCATCAAGCAAGCACAACAAAGTATACATTCCGCTCATGACAAGATGTCTCCTTTTTTACGGCGCTTATCTTGGCAGTCAGTCAAAACTGGTTTGTATATGTTACGCACTTACGTTGCAAGTACTTGGTTGTGGTTTGCCCCACTCGTCTTCCCTCTGGTCAAGCATACAGAGCAGATCGACACGTGGCAGTGCATGTATTGCATACAGACGTTCAAGTTATATATCCCAGCTTCTTTGTCGCAAGATCTGGCCTACTCGCTCGTCAGGGTCCGTCGACGCGCGGTTCGCTCCACAGTGCTTAGTGATGACAGATGGAGGTGGGTTAGTTCTTGGGTTAAGAGAAAATGGTGTTATCTGGGTCATATACTTCGTAAGGGCGAGCACGATGTGGCTCTGGCAGCGATGACGGCGTGCACACTTCAGCAGCATGTTGGCGCACCGTGGAGCAGCTCCTTTAATTGGTTGCTCAAAACTGCTCAGGCACTCTATGATTCCGCTAGTAGTCCCACTGTCCAACAATTGCAACATTGGGCTCAGGATCGCCGAGATTGGGCGAGTAAAGCAGACATGGTGTGCCAGCGATATCAGGGCAGCTTCGGCTTCCAGCATCATAACACCTACAGCTCCATCAGGCGACCTTTTTCTTTACAACTCGGCTGGTTACAGTGCATTTATGCTCAGTATACACATCTTGGCTGGGTTTTTCACACTCTTCATTCTGAACAGGGTTGGGTATATTATGTTGTGGGTGATTACATGCCTTCGCTTCGCAGCCTTCAGGACGTCATGGATGCTTGGGAGGTTGGCATTCAGTATATCTCCATGCTTTCAGATGCCTGGGTGCTGCAGTTGTTCCTTTCCAGTGATTTACAGGATGCAGTTGCTCTGCTTGCGCCCTTGCAGCGACACATGTGGTCGCGACACAACAAAGCCCTTTTGTTTGAGTACGTCTCCAGTGAAGATTGCAAAATCCTCGATAAGATAAGTCATCCCTTGTAGTATGCATCACTCGTCAGTGATTCTCTTCGTTCTTGCGTTGCTCACATGTGCATCCCCGAGGTCTCCTAAGGTGACTGAGGAAGGCTCTGCCAGAAAGCTTCGCTGCCGGCATACACTCCAAGTCCGTGCTTAAAAAGGGCTCATGGTTTAGGCTTCCTGGCACGGCTCGAGGACCTGCCAAAATGGAACACCGAGGTTTAGGGTTTAAAGATTCTAGGTCTAGTATTGGTCAGCTTCGGGGCCCACAAAGTTTAGGGTGCCAACTTCCGAGGTTCAGGGTTTAAAGGTTTAGGGTTTAGGGCTTACGGTTGTTCGGGTCTAAAGGTGTAGGGTTTAGGGTTTAGGGTTTGGGTGAAAACACCCACTTTGTGGGAGTACTAGAGTTGAAAACAAATATGAGTAATCGAGTAGTGAAGTAATAGAGTAATAGAATAATAGAGTAGTAGACTAATAGAGTACTAGAGTATTTGAGTAATAGAGTAATAGAGTAATAGAGTAATAGAATAATAGAGTAATGGAGTAACAGAGTAATAGACTATGTGTGTGGAAAATTGAAACCCTTTGCTATGTTCGCGAAGCGAGGAAATTTTTTGTTTTTTATGCAAAATTCATGCAAATGCTTTTGGTGCGAGTGTCTGGAGCAAGCCTTGTAGTGTGTGTGGAGTACTAGAGTTGAAAACAAATATGGATGTTCGCGAAGCGAGGAAATTTTTTGTTTTTTTATGCAAAATTCATGCAAATGCTTTTGGCGCGAGTGTCTGGAGCAAGCCTTGTAGTGTGTGTGGAGTACTAGAGTTGAAACCAAATATGGATGTTCGCGAAGCGAAGAAATTTTTTTTTTTTTATGCAAAATTCATGCAAATGCTTTTGATGCGAGTGTCTGGAGCAAGCCTTGTAGTGTGTGTGGAGTACTAGAGTTGAAAACAAACATGGATGTTCGCGAAGCGAGGAAATTTTTTTGTTTTTTATGCAAAATTCATGCAAATGCTTTTGGTGCGAGTGTCTGGAGCAAGCCTTGTAGTGTGTGTGGAGTACCAGAGTTGAAAACAAATATGGATGTTCGCGAAGCGAGGAAATTTTTTGTTTTTATATGCAAAATTCATGCAAATGCTTTTGGTGTGAGTGTCTGGAGCAAGCCTTGTAATTAGTGTGTGTGGAGTACTAGAGTTGAAAACAAATATGGATGTTCGCGAAGCGAAGAAATTTTTTGTTTTTTATGCAAAATTCATGCAAATGCTTTTGGCGCGAGTGTCTGGAGCAAGCCTTGTAGTGTGTGTGGAGTACAAGAGTTGAAAAACAAATATGGATGTTCGCGAAGCGAGGAAATTTTTTGTTTTTTTATGCAAAATTCATGCAAATGCTTTTGGTGCGAGTATCTGGAGCAAGCCTTGTAATTAGTGTGTGTGGAGTACTAGAGTCGAAACCAAATATGGATGTTCGCGAAGCGAAGAAATTTTTTGTTTTTTTATGCAAAATTCATGCAAATGCTTTTGATGCGAGTGTCTGGAGCAAGCCTTGTAGTGTGTGTGGAGTACTAGAGTTGAAAACAAATATGGATGTTCGCGAAGCGAGGAAATTTTTTTGTTTTTTATGCAAAATTCATGCAAATGCTTTTGGTGCGAGTGTCTGGAGCAAGCCTTGTAGTGTGTGTGGAGTACCAGAGTTGAAAACAAATATGGATGTTCGCGAAGCGAGGAAATTTTTTGTTTTTATATGCAAAATTCATGCAAATGCTTTTGGTGTGAGTGTCTGGAGCAAGCCTTGTAATTAGTGTGTGTGGAGTACTAGAGTCGAAACCAAATATGGATGTTCGCGAAGCGAAGAAATTTTTGTTTTTTATGCAAAATTCATGCAAATGCTTTTGATGCGAGTGTCTGGAGCAAGCCTTGTAGTGTGTGTGGAGTACTAGAGTTGAAAACAAATATGGATGTTCGCGAAGCGAGGAAATTTTTTTGTTTTTTTATGCAAAATTCATGCAAATGCTTTTGGTGCGAGTGTCTGGAGCAAGCCTTGTAGTGTGTGTGGAGTACTAGAGTTGAAAACAAATATGGATGTTCGCGAAGCGAGGAAATTTTTTGTTTTTTTATGCAAAATTCATGCAAATGCTTTTGGTGCGAGTGTCTGGAGCAAGCCTTGTAGTGTGTGTGGAGTACTAGAGTTGAAAACAAATATGGATGTTCGCGAAGCGAAGAAATTTTTTTGTTTTTTTATGCAAAATTCATGCAAATGCTTTTGGTGCGAGTGTCTGGAGCAAGCCTTGTAGTGTGTGTGGAGTACTAGAGTTGAAAACAAATATGGATGTTCGCGAAGCGAGGAAATTTTTTTGTTTTTTTATGCAAAATTCATGCAAATGCTTTTGGTGCGAGTGTCTGGAGCAAGCCTTGTAGTGTGTGTGGAGTACTAGAGTTGAAAACAAATATGGATGTTCGCGAAGCGAGGAAATTTTTTGTTTTTTATGCAAAATTCATGCAAATGCTTTTGGTGCGAGTGTCTGGAGCAAGCCTTGTAGTGTGTGTGGAGTACGAGTTGAAAACAAATATGGATGTTCGCGAAGCGAGGAAATTTTTTGTTTTTTTTATGCAAAATTCATGCAAATGCTTTTGGTGTGAGTGTCTGGAGCAAGCCTTGTAATTAGTGTGTGTGGAGTACTAGAGTTGAAAACAAATATGGATGTTCGCGAAGCGAAGAAATTTTTTGTTTTTTATGCAAAATTCATGCAAATGCTTTTGGCGCGAGTGTCTGGAGCAAGCCTTGTAGTGTGTGTGGAGTACTAGAGTTGAAAACAAATATGGATGTTCGCGAAGCGAGGAATTTTTTTGTTTTTTTATGCAAAATTCATGCAAATGCTTTTGGTGCGAGTGTCTGGAGCAAGCCTTGTAGTGTGTGTGGAGTACTAGAGTTGAAAACAAATATGGATGTTCGCGAAGCGAGGAAATTTTTTGTTTTTTTATGCAAAATTCATGCAAATGCTTTTGGTGCGAGTGTCTGGAGCAAGCCTTGTAGTGTGTGTGGAGTACTAGAGTTGAAAACAAAATATGGATGTTCGCGAAGCGAAGAAATTTTTTTTGTTTTTTTATGCAAAATTCATGCAAATGCTTTTGATGCGAGTGTCTGGCGTCTGGAGCAAGCCTTGTAGTGTGTGTGGAGTACTAGAGTTGAAAACAAATATGGATGTTCGCGAAGCGAGGAAATTTTTTTGTTTTTTATGCAAAATTCATGCAAATGCTTTTGGTGCGAGTGTCTGGAGCAAGCCTTGTAGTCTTCCCTGTTCTACGTAAGACTGCTGCATGCTTTTAAATTCTTCTAAATTCTTCTAGATTCGTCGGAATTCTGCAATTTTCTTCCAAAATCTTCCGGTTTCTGCCTGTCTGTCAAGACATGCCTGGTTCCCAACACCATTTTTTTTCATTTGTACACACACACGGTATCCCCGATTTCTTCGTTTTTCTACCTTTTCTACCTTTTTCTACCTTTTTCTACCTTTTTCTACCTTTTTTCTACCTTTTTCTACCTTTTTCTACCTTTTTCTACCTTTTTCTACCTTTTTCTACCTTTTTCTACCTTTTTCTACCTTTTTCTACCTTTTTCTACCTTTTTCGGTTGAGGTTTGTTTTTTTTTCTCTTTTTTCCCCTTTCTACCGGCATGCTTGGGGGAAGGAAATGCTGCCCGATTTTCAGCCCCTCCCCCCCCCTCCCCTAGGCCATACGTTTAGGGCCTAGGGTTTAGGGCCTTAGGTTTAGGGCCTAGGGTTTGGGGCCTTAGGTTTAGGGCCTAGGGTTTGGGGCCTTAGGTTTAGTGCCTAGGGTTTAGGGCCTTGCGTTTAGGGCCTTGGGTTTAGGGCCTAGGGTTTAGGGCCTAGGGTTTGGGGCCTTAGGTTTAGGGCCTAGGGTTTAGGGCCTTAGGTTTAGGGCCTAGGGTTTGGGGCCTTAGGTTTAGGGCCTAGGGTTTGGGGCCTTAGGTTTAGTGCCTAGGGTTTAGGGCCTTACGTTTAGGGCCTAGGGTTTAGGGCCTAGGGTTTAGGGCCTAGGGTTTGGGGCCTTAGGTTGACGGCCTAGGGTTTGGGGCCTAGGGTTTAGGGCCTTACGTTTAGGGCCTAGGGTTTAGGGCCTTAGGTTTAGGGCCTAGGGTTTAGATGTATGTATATACGTGTGTATGTATGTATGTTTGTATGTATGCATGTATATGTATGTATGTATGTATGTATGTATGTATGTACATGTGTGTGTGGGTGTGCAGGTGTGTATGTTCGTATGTGTAGGTGTTTATGTGTGTGTGTGTGTCTGTGTGTGTATGCATGTGCTTATGTATGTATGCATGTATGGATGTATCTGCCTATGTATGTATGTATATATGTATGTATGTACCTATGTATGTACTCATTTACACACACATACAAATGTATACATAATTGCGCATACGTATATACATGCATGTGTATATATTTATAGGTGCGTATATATAGATATATATGAAGATACACAAACATGTCTGTATATATATATATATGTATACATGTCTGTATCTATATATATTGTTTGTGTATGTATATACATACACATGTATGTATATACGTGTGTGTCTACCTATATGTAATATCTGTAAACAGATATAAATATATGAAGAATCGCCATTAAGGTCATCACCAACCTCGCCATAATTATTAAAAACCATCATCATGCTCGTCATAATTATCAAACCACCATCATCGTCTTCATAGCCCTAGTCTTCTTCGTAGAACCCAGGTTTTATAATCATCAACATCATCATCACATATCATCATACACATCGCCAACGACATATTCACAATCGTCATCATAATCAGCATCGGCCATCATCAGTCATCGTTGTTATCATCCACATAGAACGTCGTTATAGTCATCATCATAAACATCGAATCATCAATGAGATAGAAGCCAAGAAGCTGGAATAATTACCAGTACTTTTGCTCAGGGCTCAAGGCTCCTTGTTTTTACTGTTACACATCCCGGCGTTCACGGCTTTGAAACATGCGACAATAATCAACAACATGTTGTTACGAAACAGAGTCTACTTAATGTATTTCCGAACAGGGTGAGAATTGAAATTTCCTATAGGATTTGGCTTGGAATCCAAGAAAAACAAGGGTGCGAATTGTAATTTCCATAGGATATGTATTTCCGAACAGGTGCGAATTGTAAGTTTCCATAGGATTTTTGTGTCTTTGGAATCCAAGAAAAACCAAGGTGCGAATTGAATTTACATAGGATATGTATTTCCGAACAGGGTGCGAATGTATTCCTAGGATTTGGTGCTTGGGAATCCAAAAAACAATGGGTGCGGAATTAATGCCATAGGATATGTATTTCCAACGGGTGCGAATGTGAATTTCCCAAGGATTTGTGCTGGAATCCAAGAAAAACAAGGTGCGAATTGGAAATTCCATGGATAGGATTTCCGAACAGGGTGCGAATGTAATTTCCCATTAGGATTTGTGCTGGGAATCCAAGAAAAACAAGGGTGCGAAGTGTAATTTCCCATAGGATATGTATTTCCGAACAGGGTGCGAATTGTCATTTCCCATAGGATTTGTGCTTGGAATCCAAGAAAAACAACGGTGCGAATTGTAATTTCCCATAGGATATGTATTTCCGAACAGGGTGCGAATTGTCATTTCCCATAGGATTTGTGCTTGGAATCCAAGAAAAACAAGGGTGCGAATTGTAATTTCCCATAGGATATGTCTTTCCGAACAGGGTGCGAATTGTAATTTCCCATAGGATTTGTGCTTGGAATCCAAGAAAAACAAGGGTGCGAATTGTAATTTCCCATAGGATGCTGTACCTGGATGCCAAGAAACAGAGTCTACTTAATGTATTTCCGAACAGGGTGCGAATTGTAATTTCCCATAGGATTTGCACTTGGAATCCAAGAAACACAAGCGCTAATCAGGGTGCGAGCGGGTGCGAATTGTAATTTCCCATAGGATATGTATTTCCGAACAGGGTGCGAATTGTAATTTCCCATCGGATTTGTGCTTGGAATCCAAGAAAAACAAG